>VXAA01000259.1:230005-288267 GCA_013399115.1 Anseranas semipalmata
AGGAGGATTAGTAGGTGGCACCTACACGATGTCGTTGAGCTCCAGCCGCGTGTCCGGGGGCGGATTGATCAGGACGTAGGACAAGGTGTTCTGGTGGTCGTTCATCTCGTCTGCCAGAGGAGGGAAGGGGATGGTGAGTGCGAGCGGGGCCAGCACTGTGCCCCAGTGGACGCCCCAACTGACACCGCGATGGACAACCTGGCAGCCCCCGCTCCCGCAGCCCCGCTGCAGCATCCCGGGCTCAGCAGGGTTGCAGCTGCTCCCCAGGGACAGCACCGGGGTCCCTTTGCAGGGCCGTGCCACTGCCGCCGGCCAGCACCGAGAGCACCGCCGCCACCTCCTCCCGTGCCCCCGCAACTGCTCCCTGGCCACAGCATGGGCCAGGGGACCTGCAGACTCTTCACTTAAAAATCCCCCCCAGAAAGAAATAAGTAAAGATGTCTTACCTTGTTTTAGTGCAAAAAAAGGAAACATGTTAGTCTTGCTGCATTAGGCACAGCGCAACGACTCCGAACACCAGCTCAGGGCAGCTAACCCCCCCAGGGCCGCGACAACGGGTTGCCACCTTCTTCCCTTGCAGAGCTGCTGAATTTATCACCTGCCCGCAGCAGCGCTCAGCTAAGCCATCGCTCCCTTCTCCTGCCCGAGGGACACCGCCGCCGTGGCGTCTCCAAGCCGCCAATGCCGCTCGGGGACGGCTCTAAGCCACAGAGCCGCGGTGACGCCGCCCGAGCACCAGGAGCTGCGCGGGGACACGCGGGGCCCTTCGCTACCAAACAAGATCATGGGGGGGGGAGCAGGCACCGGGGAGGGCAGCGGGAACAAGTAGCAGCGGGAGCACAGTGAGGGCGTGCGATGGACAGGACGGAGGGGACGGCAGGGGACAGACGGGCGCGGGGTGGCAGGATGAGCACGGTGGGACACGGGCTCACTGCAGGGCTGCTCACCGGGACGCCAGCACGGGCGGCTCTGCGTGACCCCCCCCGAGCAGCACAGGGGTGCAAAGGGACACACTGAGCCCCACATGGCGCGTGCTCGGAGGCACACGGCAGGCAAGGAGCAGCTCGGGTCCAGGCTGAAACCTCCAGCACAGGGCAGGCTGGGGGATGTGGGAAGGGTCTGTGCATGGACCCCCGCCGCTGCTTCCTGCCCCTCTGCAGGGCAGGGGTGATTTTTGCTCCCCAGTGGCCAGGGAAGGGGCTGCCTTCGCTGCTCTCATCGGTCCCACTGCCGCCAAGAGCTCTCGGCCGTCCCAGTGCTCAGCCTTACAGTGAGGGGGGGACAGGGAATGGTGACGCTGGGACGCACACAGAGCCCGGGACCCGCAGGGACGCACGGGGTGTGCCGTGATGGGAGAGGCGGGGGGCCCGGGACGCTGCAGGTTCTCCTGCACCATGGAAGCACCTTTTCCTGACCCCCATGCAGCGCTGCCAAACCCACCACGTATATTGCCACAGCGTCCCCTGCACCCACAGGCAGGGCTCAGCCCATCGGCGCCCTCTGGTCATTTTTTGTGGGGGGGTCTGGAGCTCCTGCACCCACGCTAGCGATGCTCCCACTTCAGACGGGCGCTGGTGGGGTGGCTCCTGGTGCCAGGACCCTGCAGCATGGCTGCGCTGGCTGGGGGAGCCAAACCGCTTCCAAGGGAGGGGGAAATAGCCGCGAGGTCTGAGCCCCGCGAAGCACCCGCCGGCTGGCTGGCAATATACTGTGTTGGCGCGGGGCTTCCATGAGCCACAGCTGGGCTGGTTCTCTGATGAAGGACACAGTTGATAGGAAAATGCCAACTTTTCACCTTAAGCATGGGCTAGCGAAGCCTAAAATATGGATCGGTAGGGCTACGGCTGACCTCTGGGCTCTCCCGAGCCCTGCTGCGTGAAGCTGTGAGCTGAGCACGAAACCTGCAGCCCCGGGGTGCCAGCGAGCCGCCTGCAGCAGGGCTGTGAGCGCGGGGCTGCGGGCGCGGGGCTGTGGGCGCGGGGCTGACTTGGTAGTCCCCTCGCACCCAGCCTCACGCTGGGGCCAGGGGGTGACCGCTGGGACGTCCGGGCTGCTGAGCCCGGCGCTCTGCCAACACCAACCTGGCACAAAGCAAGGCTTTCCAAACGCTACGCTGCTGCCGGGCTGGGAGCGAGGTGCAGGCGGTGTGGAGGCGAGCGGCCGCGCTCTGCCCTCCCATGCCGGCTGCAGCGGGCAGGGCTGCGCTCCATCCCCAGCCTGCGCTGAGCTGCTTTGCTCACCAGCAGCCAAAATCCCCTCCTTGAACTGCTACCGGCTTTACAGCTCAACACCAACTTGCAAGGCAAAGCAAGGAGGTTGCTGTTAATGACAGCTGAGGGCTGTGATTTCCTTGCATGAATTCAACCAGGAAAGGCTGTGTTAGTTATCTCCTGACTTCACAGAGCCTTGCGTCTGCACGGCAGCCGCAGGACGGTCTTTTGTTTTCCATCTCCACCCAACAGATGAGCGCGTGAAAGGCTCGAGTATCTAAGGTGAAAAACGGCAAGGGTGTGGATTGGGCTTAGCTGGCATGATCTTGTTGTACGCTGTACGCCGTGAGTCACGCGTGACTCCCAGGGAAAGAGCATTACCTTGCAAATATCCCAGGTTTACCCGATTCATCACATCACTGGCTGTTAAATTTGCTACATCCTCTACAGAACATACAGGGAAAGGCACAGACATAAACAGAGAGAGAGAGAGAGGTCAGCAAGCCATGATTCGGCAAATATTAGAGACGAGCTCCTGCACTTCAGCAATAACAATGAGCAAACGATAAAGGCGAGGGAGAGCAGGCGGAGCGAGGTGGGCTTCCAAAACGCCACGGTCTCCAGGCTGGCAGGCGACGCGCTGGGCCACTGCACTGCCCCGGGGCGGCCGGGAGCTTTCCGTCCCCACCCACGGCCCTTCCCCACCGTGCCCAACGCTTTGCCTTGGTGCCTGCCCCCGTCCCAGCTGGAGCCCCCCGGGGCGGCCCCCAGGCTGCAGGCGCTGCGGGGGCCGGGTGCTGGCTGCCAGCCCCAGCGTTTTAGGCAGCTGTGTGAAGCAGCCCGCCTGCACCAGCGTTTTAGGCAGCGAATGCCATCAGCCATGCTGCAGACTCCGAAACAGAGCTGAAGGGAGCTGGAAATCTCCCAGAATGAGCCGCAGAAAATTTTGGGACCAGTTCTGTAGGGAAAAAGAGAGGCGAACGCTATGCTGCAAGCCCTGCTTGCCCCTGTCCCCACTGTTCCCGCAGGTCTGGTGTCCAGCAGCCCTGGGTGGGAAGCACCCAGCACCCAGCGGCCACTCCTCGCCAGGGTCTCGCTGCAGCTCGGGGGCCCCCTGGGCTCTCGCTTCCTCTCAGAGCTCCGTGAACGACGCGGGAACATCGCCCCGCGGGCAGCACACTGCGAGCGCAGCCAGCCGGCGGGCTGCCCAGACTGAAGAAGCGACGGTTTGCCTGCCTTCCTCCCCAGGGAGAGCGGCTGATGCCTACAGCAAGCCCAAGGCGCCCTGCACCCGCCCAGCCCTTCCTGCCGTGCATCTGTTCGCATTGCCTTCCCCCCACTCTCGCGGCTGAAGGGCTGCGAAGGTCAGCCACCAGCGGGGAGCAAAAACCTGGGGGGGCCCCGGGTCGGCGCCGTGCGCGGGGGCCTGGCCGTGGCGATGGAAGCTCGTCCAGCATGGAGCAAACAGGCAGCAGCACAGGATGGCTCAAAGGACAGAAAGGACAAAACGAACCAAGAAAGCTGTGGGCTAAGGACTTCATCGTAACCAGGGGATGGAGGCTCGCCCGGGGAGGCAGACAGACTCTGGCACCAGCGCTGGGGCTGCAAACCCCACGAGGAAGGCGGCTGCACAGAGGGACCCTGCGCGCTGACGACACCACGAAGCCGCACGCAGCGCACGCACAGCGACACACACTGCGGCCACGCGCATTGAAGCAAACCCCTCGGCCCTGCCGCTACCGAAATCCCTTCTGCGAAAGTTTCGTGAAGGATGCCAAGCCGCGACGCCGGGGCTTTGCACTGGCTAACGAGGGCTCCCCTCTCCCTGCAGCGTTACGGGGCAGGACTCTCAGGTTTTGCTGATTTGAGGGCAGTGTTTTTGGTGCATCCTTAATTGCCAGTTCTGCTGGGCCAAAAACTGAGCCAACGTGGGTGCTGCACTAAAGGCTGCCCAGTGGCCCCCACCCATCTGCAGGCACGGATCCCTGCTGGGGCTGTCCCGGGAATGGTGGGCGCTGCCTGGAGCAGCGTGGGACGCGAAGGCAGGGGGGCTGGCAGCTGGCCCCGGCTCCAGGGCACTGACCAGAAGCACGCCTGCACCAAGGGACGGGGCTGCATCTGGAGATGGGCCCTGGCAGCATCCACGGGGCTCGGGCACAATGGAGTTACCTGTGGAGCCCACGGGACGCGTCGCCGCAGGGAAGCGCGACCGAGCGGCACTTACCGTACCCGGTGGTGGGCAAGCCCAGGTGCTTCATGCGGTTTTTGACGAGCTCCGACAGCTCCTGCCTCTCCGAGCGCCGGTACAGGCTGAGCCGCTGCTGGCTGATCCACTCGGCCGTCTTGCTGGAGTGCTTGTTGCCCTTCCTGCTCAGCCTGCGCGCCCACTGCATGCTCTTGCGCCGCAGCAGCGGGTGCTCGGACTGGTCGCTGGAGCACGAGTTCCTGTGGTGGCTCGTCTTGATGCCCCAGTGCTCCTTCACATCCTTTGTGTCCTCGCAGTCCTCGACGTTGATGGAGATCTGTGACTGGAGGCCCAGCAGGTGACGGGGGGAGCAGGGTGACGGGAGCACCCAGTGGCACGCGCGGGGGCTGCTGCCTCCCCTCCCGACCCCTCCTCGGGACGGAGCCTGCCTCTATCTTAGCGTCCTGGCCACCTAAGAGCTGGTCCTGTCTCCGACAGGGTAGGACATTTCTGGTGGGATGGGACCCCACCTCTGATCCACACACGCTCCTCCAGCACATCACCTCCGTGCTACTAAAGCTACCTGGACAGCAGGTTTGGGACAAGCTCTGGAATGCCGGTGCCGCAGGAGGGACGGCTCGCTGAAGGCGAGCGGGGGCTCCTGGTGTGCACCAACCAGCCCTGATGTCACCCACAGAGCAGCATTCGCATTGCAGGGGGCCAGCAGCAGAGCTGATAATCCCGAGGGAATTCCCCGCCACTGACCTAGCACCCGAAGGCTGGGTGTGAGTGGTACTCACCTGCGCTCTGATGTCATGGGGCTGCATTTGGGGAAAAAATGGGGGGAAAGATGTGTCAGCACAGAAAATGAGCATCCCTGCTGTGCAGCATCCCCTGGCCCCTGGGAATTCAATGACATGACACACTGGATTGCTGAAAAAGGCCATCCCTGCTTGCCTGCAGGCACCTCTTTGAGATGCATCTCTTTCAGATAGGAGCATTTGCACCGAGCTGGCTCTGGGAGCCAGGAAACCCCCCTGAGATGAGGATCAGGCCGGAATGCCTGCAGCCCCTTCCCGCACGCGCTGCCCCTTGCCTCGGAGGTGGCGAACATGTGTGACTCCGTCCGGTAAATGCCGATGGGAATCTCCGCACTGGAGGAGCAGAGCTTCTGGAAGAGGCGGCCGTACGTCCGGATCCACAGGTCGTCCTCCGTGATCTTCATCTGAGCAGCAGAGGACAAACAGCAACCGCCTGCAGTGCCTGGAGCCGCTTTTGGGCTTCCCCCAGGCACATCGGTGCCAGACCCAAAATCAAGCCACAAAAGGATAGGGGCAGTTCCCTTCCAAAAGGAGCACGTACGGATGCAGCGCTTAGGGACACGATTTAGTGGTGGACTTGGTAGTGTTAGGTGATGGTTGGACTTGATGATACTTAGGGTCTTTTCCTACTTAAATGATTCCATGATCGTATGACTTCGGGGCTCTTGGCAGCACTGAGATTGCCCGCACGTGATGCAGGGAGCGATGAACTGCCCCGTTCTGCTCAGATTTGCCTCCCTCCCGCTGCCCCAGAAGGGGAACCCCCCTCGCTGCCTGCTCCCAGACCCTGCCGCACGCACGATGCTGCCCCAGGCGCAGCCTCGGCACCTACCGCGCAGAGGTAGCCGGAGCCCGGCGTGGTGTCGAGGCCCAGCAGCAGCCTGGTGATGCTGATCATGTAGTCCTTCACGAACGACTGGGGGGAGACGTTTGGGCAGGGGAAAAGGTTTGCGGGGGCACTCGCTGGGAGACGCGCCGCCCCAGCCCGCCGGGCCCCCGCAGCGCCCACCTGGTAGAGCAGCGTGTCCAGCATGCTGATGCTGAAGACCCTCCCGGCCGCAAAGGGCAGGCGGAACATGAAGGCCAGGTTGGAGCCGTTCTCGCGCTCTTTCTGGAAGAGGAAGGGGCCCGGGAGAGGTGAGCACCCTTGGTGGGATTTTGTACCCATCCTCCCAGGGCATTTAGCAAAGCAAAACCATGCAGCCTCCCCCGCGCACGGACTGCAAGAAGCTCCAAGCCTCGTGCAAATGGGAGGACGCCAGCTGAGCATCGCTGGTGGGTGTGCCAGAAGGGAGGCATCCCCTACGCTGGGTGAAAGAGGGTTTTTTTCTCCATGGAAACGTGTGAGACATCATTTTTTTTTTTGACACAGACTGGATGCGGTGCTTCCACGTGCCTCAGTGTACAGTTTGGGGATATTTCCCCCTTGTCAGAAGATCTGTCTCAGCGCAGGTGCTCGCTCCACTGCAGCCACAGCACTGAACCCAGCCCAGAGGCCCACAGCTCAGAGCACCCCTGCGCTCGCCCAGACAAGGCACTCCCTGTGCATTCCCGACATTGCAGCAGGCAGAGCAGCACACCCTCCAGCCACTGAATATACACGTAAATACAGAGGAGGAGGCAGACAGACCAAAAATCACCTGCCCACATATTTGCTTGCTGCAGGTTATCTCGGATGGACGCACATTAGCTATGGTAACTGCAGTGTGCGGAAGAGCACGGGGCTGTGAGGAACTCGGAATTAGTCACTCCCAGCACTGACATCCCAGAAAGCAAAGGCTTTCTCTTACCTTTTCTAGCTTGGAAAGGGCTAACGAGTAACTGTCCTTTGCTCTGAACTGCATGAACCTCATGTTGGAGGGGTGGGTCAGCTCCGTGATGATGCTGAGGCTGGGGAAGAGCCTGCAATGGGAAGAGACCTGTTGTCCAGCAGCTCCCTCAGCAGCGAGGGACACCCTGCGTTTAAAGCCTGAGCAAGACCAGCACCTCCCTGTGCCTGCCTGAGACCAGCAATAGCAGATCAGACGGCATCTTCCCAGCGCGAGCCCAGCGCTGCTGCGACCGGTCCCCGCAGCACCTGCGCCTCCTGCGCTCGGCCCCAGCAGGGGCAGCACCTCCTCACCTGAACATGGTCTGGACGTTGACGATCGTTTTTGCGTCTGCCATGTAGTCCTCCTCCGCGCTCATCGTGCTCTCCTTGTCCACCACCACCAGGTTGTCGGCGTAGATGATGCCGCACTGCAGCAGGCTGTCCAGGCTGGGCAGTTCCCAAAGAGAAGGGCGCGGGGTCAGCCCTTGGAAACGACACAGGGAAGCAGCACGCTGCGACGCGCAGCGCTGCGGCAAGCCCAGGCTGCTCCCAGCCACCTCCTCGTCACCAGCACCCGTGGTGGGCTCAGCCACCCAAAAGCCAACGGTGGGGTCGGCCCTGCAGTGGCCAACCCCATGGGATGGGAGGGCGCGGGGCTGGGGGCACGGCTCTCCCCCAGACATGCAGGTGCCTGGATCGGGGTAAATGCAGCGCCTTTGGACAACACCATAATTAACAACAGCCACGGACAGAAACACCTACTTATCGATCGTGCCTTCCATGTAGTAAACCATGGGGAAACAACAGATGGCTTCCAGAAAGTGGTGCTCTGGCCTGGAGGAAGAGCAACAGAAAGCACAGGGGTTCAGCAGCTCCACAGGGCGAGGAGCCGCGCACAGCACGTGCCGGGTCCCCATCGCCGGCCGAGGTGCGCCTACGTGGAGCCACGGCCGCCCCTGCCCCGCTCCCCCACCCCACACAGCGTGCAGCGCCCGCGGTAACACGGGGAAGGGCTTGGTGCAACGGGAAGCATTGCGGAGGAGTACTTGCTTGTTGTCCAGAAGCAACACAATTGGGTTTAACTCTTTGCGGGACCGATAGTACGCACGAAGGGGGACAATAAAGTTATACAGTCCGTTCCCAGCGGTCTCTGCCGACACGATGATCAGCTTGTTCTTAAACCCGTAGGCCTTGGCATCTTCGAAGCTGTTGTGCTTGCAGCCCTGCGGGGAGGGAAGGCAGCTCGGGGACCCGTGGCAGCCCCCGGCCATCACTCGCCGCGGCCCCGGCAGCCGCGCTGCCGCTCACCTTGTCCAGCCTCAGGCAGCAGAACGGGGCTTTCTCGGGCAACAGGTGGCACAAGGTCGGCGAGCTCCCGATGTACGGGGAGTTCGGTGGGTAGCCTTTCACGTACCTGCGGCAGAGAGGAATTCCAGCTCTATAAGGACACAGGGAGAGTTTCTGTGTACGCAACGCTCAGACGTTTGGAAAAACGTTTAGAGTCACAGAGCCAGGACTCAAGCACATCACTGGCAAATGTTTTGCAAAACTCTCCTGCAGATGGAAATGTCCATCTGCATCTCTCACAGATGGAAATGTCCCGAAATACACATATTTAGGAATGATTTTTGCTATGCAAAGGGTCGTGAGGTTGCAAATACGCAATGTTCCCAGCACAGGCAGAGAAGACAGCAGTTAGGAGCATCAAGCATGGCTCAAGGGAGATAGGACAGGGAGCTGCAGGAGAGGAGGGCAATGCTAAGCTGTACAAAAAAGCAAAAACCCCAAGGCCCATTTTTAGATTTGGTTTTGGTTAACAGTTCTTAAGAAGTCATAATTTATATTTCTGACTGAACCAGGAGCAGAAATTTTCATTTGAAGAGGAGCTAAAAGTGGGCATGAATTAAAAAAACAGGTTTGTAAGAGTTTGCAGATATTCAGTAAGCTCCTCACACACATGCAACAGCATCCACACAGGTAATCAATAAACCTAGTGCATATCAGGCTGTCATAAATTTACACCTTTAAAGCTAGAGTAAATATTTATTTTGTATCGTTTATTTATGTGGAATGGAGAACAGGATCCCCTTGATGTCAGTGAGAGGATGGACAGAACAACTCTGTCCGTCCCGCAGCGGTGTCCTGCTCGGTGCAATTTCTCTGACATCGAGAGGAGACCTCCGAAGCAGCAGGGATGGCTCTGTGCATGCCGTAACTGCTCGTGCTCCCTGCTCAGTGGGCAAGAAGAGCAGCGCAGGCTGCAGCACAGCCCCAGCTGCCGTCCCCACGGGATGCTCAGTACCGAACCTAGCCTCTCCCAGTGCTGGGACCGAGCCCTGAGGGACACCCTGAGCAGCACCCTCCACTTAAAGTGACTGTGCCCGTGGCGCTGGGCTCGCTTCGCTCTAAGTTTTTAATCCGAGAGCAATTTGCACTGGTCCCATCATTCGCAAGGGTCCGTGCCTCTCTGCAACGAGGGACGGCGCGAGCAACCACAGGCAACTCACTCCACCACCGCCGAGCCCTCCTCGTCCGACTGCGTCATCTCGTCTTCCGACTGGTCGCTGAGCAGGTCGCAGGGCAGCAGGGACGAGGTGTCGGCCAGCTCGAGGACGGGCGCGATGCTGGGCCGGCGGTTGCCCGAGCCGTTCTCCGCCGGCAGCGCCAGCTTGCTGCTGTTGGCGGGGCGGCACTCGGTGTTCTGCAGGTCCATGGCCACTGTACCTGGACGCGGCGGGGAAGGAAGCACAGCACGCGCTCTATAAGGGGGTGAAGGGAGCTGTGCCAGCAAAGCGTCGCGCCCTCGAGCCCTGGTGGGACCACGCATCCCACCCGCTCAAGACCTTCAAGGAGGACCAGAGAGGCTGGAGGACCCCATCCTCCAGCACCTCCTAAAAACCAGGTGTATTTACACAGTATTGACCGGGGCCATCAAGGTTTTGCTCTCAGCTGGAAACCCCAGCCAAGGCTCTCGTCTGAAACTTGTTTTTAGATGGTTATGAAAGCTTTTTTTAGATGGTTATTAAAGCCACGAGTTTCACAGCACACAAAGCACGGGAGCTGGGCGCCCGCCTCCCCGCAGGCAGCCGCGGAGCTGGACCTGCTTGCTCTCGCACAATTTCTCTCTCGTTACGCTCTCTGAAAAAGTCCCTCTGCAAACAAGCCACCTAACGAGAACATAGATGAGTGCTGTTCAGCAAAGTGCTCTGTGGCTTGCTGTGGGATAATCATGCAAATTGCTGCTCATGAGTATAAATGCATACACTATTTGCCTGAAGAATAATCTGCTATTGCAGCACAGCCTCTCCGGACAACCCCAGAACTTGGTCTTCCCAGATGCAGGCTGGAAGTAATGACTCATGGCATTTTTTATTTGAGAAAATGCACCACTTGCTGCAGAGCAAACCACGCTGCTCATCAGGTCATGAATCATAAACATGATTTAAGATGCGGCCAGCAGCATTTATTCTTCCAGCCACGACTTGGGGGATTTCTGCAGACAAATATCCTTAATGATAATGGACATCACGAGCTCTAATGATGACGTTTGGGCTTGCTGAGGGCACCCAGGATGCAAGGAGCAGGCAACTGTGTGTGTTTTGCTGATGAGGTGGTTGAGGCTGGGGGGTGAGAAGGAGGCCCCCGTGGACTCACCCATGCTGGCGATGATGCTGTGCACGGGCAGGCGGGACGGGCCGTCGTAGGTGCCCCTGCCCGCAAAGCCCTTCTTCTTCTGCTTCTCCTCCTGCTTGAAGATGAAGGCAGAGTTCTCCTCCTTGGTGATGTTGATGTAGAAGCAGGTGTCGGACGCTGCCATGATGTGCCGTGGGCCGGGGTTCAGCAGGATGCTCTTGTTCTCCTCCCTCCGGATGCCGATCAAGCAGACGCCGTACCTGTGATGGGAGCGTGGTGCGGGAGTTCAAAGCTGGAGAAAAGCCTCTCCAGGGGCCTTGTCCCTGCAGAAGGGACCCCAAAGCGCCCTCCAGCCCCAGCACTGCCCCCAGGACCCGTCCCCTGGCTGGCCGGGACAGGCAGCAGAGCTCTGCCCGCCGTGCCCGTGCCCCCGCCCTCACTTCTTGTGCGCGTGGAAGGCGGCGTAGGTGAAGCTCTTCCCCTCGTACTCCATGAAGAACTTGCTGTCGCCCATGCGGATGTGGTAGACCTCGTTGCCCGAGCAGCGCCCGTACATCCTCTGCCACTGCTCCGGGGACTCCTGGCCCTCCCTGCAACGACAGCAGCTGCGTGCCGGGATGGGGCCACAGCCGGCACAGCACCGTCCTGCTCCACGGGGGCCCTAACGGGTGCTGAAGCTGCCACTCGGTCCAACAGCGGGGAGATTGTGGCGATGAGCTGTCAGCACTTCCAGGCTGAGGCTGAGCTCATTTAAATTTCTGATTTGAAGTGCCTTTTTATTTAATGAGGGCTCCCGGGGGAGCCGCGGAGGCAGGGTTGAGAGCCAGTGTTGGCAAACAGCTCTGAGCATGGGGCGAGACACGCTCTGGGAAGGATGTTTTGTAACTCTTTGATTTCACTTTATCCAAAATGCAGTAATTTCTGGCTCTGCTAAGGAGCAAAGGGCCCGAGCCAGCACCCCACCTAGCTGCTTCCAGCTGCACTTTACACAAACCCACAAAACAACCTGCAGGCTCCAGCTTTGCACAGTTTGTAAATTAAGCTTCCTGCCAGCGGGATCAGCTCGGTACAAACAAGGTGTGTTATTCCTGGCCTCCAGCAAGGCAAACTGCACAAAAACACCCAGCCTGTCCTCCCCGGGCTGCCGCCGAAGGCAGTGCCCCTGGTAGCACCCGCACCCACTGATCGCTGGTTGGAAGAAGATGACTCGGGGCTGCGATTCGGGCCAGGGTTCCGCGGGGGACAGGAGCCCCGGGGGCAGCACTCACTGGCCGCGGGAGGTGTGCACCAGCAGCGTGATGAGAGTGGAGGTGGCCGGGCAGACGCAGTTGAGCGCCAGCATGGCGTACTTGCACTCCTCTTCGCAGACGACGTGATCTGCAAGGAAGCGGAGGTGCCGTCAGGGCGCTGGCTGCCTCCGCTCGCGTTGCCCAGGGATTTCGGGGCAGCAAACCCAAGCAGCTCATGGTGCCCTGGGCCGTGCCGAGGAGTGGTGGTGGGGTCTGCAGAGCATGCTGTTGCAGTGGAAGTGGCCCTGCAGACGGGATGGGGACCCACGGCCCTCCCTCCCTACAGGCACCAAACCGCCCCCTGCTCTGCAAACCCACCCCTCAGGGGGCTCTGAGGACACGGGATCCCCATGTGGAAGCATCAGCCCCGGTAGGTACAGCTCGTGGAGGACAGCCCCATGGACTCACCAGCAAACTTCACGTGAAACTTGTTCTCCGGCTTCAAGATCTGGACATAGAGAGGGCAGTTCGGAGCAAAATCTTTTACAGCCCAGGCTCTCAGGATGGTCTGGTGGTCCTAACAAAAGAAGAAAGCAGGGGCTACCTTCTGACAGCTTATTTCCCCCAGTGCTTCCCTGCCTAGGACGAACTACCAAGCAGCTTACCGCCGCCGTGCGGTCCACCTCGTTTCGGCTGCTGAGAATGAAGCAGGCTTCTCCGTTGTCCATCCTGCAAACAGAGAGCAGCACCCGTGCACCTCTCAGCCCAGCCAAGCCAGGAATCTGCAGGCACCAGCCAGGGCGCCCGCAGAGGCGTCAGCGCGGCCATCGTCACCCAGCCGGTGACATCGCTGGGGAAGGTGCCGCTCAATTGCACGGCGCTTGCAGCTGCCCTGCGTCCCCCCGAGGAATATTTCTTGTTCAGGGATTAGCGGGCGGCACAGACAGCAGCCGAGCATCCCTGGCAGCAGCATTTCAGCTGTGCCCCAGCCCAGTCCCGCTGCAGGACCGGCCGTGAGAGCGAGCAGCACCAGGCTGGGGACCCCCCGAGGCTGCCCGTGACCCCCCGGTCCCGCTGCTCACTTGGCTCTCATGAGGTCCTGGTCCTTCAGCGCGGAGCCCTGCAGGTAGATCACTCGCTGCGACCACAGAGGGATCTGCAGGACCCGCCGCACCTGGATATCCATCTCTGTGGGGCAGAGTATCACCACGTAGTAGTCCTGAAAGAGAGAGGCTCGTGTCGCTGGGAGGGCTGGCCTCGAGGGGCTGCGGGGCTGGGATCTGCTGCCTGAGCAAGCGGCTCCTCGGGGGCTTTTAATATTCGCTCCCAGGGTGTGACAGCACCTGCCCTGCTCTGGGGTCTTGCAAGGCTCTCAGATAACCCATCAGCATGTTTTCCACCCCATTCTGGGAAGGAAACCCAATGCAGACACGTCTCACTACTGAACTATGAAAGAGCTGCATGCCCACAGCAAAGCAGAGCCTCTTGCAATGACAGAAATGAGCAGGATTTTTAACATCAAATGTATGGAGTCAAGGTTGAGCAATGGTAATGAAGTGTATGTGAGTTTTGCAATGAAATGCAAATCTGAAACGCTAGCGTCCCATGGAAATGGAAAGGCGCAGTCATTTGCTAGAAGCGCTTACTGAGTAGGGATATTCCAGTTAGGTAAATCCCTCTGGGGTTCTGCAATTACACGTTCTGTTCCTGTGTAAGACCCCATCCAGTGCAGACATCCTTACACAAGTCCGCCCAGGCTTCCCCACGCAATTACACA
Organism: Anseranas semipalmata; assembly: GCA_013399115.1. NCBI lineage: Eukaryota > Metazoa > Chordata > Aves > Anseriformes > Anseranatidae > Anseranas > Anseranas semipalmata. The sequence continues at coordinate 243,671 of VXAA01000259.1, forward strand.
GTGCTGTAAGAGGCCTGGCCACAAAACCGGGGTGGATCGGGCAGAGAGAGCCAGGGCTCCGATGGGGCAACCCGGCCATGCCCAGCACCGCTGAAGCCCAGCGCGGGCAGAGTGCTGAAGCAGCGAGCACGGGCACGTGCCCGGCCCTCACCTGCAGGCGCGGGTGGGCGTAGAACTCGTTGAGGAAGTCCATGAGGAGGTCGATCTTGAGGGAGCTGACGCACAGGACGACGTGCTTCTCCGTCTGGGCACGGTGACGGCTGTAGTTGCCTCCCGACTTCTGCCGCTCCATCCACAGGTAGACGAGCTCCTCGAACTGCGAGCAAACGTGGAGAGCTGATGTCCCGGCAGCACTTTGCTGCCTCCCGGACATGGCTTGTCAACCTCCGGGGCTCTGCTGTGTCGTGGGGGATTTCCAGCACAGAGAAAAGGAACCCCCCCTTGGTGCTGCCGCTGCGATCGCCTCTGTCTCCTCTCCATCCACCCGGTGGGCAGCTGGAGAACCCCAGGGGTGCGGGGAACCCCCCCGTGTCCAGCACAGGCTCTGCACCCTCCTGCTTCCGTGGCCGTGGGCCCTACCTGCAGCGGCAGCACGACCAGGGCGACGCAGATCATGATGACAACGAGGAGCTGGGAAGGCCAGATCTTTGGTGTCACGTCTCCGTAGCCCACAGTGGAAAAGGTGACGATGCAGAAGTAGAAGGACTTGAAGAGGGAGAGCTTCTCACCTGCTCTTTCTAAATGCTGGATGCCACAGGTGCTGCGGGGAGAAGCACGGGTCCCTCGAGCGCCCGCACCGTGCGGCCGGCAGCGCTCCCTGCCCCTGCAGCCTGGCACTGCCTTTGCCCTGCCGAAGGCAGCGGGGAGCCCTAGAAGGCGACTTACACCTCGGTCCTTGGAGGAAACGTGCCTGGAACACACTGCCAGCATCAGCAGTGCATTATATCACCAGCCAAAAGGATTCAGCTCATGGCACGTACAGGTTAAGGTGTCAGTTTGACATGCTTGCTCACCAAAACCCTCCTGGAAAGCCAAGGTGCCGGGGGACGCACACAATAAAGCATGGACAGCACTGAACGTCACAGGGGCTGCCCTCGCTGGGCAGGGAGCGAGGCAGAAAAATAAGCTGTGGGAGCAAGCAGCTGTCCCCAGCACGCCCCCGAGCCGGGGGAAGGAAGGGCTTGCCGACGGCCACGCTGCTCCTCGGCAGGTGGGAGGCAGCTCGTGGCTTCCGTGCCCGACTCTGCCCCGGTGAACGCGTGCGGCAGAGCCACAGAGCCCGGCTGTGCTTCGGCACGCAGGGTAACGCAGCAGGCTTGTGATTTCAAAGCCATCGTGCCAAGCAGAAGTGCCACACGAGCACTGTAGGCTGTCACACCAAGAAAACGCGTCTGCAGCCACAGCGGGCAGGAGGTGCCACAGGCAAGGAGCCCTGCTGAGCTCAGAAATTGCATTAGCCATTCATCTGAGAAGATTGCTTTTATTGCCAAAGACTCACGAGCCTGAAAGCTTCATTTCCTGTCCTCTCAGCAATTTAAATGGTATTATATGCCTCAAATCCAGGCCGAGGGAGCCGGAGGAAAACTCAAGAAGCCTGACTCAGAGCTAAGTACCCACCCAGGAGCAGGGCCCCTTTCTGAAACATGCCCCTGCTGTTTGCAAAGCATGGGCTAAAGGGCCCTGTTAATTAGCAGGGGTCCCGGTGGCCTCTGACACAAACAAGCTGCTCAGATGCGCGGTGGCGGAGAGGTGGTTCGGTGACACGAGGCGCGACACTCACCCCGTGAAAACGAGACACAGGAGGGTGCAGATCAGGATGAGCACCTGGTTGAACATCGCGGACTGGGTCCTCTGTATGGCTCGGTGCAGGTCGTTCTGGGGAGGGGGAGAGGAGCCTCACCAGGGCTCGCCAGCCGAGGCCGCGGGCGCGGTGCGGCAGCTGCTGCAGCTGCTTGCGGGCCCCAGAAGCCTCCTCTGGGAGGGACACCTGCTTCTGGCAGAGCCACGCGGCCCGTCCCAGCCCTGGGCCACAGCCAGCGGGTCCAGGCTCGGCCACTGGGCCAGGGGGCACGCGGAACGGGCACCCCGGGCACCCCACGGCACGGGCTGGGGCTCAGATGGGAGGGCTTGGGGCGCTTTCTGCTCCTATGGCGGAGGAGCTGGGATGCCTGGGAGGGATGCATCTGGTCACTTACTATCATGTTCTCCAGGGCGTATTTGGCAAGCCAGCAGTTCAGAAAAACGGGGATGAACAAATTCCGCAAAGGAGGCCAAAATATCTACAAAAGCAAGAGTTACTCGCAGGCTGACTTGCAAAGGACTTGGAAGAATCAGAGTTCTTCACCAAAAAGAACTGACAGCTTTAAATCCTGCCTGGCCAGACATCTGCTTTTCCTTATTTCACCACCAAAACCGCAGTACGTATTAAACTTAAAGTTGCTTTAAAATGACACCGGGGAATACACACCGTGATAATGAAGGGCACCGTGTTGATCATCTCAAGGATGAACGAAATGCGGAAAATCTGTTCCCAGATGTTCCCCTGAAGAATTAAAAGTAACAATAATTAATTTAAAAGCTTGAAAGTATGCCAAAGGCCAATTAAGATGCTCCCAGTGTCCCAGCCCCTGCTATGCATGTGAAGGACGCTAGCGCAGCCAGAACAACACTGCGCTTTGCCTGCGGGAAGGGAGACGCGGTGCTGGCGGCACACGCGGTGCTGGCGGCACACACGCTGCAATCGGCAACACTCCCCCCCAGGGCTCGGGTGGGGGCAGCACAAAGAGAAACGCTGGCGCTCACCTTGTAGCTGAGATAGATGAGCAGCATGGTCTCTAGAAAGCTGATGAGAGCTATGCTGACCTGCGGAGACAGAGGGCAGGCACCGCTCAGCGCATGCCTGCAGCTTGGCGCCAGCAGCTGTGGCCGCCGCACGCTTAAGCCGCCTCGTTTGGTCTTGCTGCAGCCGTTCGAGGTGGGCAGAGCTGGCGGGCGCTCGGCGCCGTTGTCTCTGCGCGGCCGTGCCCGCGGCCGGGCGCTCACCTGGACGGCCCACAGCGGCAGTTTTCTGTCCACCCAGAAGATATGTGACCTGCAAAGGGCATTCCAGATGGATCCAAACCGTAGCCTAATTAGCGGCACCGTTACTCCCCACCCAATGCCAGTCCGAGACCACCTCTGACTTCATCTAAGGCAGGCTCGTTACTGGTGTTGCTCCACGCAAAGCCTGAAGCCGGGTCTGACTGTCCCCGACAGCCAGCAGGGAGCTGGCTGAGCGTGCCCCTGAGCGTGCTCACCCTCCTTACGGAGGTGGATGGGAGCCCCACCGAGCACGGGCTGGGGCTGGAAAGGTCTCACTTTGGCTCATCCCACACCTCAAGGGGCACGCAGGCAATGAACCGGGAATGCCCACAGTTCTCTGCCCACCAGGAGCACCAGGAGCACCAAGCGGGCACACATCCCTGTCGGCATCCACGGGACCCCAGCACAGCTCCCGTCCCACCAGCAGTCCCAGCCCCTCCGGGCAGCACCCCCCAGCAGCCCCAGGCCCTCTCCAGCCCCCTCCTTACTGGGAGGCTCCACGCCCATCGCTGCCTCCCCGCCGCCACGGCACAGCCAGACCCAGCACTGAGAGCACCCCACAACTCACCAGTTTATCTTCGTGGACTGATTGAAGAGCGTGTAGTTCTGCTTTTCGCATTCCCAGCTGGGACAAGAGAAACATAAACCAGGGGAGAGCAGTCAGTGGGATGGCAGAGGGACGGAAGGATGGACGAGGGGTGTGGGCTTTGGCTCCCCAGCTCATGGGATGCCATCTCTGATCTGTCCCGATGCTGGGAGAGGCCATGGGACAACGTCCTGTGGGGTCGGACTCATGCTGGTCCCCACATCCCAGTGGTTTCTGCATGGCCCTAACTCCCCCGGGCAGTGCTCGCCCTGCCCTGCTGGCCAGGGATGTGCTCCCACCGGCCGGCATCTGCTTTACCACGCGCACACCTAAAGGGGCTGATGTCCCCCAGCTAGCGGGGGACTTCCCTGAGTCGCAGCTGTGTTACACCTCGCAAGGATGCGCGCCCGTGTCGCGCTTAATTCTCACGGGGTGGAAACCACTTCTGGGCAGTGCAATGTACTTGGCCGTCTGCAACCTCTACAAAGAGAAAATTGAACTGCTAATTCTCACAGGGTGCCCTAGCTCTTGGAGTAAAAATCTGTATGTGAGATAAACAAAGCAAGGACATACTGAAAATAGGGTTATACAGAAACCCAGAGCAAAGCTGCTGCATGTAATCATCTGTCACCTCGGGGAACTAAATGGCAAAATGTATTTCATTCCCAAACGCTTAAATGGGATTTAGCATGAGTGTCTTCAAGGGCGTTGGTATCCAGCAAGCACTTGCTTGGCAATGCGCTGGCACTGTGAGCCAGGGGGGACCGTGGTGGCACTGTGGTGGTGGTGGCACTCACCAGCCTATGCCCTCCTCCGGGTTGTCGAGCAGGACGCGGACGATGTAGAGCAGGCAGGTGAGCAGCTTCAGCGAGAAGTTGAACAGCCGGATCCTCAGACCTGCAGCAGAGGGGGGCACGACGTGGGCAAGGCAGTGCCCCACGGCACGGCCCCACGGCACGGCCCCACAGCACAGCCCCACGGCACAGCGGGTGCAGAGGAGAAGGAGCAGACACTGCAGCGCTGCGCTGCTGAGACATCTCTCGTGGGGTTCAGCATGGGGCACCCCCAGCACATCCATCCCCCGGGGCACCCACCCTTTGCCCAGGGCTCTACGCAGCCCTCCCCATGTCAGAGGTATGGGGAGCCTGGCAGACATAAATGCCGTGAGTCAGCTCCTCGCTGGCCCCAGTGGATGCGAGACAAATGGGGGAGCTGCTGAGTTGTCCCCCCCTCGTTAGCCAGCATCCGCTAAAAGCACCGGGCAGGCAGGGCCCCCTCGCTGGGCTGCGGGCAGCTTGCGGAGAGGGGGGGACGCTGAGCAAACCTGCTTCGTCCGCTCTCCCTCCCCAGCCAGTTTCTCGGGTTATTACTCAAATTACAAGTGAGGAATTCATCACATTTTCATTAAAAACTTCCCCGTGGGCACCCTGTTGTGCCGCACTCCAGCTTTTTAACAAGCCGATAACAAGCCGACAGGATGCAGGGAGGAAAGGAAGATGTGAGTTTATAAATTAACGAGCGGGCTCCCTCCGGCCAGCTGATGAGAAAACAGCTCCCAGCACCATTAGTCAATGGGCAGCTGATCTGCAGGGCCGCAGGGAGGGCGGGGGGGTCTGGGTGGCCACGGTGGCCTCCAGCTCCAGCTGGGGCAGGCAGGGCAGCCCCTGGGCTGGGGAGCGCGTCCGGGCTCGGCACCGGGGCCGGACAGGGACGACTGCCACCAGATGGCAATGGCTTCTCGTCCCCAGCGCCGCGCGGGCAGGGAGCACTCACTCGATCGCTGGTTTTTGATGAAGAAGAGCTTCAGGCGCTCCTTGAAGGTGTTCTCATTCACGTAGAACTCCACCTGTACCCTGCGGGGAAAGTGCCCGTGGGGCCGGTCAGTGCAGGGGGCATGGGCAGAACACCCGGCACCCAGCCCTGGCCCCTGCAAGCTGGGGACCCCCTCGAGCTGTCCCCAGCAGCCCCAGGGCAGCCCAGCACCCACCGGTGGCATCCCACTGACCCGCAGCGTGGGGCCAGCTTGAGCTCAGGGCTCTGCCCTCATTCAGATGCACCAGGCTGGAGCCCAGGGGGCAGACACCTCCCCTGCCACGCACCCTGCCGTGCTCCATGCCCCCTGGGAAGCAGTGCGCCTGCAGCCGGCCCCCCAGGCTGTATCCCCCCAGCTCCGGCCCCCTGACTGCTCGCAGGGCTGCAGCCAGCCAGGCGATGTCCCATGCCCCGGCTCTGCCCGTGCCGGAGCGACGCTCAGCAGCGAAGCTGTTAGAAACGAAACCCGATCTAAAAGGAGGAAAATTCCCCGTGTTGCTAAGATACCGCATTTGGCCATTCCAGAAGAAGCCAGGAGCTGCCAGCCAGCCCCGAGCATCACTTGGTACCCAGAGCCACCCCGGCTGGTGGCACTGGGATGAGGCAAGGGACAGCCGCCATCCGCGGGCTTCTCCCAGACAGAGACCGAGCCAGGAGGGACGAGTGACGGCTACAGCCGAGCCAACCCTGTACCACTCGCCCCAGCCCTGCTGGGCACGGCCGCTCCCGATCCCGCACACATCCCCCCCCCAGCTCCGTCCTGCACGCCCGAAGCTGGAATCTGGCCCCAAATCATCCCTAGCAGGCAGGGTCATAGATCACTGCTGCCTGCTCAGCGCAGCCTAAAAGGGATTGTTTCCTGATGCCTCTGCTCTATGGTCTCGGCGAGACAGAGTCTGTTTTTTACTGTTACAGCTAACAGTGGAGTCAAGTGCAAAGATTTAGCCATTTCCCCTACATCACTCTATTTGGTAAGTCCCTTAAATGCTGCTATTATTACTATTTTTTAAGTGCTTGGACGAGGTCATCGAGACCTCATCATCCAGGCGCGTTACCAGACACGGCGCAGACCACAGCGACCAACTCGCCGTGTCAGACACCGAATCCCCCGCCCCGTGTTTTCCACCTCTGTGCCCACGTGGCGCAGGCTGCAGCCAAACGTGATCCCGAGGTTGATTTACTGGGCAGCAGCTGCCGCGCTCGCGCAGCGGAGGGGTAAACAAGCCTTGCTGTGCGCGAACGCCGAGCTGAGCGGGCAGGGAGCTGGGGAAGGTTCAGGAGCCCCCCGCTGCTGGGCCCCCGTGCTGTGATGCTGGCATTTAGCAGCCGGCCGCGCTCGCAGCGTGGCATCCCTTCGAGAGCTGCTTGTCAGGCTGGAAAGGCAGGTTTTTACTTTACAAGCCTCTTATATACAAAAAGCAAGTGCATGGAGAGAAAACCATCGCCTCAGGCGCAATAGCTGGGATAACATTTTATAAGGGGTGTCAAACTTCCAGTTACCGAACGTGTCCCTCTGGCCCCAGAGCGGCTGCGGGCAGAGCAGAGAAGCAGCGGCAGGGCTTTGTCAAAGCGCAGCAAACCCCAAATGCCCGCATCCCACCACGTTCGGGACGGCAGCAAAACCTCAGGGCCCGGCCCAGCTGGCAGCGGGGGAATGAAGAACTTGGCAAGCAGAGCTTTAACACGTGTTAACATTAGCCTTTACCAAAGCCAGACTTTGCGAATTCTTTATCTGTGTCAGGGCATAAATCAGCCAGCTCACGACACTGCATGCACAAGCTAATTGCTCCTGCTCCTTGTTAAAAACATCCCCAAAATGCCCAGCGCGGGGGGACCTCGGGGACACCACTCGTCTCCCCACCATTCACTTTCACAGCAAAGAAACAACGAGCAGCACGAATCCCCGTGGGCAGACAGATGGTCAGCTGCTCTGTGCCATTGCAGCCTGCCGCAGGACCACGAACATAAGCGCTCATGGATAAAAGAAGTGAATGATTATGAGAGAGCTCTCTTTTCGTGACAAAGTAGCCCATATACTCCTCAGAATGGCAACGGGGAGAAGAAACACTTGGAAATCAACTGAAATGGATCTGGGGGGGAAGCGGGTGCCCGTCCCTGCACAGGGACAGACGGGGAGCAGCAAGGAGCGCTTTCCCATGCAGACCATCAGCCGCCGCTGGTGCCGGCAGCCCCGGTGCCCCAGTGTGAGCAGCACGGGGCTGGGTCAAGCAGCGGCGGAGCCACGTGTCCCATGGCAAGCGGGTGGTGGCTTTACCAGGCACCAATCATCAGAAAGCGTAACAGACCCTTCTCCGTCTCCAGCCGAGAGAAGGCAATTAGGCCATCTAGAACATGTCCCTTAATTTCACTGTCAAGAAGTTAAAATAAAAATCAGCGTGCCCACGGTAAGCCCGGCTGCGTTACCGCGCCGCTTGCACCGCACGTTGCAGCATCCCCGCTGCCCGGCTCACGCCAGCCGCTCTGCCCAGAGCCCCTGCTGAGCCCGCAGCGCCCAGCGAGGAGCCCCCGCCCTCGCGGGACCCCCCTTTTGCAGGCTTTGCCTCAGCTCGCGCCCTCCCAGCGGCCGGGCAGCGCCGCGGGGCCATGCCCCGGGGAGGCAGCAGCAGCTCAGCCTCCCCGGCCACCCCGATAAGCATCGAGGTACAAGTTTAGTTACAAGCCCTCGCTCGGAAGTGTAATTACTGCTATTATGCACTTCATAATGCCTGAGCAATTTCATTTTCTTTCCTTGGTTATTTATTGTACTTTATTAATCTAAGATTAGAGGCAATTTGTTCTAAGATGATGAGCTCCTAAAAAAGACACAATAATTTGTTCTAAAAAGTGAAGGGTACAAGACCGAAACGAGCACAGCCCTGCTCTCCGGCATTAAAATAGACGAGGAGGAGCACGGCCAGCTGCCGCCCCCCCCACGCACACCCTCCCCGGGGGACACACGTGCTCCCCATCCAGGCCAGCAGCCCCCCAGCGACAGCGACAAGCGCGGCTCCGCGCGGGGCTCACCCCGGTGGGGCCGGGGCCGTACCCGGAGCTCCTCGTCCCCATGGGGCCCAGGGGACACGGTGGGCGCAGTGACTCTGCTCCGGCCCCGCGGCTGACAGCTGCCTGAAAGCTGAGACGGCTCCGAGAGCAGCGCGCAGGCACGGGACCCAGTGCCCAGCACTGCCTGGATGCTGCCCAAAATCTCACTGCTGCCCCGCCACTCCCTGAAGAGGGGTTTACATGCAAGGGATGCTTTTGCTCTGTTTCATAAGGATTGAAATATTTTGCCACCAGAAATGTATCTTCAACTAAACGTGGCTCTTGAAAGAGAGAAAAAAGTCTTAGCAGCTCCCTGCATCTCAAATCCCTGCTCTCACGCTGCAGCCAGCCAGCAAATGGCATTTTCATCCCAGGATGTTTCTCAAGAAAGGGGAGGTGGTGACCAATACGAGCAGGGACACCCTGAGCCACCGTGGGGAGCACGGGGACGCTGCTGGGGACAGCCCGTGCACTGCCACCGGAAGGAGGGGACAGCCAGGGGAGACAGTGGTGCCAGCACTGGACAGACAGACAGACACTGGGCAAGCGCCGCCTCTGCCATGAGCCGTGCCCGGTGCGATGCTAGGGAAGGAGGAAGTGGATGCACGTCTGCGTGCACGTCGGGGCACGTATATAGAACCTGGGCGCCCACCCGAGCGAGAAGCACGGCGCAGGCTGCCCCCGCGCTCCATCAGCAGTAATTGAACAACTGCTCGGAGGAGGAGGAGGGCTCCGCGTCTCAACAACGCGCGCCCGGCTCAGCCCTGGGAGCACGCAAGGCAACGGCTTCGAAACGGAGCCCAGCGTGCGCACCCAGTGCCACAGCCGAGCGCACCTCCCCACGAACATCGCAGCTTCTCCGGGGGCTGCCAAGCACCCCCCAGCATTTCTAACCCCAGCAGCTCCTGCATTAAAGCTCTGGAACGCGGCTGAGCAGGAAAGCACAGCACATCGTGCAGCAGCGTGCTGTGGAGGAGCTCTGATGGCCGCTGGAGGCCGATGCCCCGGCACCACCGCTCCTGCAGCGCTGGTACAGCGCGCGGTGCCCGCTGCCGAGGCACGTCACGCACGGGGACTAGCAGAGCAAAGTCACAGAGTGACAGCGCCCACAATGACTTGGCACACTGAGCTCCCGGACTGGCTCAAAGAGTGATTTCCTCAAAATTTCCTCCATTTACCATGGCAGTAAATTGGAAAAAAAGGTATCTCCTGTTTTATTACAGGAGAGTGACTTTTGCCCAAGGGAACGAAGCGATACTGCCAACCACTGTAGCAAATTAAACACAGCTGGACTCGGATAATGCCACGCGTGGGCAGCACGAGCCCGGGAAGGACTCACTGGCCCCTGCATCGACCGCACGGAGAGCCCGGCCCCGCGCTGCCCCGCAGCAGCACCACTGCTCTCAGTAATAAAAAAGATGAAAAACCAGAAAGAGAAGAAGCAACAGAATAACATGCTGTGTTTTGTTTGGCTTATTTGTTTTGCAACATTGGAGATTGACACTCAGGAATCTGCTCCTATAATTGCTTCTGCTGATGAATCTGGATTGTTTAATTAGAGTCTGCGCATGGAGCTCATCACTAATGGGCAATCACCAATTTGCTGCCAAGGATATCACTCCTTCCCCAAGAAGGAGCTGAGCGCAGATACTGCTCCCTGTGGTGGGACCCATTTTGGTTTCAGAAGGGCTTGCAGGCACTGCCCGCAATCCTTGCCAAGAGCGGCAAAGGAAGGACCAGGTGCTCATCGGCGCTCTTGGAAGCAGAACAGTCTGGTGCTAACTTAAAGTCCAGGCCGAGCACTGCTCTTGGCAGCAAGTCCTGCTCGCGCCGCTCCCGAGACGACACGCACGCATGCAAGGCACTTACTGCGAGAAGGAGGAATCCATGCTGAAATCCTCGGCGTGGGGCCTACGGGGCGAGAGCATCACAAGAGGTGAGGCCGGCATCGGACAAGGCAGCACGGCCGCTGGGCAGACCCGGGGACAGCTGGCGCCGAGCCCTGGGGTCCTGCGTCGGCACCCAGGGATGCTCAGATGGCTTTGTGGGTGCCCAGCCCTTCTAAGGGCTCAGCTCCACAAATAAAAAACCTTCATTTATGCTCTTTGGGTTTTCTTTGATGAGTCTCACAAACTGCTCTGTCTCGAATCAATTTCACACCTTCTGCAAAGAATTTACTTTCTGAAAGGTGCCGTTTGGGGTAGGAGCCTGGCACTGTGTTATCCCACGCGCACCTTTAGAGAGCTGGTTTTGCACTCGTGATTGATGACCATAAAAATAAAACCAAACCAAAAAAAAAAAAAGAACACAAAGGAACGATGACGGTAACATGGGGTGTCAGTGGCATGGTGGGACAGAACACAAGGATGGGCAAGAGCAGGCAGGGGCAGAGGGAAGGGTTCTGACACAGTGCCCGCGGGTCCGTGCTCGTGCCCTGCACACCCCAGCCCACCCCATCACCGCCCAGGTTCGTGCTGGCATCTCCAGACCGGGCTCCGTGGCCTCAGCATCAGCACAGCTACAAAGGAGTTGGAAAGACGCAATCAGCCATCTTTAATGTGTAAATAACCGTACCGCCGCCTCACTGGGGCATTGCAGAAGGTACCAGCTTCACGCCCCCTATGTCCCTGCGGGTCCCAGCAGAGCCCGCTTTGGCTGATGGAAACCCCCGGTGGTGCTGCCCTGCTGCCATCCGCAGGCAATAACCCTTCCCTGGGCCCAAACGACACACAGCAGCGTGGTGCTGGGCAACACAGCCGCGAAGGAAAAAATTCCCTTTGCAAAAATGACGCCTTTTTCAATAAATATCCACCCCAAGGACGGAGTGACTTTGTGGGAGCCCCTCCCCAGCTCCCCCAGGCAGTGCTCTCCCCTTTGGGGGAGGGAGCCTTATTCAACCTGAGTCAGGGCAAGCAGGAAATATCACCAAAGAAAAAGGGGCAGTTACAGCCTGGGGAGGTTTGCTTTTATTTTGCTTCATACTTCATGAGCCCACAGCACTCCAGTATAGTTCAAACAATATAAAAGCAATAAATTCACATTTCAATTAAAATGTGGGTCCAGAGGAAAGCTAATTCATTCCCCAGCTATCCGGAAAACAGAGCAGCCTCCCTGCGATATGATATAGTTTGCTGTTTTTCCTCTTTTATTACCTGTGCGACGGCCACCCCGAGGCACACGCTGCCCTGGTGCCGAAACACTTGCAGGCAGCACTGCAGGGACACAGGCAGCGGGGACACGGGCAGTGGGGACATGGGCAGCGGGGACAACCGGCCAACGTGCCCCTGTGCACGGAGAGCAACGCCAGCAGGGAGCAGTGGGGACAGGCACCCCTAGAGCTGACAGGGTGCTTTGCCTGGGCAAGATGCTCACTGCAGTGACATGCAAGTGATGGGGTGAGCCAGCATGCAGTGATGCCCAGCACACCCACACCACCTTCCGCTACTCTAAAATCCCCTAAAACGCTGCTGTGGAAAGCTGAGAGAGGTGCTGCCGCACCAATGGAGTGATGAGCTGCAAACTTGCCGGTTCTTTATCTCCAAAACCCACAAAGGGCACGCTGGGGCAGGCAGCCCAAGCCAACAAGTGTCAGAGCAGCCGTGCAACAGAGAAGCTGAGGCACGAGAAAAGAGACCCCCCACACCAGCCAGCACAAGGGCAGAGCGGCCCCCAGCACCCCCGGCACGCGGACCCCTCCTCGCCAGGAGTGCAGCACCATGACCGCGCGCCCCAGCGGTGACAGCCCCAGGGTTGGGTCCCAGAGGAGCCCTGGGCTTGTCGCTACCAACAGCCCTGAGCTCCTCCAGCGGCAGAGCTGGAGGACAGCGCGGGAAGGCGCCCAGCCAGCCCCCCTTCCCTTGCAGAAAATTGGGTTAACCCACAGCGGCAGGGGCTGCTCCAGCGGCTCCTTGGTTTTGCACAGGATCTGTCCACGCCTCGCAGACACATTGTGGGCAAGAAATGGCAAACAAATTGGTTTTCTGCTAATACACTGGCAGCTGGCAGCCGGCTGGTGAGAAGACGGTGCAAGCAGAGCGTTATCCCAGACACAGCTCCCCGTGGCAGCAGAACGCTCCCGCACAGCAGCTGCCCACAGCGCATTAAATCGCACCGGTCATTCGGGCTCTGCTGGCCCTGGAGCTCCGGCCTCACCCTGGGAGCTGCAGCTCCCCAAAAGGCACCACAATAAAAGGGGCTCCAAAGTGATGGGCAGCCCCTGGACCTCCCCAGCTGCGGCTCCGGCCACTCCGTGCTGTGCCCGAAGCACTGCAATGGGATAGGAACAACAGGTGCTCGCGGCCTCCGAGGCAAATGACCTCTTTTAGCCAGAGCACAGAGGGAAGAGGCAACCCCGAGGTGTTACACTGAAACTCTCCTTCTTCCCACCAGGCTCCTGAACTCACAAAAACAGTCTGATTGCCAGGAAAATACAGAAAATAATTTTTAAAGAAAACCAAAACCCACTCCAATTCTCACCTGAAAAGGGGCTGTTTTCCAGACACCAAAAACTTACAAGAAGTTGGAGGGTTTGGCTTCCTACAGAAGGGCACCTTTGCTGCATGGAGAAGGGTGGACAGACGGACCCACAGGATGCAGCGCCGCTTCCATGGGCAGAAAGCCAGGCAGGAGGGGGGGATGGCTCCATATGGACGAGCACTGCAAGGGGCTGTGGCTATCCCGGGGTACGTGGGCGAGGTGACAAATGGGAGCCACCAGGGCTGCAGAGAAGGGGACGGAGGCAGCCCCAGGTCTGCGTCTCTGCCTTTCCTCGCGCCAGCCTGCAGCTGCTCCCGGCACCAGGCGTGCCGGACAGCACAAACCCCACTCTACTCTTTGAGGACGTCTGCCACGTCACGCACCTGAAACTGAATCCAGAGTAACTGTTGAAGGGGATTAGCAAAGTGGCGTGAGCCCTTTTGTGCACTTTCTCACTTAAAGGAAAGAGCACACTTACAATATAGAGATTTGAAGGCATTTAACTGAGGCAGAGAGCTTACACCAGCTTTCAATGTGTTTTGAATAGCCTGCTTCAAGTTCACCTGTTTATTCGTCCAGATCCACCCGCCTGAGCAGCCCTGCACAGGCAGACCCAGCCGCCCCGCACTGGAGGCCAGCCTGGCCCCGGCTCCTGCTGCAGCCCACGGCTGCTCACCCCTCAAAGTCCCTTCAGGCTGGTGACAGAGGCGTCTCCTGCAGAGTGACAGAGCAGCGAAGGCAGAGAGCGTGGAGAGACACAGCGGAGAAAGAAATGTCGCTGCTGCAGACAGCTCTGTCATCTGCTGCTCAAGCTGCAGCCCCTCGCAAAGGGTAGGGCTTTATTCTAAGGGGAAGAGACAATGGCATGTGTATTATTAGAACAAAAGGCAACTAAGGAGCCTTGCTTATGTACAAGAGCGACAATCACCCGCCCGCCCACGCTGCACCGCAGCTCCTCGGCAGAGCAGCCCCGCTTCGCACCACCGGGCTCCTGCCGTGCCCAAAGCGAAGGCACGCGGCTGTCCCAAGTGGGGCACCGGGCACTGCAGCACCCCAAGGGAACGCGGCAGCATTTGGCTCCTCTGCCTCACGCAGGTAATTTGAGGCAAAATACCTACACCGTGTGCGAAGTGCTTGAAGAGCAGGAGACGAGCAAAGCGAGGCAGCGCAGCAGTCCCTCCCCGCGCAGGGGAAAGGCGCAGCTTTGCCGGGCGCATGCAGTGCCTGTGCCCAGCTTGCTCAGGTCTCTTCCCTCCCCAGCCAATTCCCAGCCAGCTTCGCGCATTCTCCGCTGTCTTGCAATTTTCTGGAAGGAATGGGTATAAAAAATCACTTCTGGTTGTGCACTTCCCATTCAATTTACAGCCATCACTTCCAAGCAAAGAGCTCATGCCTTGACTGGGAGCCCCTGGAAGCCACCAGGGCACGAGGGATCTCCCACCAGCACCATGCTCAGCTTCAGGCTGCTCAGTGACCGCTGCCAGGCTCGGAGGCGCTTCAAGGTTGGGGGCTCAAGGAACCCTGACTCTGGGGGGGTCTGTCCTCCCGGGGAGGGGATGGGGCAAGCAGAGGGGCTAAAGTGAACCATGCAAGGTAACTGCTGGGGAAGGCTTCCCGAAGCGGCGTGCATCCTCTAAGACATGAGATGCACCACGGTTCTTACCATATTGACAGTGAGAAACTAATCCACAAAAATAGCCTGACGTGAGAAGGACAGATGGGAGGAGACGAAAAAGGAAAGTAAAGAGGGGGAGAAAGAGCGAGAAAGAGGAAGGGAGAAGCGAGCGGAGCAGGCACACGTCTGGCCACCAACACGTGCGGGATGGGACGGAGCAGCCCCGGCAGCTCCGCAGCTCGCAGCGTGCACAGAGCCCAGGCAGGACAGCTGCACCCCGGGGCCGGGATGGGGAAGGTGACCCGAGGAAGGGCCTGAAGCCGCACAGCACCCATGGCCGGAGGACACAGGTGGCTCTGGGGAGCGCAGCAAGCTGTGCTGGTGGCCACTGGCCAAAGCTACTGCCCGCTCCAGGCCCCCGCGGACAGCTGCCTGCTGGCTCGGGAAGTGCCACACGCACCAAGCCTCCTGCCACCAGCAGCAGAGCCGCACAAGCCCGGCTGCCTCCTGGCCACCAACGCCACACGAGGGGCTTCCGTTCATCACAGCGGAGGTCGCTTTTCTTGGCATTCCGCCGCAAAGCCTTACCTTGCAACTAAGATACACAAAGTTCAGAAACAACGCGCGGTGCCAAGGAGCAGCATCACACGCTGCAGCCAGCCGAGCCATTTGCAGCCCGGTGCCCGGCAGCTGCTGGCGCTGCCTGCCCTTACCTTGCAGAAATGCCTGGCTCGCCCGCTTGCCAAGCCTGCTGGGCAAGGAGGCCCTGAGAGACGGAGGTGGCTTTGATGCGCGTCTCCCTGCCTTCCGCGGTGGGCTGCCGAGCAGCTGAGCCCTGGGGAGGCAGGGCTGCACCCCAGCTACACATGTCCCCACTTGCTGCAGCCCCATGCCATCTGACAGTGGGGCTGGCAGCGGGCACAGCTTGTGCCACCCGCAGGGATGCTCCCCCGGTGGGGCTCAGCATCTGTCCCACTTGCTCGCACCGTACTGAGCAGGTCAGCCTCCTCCGCAGGAGCAATGCTCTGTCCCCATGCCCCGCCAGGCCCTGATGGGGACAAGGGACCAAAAATAAACAGAGCAAAAACCCAAGCACACGTTTTGAGCATGGGTGTCCTTAGGCTTGGCACCACATCCGCATCTTGGCACCTATATAGGGCACAGCGCCATGCAGGGCAGCCACGGGTGGGGAGCGCCGCAGTCCCTGCTGGAGCGTGCCTGGGGACGAGCAACGCAGCAGGGCATGGGGAGCACAAGCATGGGACCAAAACACGTCCAAACCCTGCAGGAGGGAGCCAGGAGCTGAGCCCTGGGCAGGACACGGCGACTTGGAGACCAAACGGGGAGGGCGAGGACCACCACAGAGTAGCTCTGGGGCGAGCGCAGGAACCAGGCAGCCCCAAGCCCACCTGGCTCGAGCTGGCGATGGAGTCGCTGGCAGTGTTTACAAACTGCTCTGCTTGGCGCAAATGCTGGTGGCTGGTAGCTCTCTGTGCCGCCAGCCGGGATCTGGGGCTGCTTCCTCTTCACCAGGACCAAACAGCGTGCTTACAGACCACTGCTAGTCAGGATTTAGCCATCAAGCACCTTGCCCATTTTTGCAACGAGCCTCCACTGAAGCCCATTCAGCATCACGCTGCTGGGGTGACAGAGCATCACCTGCCCTATGGAGGAAGAAGGTGCCCAAGCGAAACGCAACGCACCAGCTCCTCCCGCCAACAGTCTCCAAGGTGGAGTGGCTGCTGCACACCCACAGTCCCATGCTCGGCTCAGGGGGGCACATGCTGAACCCCCCAGCCCCTACACTGGGCACATCCCAGCCCCTGGCCCCACTTGGCCGTGCACGTCCCCAGCCACCCAGCAATGCCCCCGGCAGAGCAGCACGGCTGTGCGCGGGAGAACAACCGGAGCATGGAGTGGTGCTGCGGGATCCCCAGGGATGCTGGGTGCGAGAACACCCCTGCACTGTGGGACGTCCCTGCCGCTCCCCATTAGGGCAAAGCCCTTCCTGATTCCTAAGCAAAACCCTAGGGAGCCAGCTGGGCTCTTTTTCAGGTCGTCTTCGTGACGGCTCGTGGCAGCACAGCCTGCAGTGCTGCGGCTTTCTGCGCTCCTGCTGCGGGGGCACATCCCGGCACCACACGCACGGCGAGGCACCAGTGGTCCCAGCCCCCAGAGGAGCAGGGCAGGAGCTGTGCCTGGCACAGACACAAAAACGCTCCGCTAAACCAACCGTCTGGGTGCCTCCTGCCTCGGCACTGCTCAGTTTCTGGCAGAAGCCCTGCTCGAGAAGTGGGGCTCTGCCCTGGTAGCGGAGAACTGGGGCTCCCGGGGGCAGCTCACTGCTGTGGCAAAAGCACCGCTCAGACAGACGGACACAGACAGACACACAGCTCCTGCACAGCCTGCCCTGAGAGCTCCTCGCTGGGGGCTGTGGCCAGGCGAGTACCAGCAGATGAGCCAAGGCTGGACCACAGGGGGGAGCAGCGGGCAAGCCCTGCGCAAGGGACCTCCGTCCCTCTGCAGAGAGCTCTTCCCCACAGAAACGCCTCACCTGAGGCTGAAGCACAAACAACAAAAGCTTGTATTAAAAAAAAAAAAGAAAGAAAGAAAGAAAGAAAGAAAGAAATGTCGAAAAATATCACTTTTGGCTTATTGCCCTTCCGGGGAGGGATTCAGCCCGGCAGCGCATTCAGCTGCAGGTGGAACTGGTACCCGGGCGCTTGCTCCCGCGACCTGCTATGGAGCCCATCACCGAGCAACCCGCCTGCTAAACAAAATGGTTTTAATGGTTCCAGCAGCCAGACCGGACCTTTCTGCTGTTCTGCTTGTGTCTGAGCGTCAGGCAATACGCACACGTTCAGCAAGATCTGTTTGCTAATGCCTGGCGGCCCCTTGGGAGAGCAACCACTGACTGGTTAGAAATTACCTTTTCAAACCCGTTTGGGCGGTTTCCTCCCGCTCTGAAGCGCTTTACAGCCAAGCAGCGTTGGGTTAGGCTCTCCCACCAGCGTGCTGCTGTTGCGTGCTGGATGGCTGAGCAGGCTCCAGCCCCGGTGTTCGCTGTAACATGGCTGAAGCAAAGTCCCACTTATTCGTGCCAAAAATACCGCTAACCGCCAGACGAGGAGAGGCTGGGGGAGGTGGGACCGCGGAGCCTGAAGGAGAGAAAGTGAGGGAAGGAGCTCATCGCTGCCGTCTGCTACCCGACGGGAGGCGCCAGGGCGAGAGGGAGTCAGGCTCCTCGCCCATGCGCATGGTAAAAGGACAAGAGGGAACAGTCACAAGATGCAGCAAGGGAAATTTTGACTAGATAGAAAGAAAAAATATTCACCCTCGGAGAGATTGAGCACTGCAATAGGCAGGCAGAGAGCTGAGAAATCTCCGTCCTGGGAGATTTCCAAAACTGAGCTGGACCAGTCCTGAGCAACCTGAGCCAACTTCGAGGAGTTCGTCCTTTGGGAAGGGGGTTGGAGCGCAGACCCCCGGCCACCCCTTCCAAATGAAACTGGTCTACATTTCCAATTTTCTCCCCCAAACCTTAGCAGCTTCATACGGTTTCCAATAACAGCACCTCCTGGTCCTGCAGCCTGAATTCACAACAGCTCCAGCGTGCTCCTGCAATTCTCAAAGCTCGCCCTGGGTCGGACCGAAGCTCTGTGGAGCTCCGTGCCCGACCTCCGCAGCGGCCGGGGCAGGGCCTGCAGGAGGACCAGGGCTCTGGTGCGAGACGGTTCCTGCTGCCGGGGCTGGGCCGTGTCCCTCCGTGTTGGAGGGCGCGATCTGGAGCCGGGCATGGGGCAGGGCCGCAGCAAGGGCTCGGGAGCAGGGCGAGTGCGGGTGGAGCGGGCGCGGCTTGGAGCTCAGGGGAGCACAGGCAGCGCTGCAGGCCTCTGGCCATCCCAGGTGTTCGGGCAGATCTTCAAACCCAGAGCCGCTACGGGTTCGGTTACAACCCCCTAAGAATATCAGTTTGCCCCAGGATGCGTAGTGGCCAGAATTTCCCCTACTTCCCAGCAGAGCTGCATAAACAGGACACAATTATCTTGTAAAAATGTTTTTTTTTTTTTTCAAAAAAAGTCCACATGTCTGGTGTTGCAGAGAGATCAACAGCCCATGAAATGAGATCCAAATACAGATATTTACTTATCCTTATGCCTGCCAACAGCTTCCTCCCAAACACAGAACCCTCAGCCTGCAACACCGCAACGCTTTATGTAGAGCACAGCACAGAATTTGGCTTTTCTATGATTTTCTTCCACCTTAACACCCTCCCCTCTCAAAGCCCCCCCCAGCACCAGCCATCCCTCATATGGGGACGGAGCCGTCTCTACCAGAGCAGCCTGGCCGGCCCCGGCCTGCTCGCACCAGTCCCCACCTCCAGGATGCTGGGGCCAGCCCCGGGCGCCCTTTCGTGGCCTCGCGGCATGCCATGCTGTGCTCTGGTTCCAGATCCTTTCTCAAATCCTTCTCTCTTGTTTTGACTGAGAACCCCTAAGAGCTCCGAGATGCTGCAATGACTAAGAGGCAGAGTAAGAGGTAAATAAAGTAGGTGAGAATAAACTTCACTGGCTTCAGCCGCCTAGAGAACTGATTTGCATCCCTGGGAACATCCTGTAACACAGCATCTTCTTCCACCACCACCTCGCAATCTCACCCCAGACTCCCAGTAACAATCATTACTGCTAACTTGGTAATGCTGCTTGTGTCTGGCTTTGGAGGAGACGAAGCGTCTCAGACATGCTATTCATAATTTCAGAAGCAATCTTCCTTCCTTTGTTGCTTGCACACGCCGTGAAATACAACTGCACACATCTCAATCACAATAGCCAGCACAATTACCAAGCAGCAGCGGCAGGGAAGCCGGGAAGCACAGCAGCCAAGGAATCCAGGCTCTGCAAGCGGCAGCTCGCAGGGCTCTGCCGGCTGCTGGAGGAGTGCAGAAGTGTTGCCATGAACTTCTCCACCTCTTGCCAGAGGTGTCCAAGGCACCACCAGTTCCTTACAACGAGACTGCAGCAAAACCCATGAATGCCAGTGAAACCCGGGGATTGGGTTCAACACCGTGTCTTTTACGAAGCCCCGCGGTACCCTGCTGCGCTCTGCACACGCGGCCTTCTGGCAAGGGTCCACTAAAAACTGCAGCTGTGGGACTTCTGGAACTGCTGTCCCCGTGCCCCTGGATCCAGCGCTGTCCTCTAGCATCCTCCTTGTGCCATGCTCCTGCCAAGAGGCACGTGGGCCAGCCCTGGGGACGGAGCTTCAGCTCCGTGGTCCTGGGCACGGACCCGCCAAGCCCCCAGGCGCAGGAGAGGAGAACCCCCCTGCATGATCAGCAGGGGTTGGGAGCAGTTTGCAAGAGTCCCCCAGCTGCAGGTACGAGCCTCTTCCTATACGAGGCTTTTCCTATACGAGCCTTTTCCTATACGAGCCCTTTCCTAGCCCCAGCACGTCTGGGTTTGAGTGGCCGGGCGCTGTGCTGAGGGCACACCAGCAGCACCTGAAAGGTTGCAGGGAAGGAAGCAAGCCCACCCCAAGGCTCTGCCACCCGTATGGCTCAGCCCCCGGAACAGGTCAGTCTTTGGTGCCTTTCTGAAGGCAAGCCATAGAACAGAGAAAACAGCCTGATCTACCCAGGGAGCAGAGACTCGGATTGCTTGTCAAAACGTGATGACACCACACGAGCTTCAGGGATTCAGTTCCAATGTACCTGCACGATGCCCTTTTGCAGCTTCCCGTACATTTGCAGCTTTCCATACATGTAAGCCCAAGCCTCATGAAGCCAGAAGGCAACAACTCAGAAGATCCAAGTGTCTGCTCACCAAAAAATCAGCATCGGCGCCGTCTGGAGAGTTGGCACATCACACCTCGGCCAGACCCGCTCCCGGGGCCCCGCACGCTCACCAGGAGCTGCCTCGCAGACCTGGGGACCACAGCGTGCGCCTGGCCCCGCACGGCACCGGGGAGCGACCGCGCGGCTCCCGCCTCGCCCGCCTCCCTCCTCGGCTTGCCCAGGGGGGGCTGTGGCCACCGTTCCTTGCGTGTCGCTATCTCTGCCCCAGCCCGCCAGCGAGATACGTGAGGATACTGAAGCTGAGGCGGTTGATTCCTTCCAAACAAGTAAAATTCACCGTGAGCAGAAGCTTTCCTACCATGCTAATTTGCACTGGAAACCAGAGCTAGAAACAGCACCAAATCACATCCTAGGAGACACATAGTACACAACCACAGGTGAGGCAATTTGTGCTGAGAGGGAAAAGAGCATGGATGGGCTGAAATGCTGAAGAGATGAAAAAAAAAGAAAAAGAAAAAGAAAAAGAAAAAGAAAAAGAAAAAGAAAAAGAAAACAGAATAAACAGAACAAGAACTGAATTACTGACATGTGCATCCTCATCAGAATGAGGGGACCTAGCTTCTTTGAAACACTGTGCAATGTAAACCATTTTTATCCTCCTGAAAAATAGCACACTTCTTTCTGTACGTATCAGCTGTGTGCTTGCAGAAAGAGGCTGCAGCATTTTGTGTGGTAGCTTTTTTTTTTTGCAGTTGTAAATAAATTGTTCCTCAGAGGGGGGATCGAGCATCTTTTCTTCCAATTGCAAACATGGTGCTTATGGACAGTGCACACTGTGGTGTTAGCAGTGTAAATAAGCTTCAGTGCTGTACTGCACAGATAAGGTGCAATACAAGTTAAGTGCCATGTAGCAGCCCTACAGTCTGAGGGCTGCCATTCACACATGCTTTTGGCATATTAAAAAAACATGGAATACTTATTAAAAATGTAAAGGAACTGGCTTTCTCCTGCTCCAGCTACCTATTTCATAACACAACTTTAGCCCTGGTGTGGCTCCTTAACAGAGCTGTCAGAAGGATTTCATCCACCGCCCCCCCTGGCCCCTGGTGGCACTAATCCTTTTCCTCTTATTCAAGCGGCAGAACACGCTGCCTCCCCCACCCCAAAAGCCACGCACCACTGCAGTCCCGCAATACCTTTGTCCGACATCGCTCCCCAGGGATCCCATCCTGCGAGCCGGTAGCAAGGGGCTCACACCGTGCACGTCTTCGGTCGTTGCCGGTGGGACAGTTTTTACGTGTGAGTTGCTCTCCGAGGGGGAATTCTTCAGCTTGGCTCTCGCCATCCTGCGAGCCCTGGCTGCCTCTGTGACTTCCTCCTCTTTCCCCCCTGAACTCTCCCGTACATAGCACAACAAATCCTCACCGCATTCAGTTTAGAGCTGTCGGCACATACCATCTCCTTCCTTCTTCTCCTCCCCACTCACAGCTGCTCAGTGGAACAATCCTGCCCTGTACATTTATTTTGGTAGTGAGGGGAGTCAAGGCAAACTCTCTGGCCTTGCTGCTGCAACGAATTCCGTGCAAAATGACCGAGGGAACGTTCACAATGCAGAAAGCTCTGAAATGGCTTTGTTTAGTAAATAATGCAATTGCCTTGGCTGCCGCCTTTAAAAAATAAATGATCGCATTACTCTTATCACCACAAGCAGAGCAGGGGATGAGGGATTATTTTTTCCCCATCCCTGTTTTTCAGTAGCGACACGAGGGGGAGGAAGCTGTTTTCTCTTACCCCTCTGTGTAAAGAGCAGCGTGTGGACTGAATGCCAGGGAGCAGACTCAGCGCGCTTGGCTCGCAGACACAAAGCAGCAGCACAAGGTCCCTCCCAAGCGCACCCATGGCGAACGGAGCAGCGGAACCCACTGCTGCTTCCCTCCGAGCGGTCATCAGCCCCCAGCGCCAGCCCCGCTCACCTGGCCGTGCTACAGCAGCCCCGGGCAGGTGCGCCTGTCCCAGCAAAACCCAGCCTTCCCTCTCCACGTGAGAACCAAAGCTGCTGCTCCGTCACCGTGCTTGGCATCGGTTTCTCAGATGCCAAACAGAGCAGGGAATTCTTCATGGCCAGGGGAGCCCCAAGCAGGAGATAAACTTGGGAGTCCCCCACTGTGGGACTGGAAAGATGGGGGTCATGCATCCCACCCTCTTTCTGGGGGTGCCACCAGCCCATAGCAGCTCCCACTCATCTCATGCTGATGGCTGCTCTCAACAAAGAGCGTCTTCCAGCCAGCCATGGCAGTGCCAGAGTGCACGGGGGCCTGCTGGGTACAGCACCAAAGCACCACAGACAGAGGCACCCCGATACTGCCCCACAGAGCGCCCCAAAACCACCCCACAGCACCCCAAAACCATCACACAGGACCCCCAAACCACCCCAAGGAGCACCCCCAAACCACCCCACGGAGCACCCCTAAACCACTCCACAGAGCACCCCAAAACCACCCCACAGTGCCCCAAAACCACCACACAGGGCGTCAACGCTGCCCTTGACACCGCTGCATGGAGCACCCCAACACTGCACCATGGTGCCCCAACACCACCCAACAGCATCCCAAGACACCGTCCTGTCCCATCCCAGAAGGAGCCCTGCAGAAGGGTTGGCTTATCAGACCAAGCTGACACATTCCCCAGGCTGTTCCGGGACACTAAAGGAGACTGCGCAGCTGGAGGTGATGCTGGAGGCTTTGCTGCTGGGGGATTCC
Source organism: Anseranas semipalmata (assembly GCA_013399115.1). Classification (NCBI taxonomy): domain Eukaryota; kingdom Metazoa; phylum Chordata; class Aves; order Anseriformes; family Anseranatidae; genus Anseranas; species Anseranas semipalmata. Next base: position 266,836 of record VXAA01000259.1, read on the forward strand.
AAAGATTCCCTGATTTTTTTTTTTCCTGAGAAGATGAAAAGCCAATGCAAATAATTGAATTTCGCCACAGGATTCCTTTAAAATGAACATAATGCACAAAGACTCAGCATCTTAATACCTGGAAGGGCCTTTCCAGGGTTTGAGACTGGACAGCTGCCTGAGCGCTGTCCTGGAGGTAAGGGCAGAAGCTGTCCTGCAAGGGGACATCCAAAGTACTTCACTTTCAGACCTAGAGGCCGACATTTTCTGTTGACACCTCCTTAGCGCCAAGCGGCTGGCAGAGCACCCGGCCCCGCTGCCCTGTACCAGACGCTGCGAGGAAGAGGAGGCCAGTCGTCCCCTTCCTTCACCACGTCGGGGCCTGTCGAGCACCAGTGCTGCTCGCTGCTCTTCTCCCCGCGGTCAGGACCTCGAGGCGGCTTCTCCCAGGACACCACGGCAGGTCCCTGGTAATCGGGAAGAGAAACCAAGTCCCTGTTTCCTGTTAACAAAACCCACGTTTCCCTACTCTAGAGAGTGATTTCTTAATGGGATTTCACTGTGAGACGTACTTTATTCCAGCATTTTGAAATGTAAAATGGATAAAAAACCACAACCCATTTACTAATGTGCCAGCTTTTAGCGCACATTTAATTTCTCCTTTTGCCTCAAAATGATTCATCAGATCAATGCACTCATTTCCTAACAGACCCATTCCTGTCTGCTTCAGGGCTTGCTTGGGCCACATCTCCTGCTTATTGCCCCGTGCCCGGGCACTGCAGGGTGTCACGGCCGGGCCCCGGCTGTATCGTGGCTGCCACCAGCCCTGTCCCTGCTGAGCCCCCAGACAGCAGGGGTCGGGGGGCCGGGGCACCCGGGGCTCTCGCGTGGGCAGCTGTGCGCCGGTTCTGCTGCGTGCTGCGTGCCCAGTTCCAGGAGGATATTAAGGTCAGGGTAGAGGTTTCGTGGGAAAAGTGGCTTACGCTTAAATTATAACCTCAGCACTAATGTCATCAAGCAGCAGCACTGCGAAAAAAAGAAGTGTTAGGGAAGGACTTGGGGAATTTTACCACAAAATGGAAACTCTCCTGTCATACTTTTGTTGTACAGAAGGTGACAAAAAGATACAGACAAACCCCTTGAGAAACTCAGATCCCACCTGTGGGAGCCTCTACAAGAAGACACTGCTTCCATTCAGCCCTTAACACAAACCAAGACACAAAACCAGAAGGGAGGGGAGCGACCCAACGCGGGGCCACGAGAAACCGCACCGGGGCTGCTGGTTCGAACAGCTGCTTCCCTTCCACGGAGACCAGGGGTCGCCTGAAGCTGAGGAAAGCAACCCCCGGGCTGGCAGATCCCCCAGAGCCGTTCAGGCTGCTCGGAGCAGCGGTGGGCTGCTGAAGCAATTTCTGCGCTGTCGTCGTGTCGGAACAATATTCGGGCAACACAACGCGTTCCCTGCTGCACCGAGAGACCCACGGCCCCGGCAGCGCGTCCCCTCCTCAGCCACCTCCTGGCCCCCAGGCCCTGCCGCGTCCCTGGGAGCTGCTGCAGGAGGAGGGAAGCACACTCAGGGCAGCGCAGCGCTGCGCAGCACAGCGCTCCTTCGGACTGCAGCGCAGGAAGCCGAGTCATAGGATCACAGAATCATTACGGTTGGAAAAGACCTCCAAGATCATCTAGTCCGACCATCCCCCTACCACCAATGTTACCCACTAAACCATGTCCCTAAGTACCACATCCAACCTTTCCTTAAACACCCCGTGGATGCCAGGTTGTTGGTAGCGGGCGTTGCTGTCTGTAAAAGGGGAAGGGATCGCACTGAGTGCTGCAGCTCAGAAAGTGAAGGTCCATTACTCAGCAAAAGACATTTAAGACTAATTGCAGGTCCCCTGTGCTGCTGATGCCAGTTTATGGCTGTTATATGCTTACCCAGAATTCCAACAATGCAACAGCCAAAATGCACCACTCAATATATAATGAGTGCTGTCCAGAATGCTCGTTCTTGCTGGGAAGTTGCATGTTCCTAGAAAGAGCGATGGCTGCAAAACATAACCCGAGGTGCAGCTCCGCGCTGACACGGTCTGTGCTTCCGCCTGTGGCACGAGAAGGCGAACGACACCACCAAACACCCTGCAGCGCCTTCTCCACGGGAACACAGAGAAGGGAAGCCAACAAAACGCAGCCTCGGTAACTTCAAAGTCCGAAGAAGAATTCCTCTGGTCCAGAAATATTTGCCTGGCTAAATGAGCGCCAAACATCTGGCTGCAAGCCAGGAAATCAATGTTTAATTTTAGTTTGAGAACCCATTACAAACTGCTGATTTCTCATTTCGGTGCCTGCATTATGCAGAGAGCACTGCTGTGCCAGGGTCTGGGGAAATGGCTCGGAATTGCTCAGCAGCAGTTGCAGTCATAATAATATTTCTGCAAATATGATTTTATAAAGAAGCAGGTTTTTCCTTAGTCTTAATTGAATCCACAACACCTGTATCATTAGATATTTTCCTTTTATCTAGGTAACTTTCAGTCCCAACTGCCAAAACTCTTTTTACGCACCGATTCAGCTTATTAATAATAAAGCATAATCTAGCTTATCATAAGTAGCTGATGAAACAGAAAGGTGGCTTTTTTTAAAAAAAATTCTTCTGGCAAATAAACCTGTTATGCTGAGATAGGGCCCAAAAGTGTTATCATGAAAGGCTTTCTGTAAGAAAAGCCAGTTTAATACCTTTAAAAACCTTGAAAAGTCATCTTGAAAGGCATAGATTCTATGTACGAATACTTCAGACAACCACGAAAGGTGACTTGCTTTGTGTAGGAGCGCGCATTCTGCTGGGAAACTCCTGTGCTCACGGCTGCACCAGCATCGCGCTGGGGAGACACCGGCACCCATCGCACAGCTGCTGCCCTGTGCAAGGGGCCGCGCTCTTTGCTGGCAGCAGAACTACATGGAAATGACAAATCGTTAAGGCTCATTATCGTATCTCTCACAACCTCCCAAGTTCTGTGGATGCTCTGGGAGCATCGCCTTTCGGTTCAGGCTGCCCCGCTCCTTGCAAGCAAAGCGTCCGCACGAGCCCTCGGCTTGTCCGCGCCCTGCCGTCGCAGGGCAGTCGTCACCGCTTTGTGCCGTAACTCCGAGGAAAAGCAAGGTTCCGCGCAATTTTATTACCACCACAAACTCTTCAGCAGACGCAGCGCTAACTAAATTTCAAGGGCCCTGCAAATTCACTAGCATGACATCAGTGCTTCGGTAAACTTCAGCACACTACTAATACTTTGACAACCGTTACAGATTTCTCCCGTCAAGACATTTGCTGAAGTGTTTTTCAAGAAGCGAACACGGGCTGGATCTGCCCTTTAGTCACCGGGGAATGCCCTACATTTCCACAATGCATTTTGCAAACAGCTTTTCAAAATCTGCCAATGTCTCAAGGTTGCCAAGGTTAGTGCACGGCCCTGCAAAACCAATTGCACACCCTGCTGCGAGGCTCCTGCAGCCAGGCCAGCGTGGAGTGGCACAAAGCAGCGCTGTTAACGCTGGCAGAAGCACCTCTCTTCAACAGAGTTGGCTGCAAATGTCAGTATTTTTCAGGAGATTTAAAGAATTTTTTTTTCTATTTACCAGTTTTTCTCTTTTCCAAAGGGAAATTAAAATTGCAGAAGACTGAGGTTTGGCTTCCTTGCTGGAATATTTTTTCCTCTGACATTTGTTTCAGTTAAAACAACAAATTTGTCAACAGGAAAAAAATGGCAAGAAAAATGTGTTGATGCTCCCTTTTCTTCTCTGCGTGGGACGCATCCCTTCCATCTCCGTGGGGTGCCAGCGCTTCTCATCCTCCCGGTGCTGCCGTGAGCGTGTGCTGGCGCAGGCAGAGATCCCGGAGGCTCCCCAGGAGCACCCGAGTAGCTCACTGGGCGCAAAGCTGGCCCAAGTCATTCTTTTCTGAACCAGACAGATCCCCCTGCCCATATCTGCGGCTATCCAACAGCAGGTGGAGTTGCAGTTAATGGTAGGGCTGAAGCCAAAGAGCCTTAGTTCCTTCTACAGTCAAAAATACGCTACCGATACATTGATTACTTCAGAATTGCAGAGATATTAGAATATGCAAGAGATGCTTGGGAATCTTCTCTGGACAGCAAGGATGTGCGTGTTTATTGATAATTGGGCATAGAAAATACTGCCTATATTGATCCAGGGTCAATTTAAAAACCTCTCTCCATTTCCTTTCCATTAGCGAGGCAAGGAAGCCCTCCTGGCCTATGGCATGGAGCAGGAGCCCAGTGTGCGGCTGCTGCAGGGAGCCAGAGGATCTTTCTGGGCGACAAGCACACCATGAGCACCGGGGTCGGAAGAGAAATAATGAAATCCTCTCTGCAGGGGTCAGGGAAAAGGCAAGGGACAGCCGGTGGCCCCGAGCCATGCCCAGGGACACACAGCCCAGTGCAATGGGGCTGCCGAGGGGCCGCCGAGGGCGAGGCAGCCAGGGACTGTGCCGGGCGAGGCCGTCACGGCACTTCACAGCTCAAAGCCCCCGAGACGCGCTTCGTGCCCGAGCACACGCGGAGCTCTGTTCCCAGTGCGCGGCAGCTGCCGCCTTCCCTCTCCTGCAGCGCCCACGAGCGGGGCCCCGGGCAGCAGGCTGCCCAAGGTAATGGGAGGGTTTCCCAGGACTTCGGCTGTCTTGGAGGTGAACTCGCGTCCTGGCATCCCCATAAACAGAACCGGCAACGCGCACAGCAGGAGAAGGCATTTCAGTGACTCTCCCCCTGCGTTGGCTGTGCACAGAGGCATTATTATCCTTCATTTGCATTACCGTCACACCGAGAGGTCCCAGCCAAAACAAGCCTCTGCTTTCCTGGGTTCGGCACACGTATAGGGCAGCAAGCCAGGCCCCTGCAAGCCTGTACTCCGAGCAGGGCTGGGGTGCGAGGGAGATGAACAGGAGGACAGAGAAGGGGGAAGAAACCCCCTCCCAGGAGCTTGCTCAGAGGTTATGGCCTCTTTGAGCCCTCCGGCTAAGAAACCAGCAACCATTTCATTGCCGTCTCCTCCCGTACGAGGACATTCAGTGCTGGGAGCTGCGAGTCCCAAGCTGGGCTTGGGGTGACCGGAGAGGCAAGGATCAGGGGAGCGATGCTCTTGGGATGAGGGCAAAAGCAGCTCCCCCTGCAGTGCCTGCACTCCAACACCTAAGGCACAAGCAAGTAAATGGTGCGTGCCCTGTCTCGCATTAATTTTCACTGCTTTCTGGTCTATCCACGCGCTGCCTTGGCAGGGTTAATTTCTGTGCACAACAGGACCCTGAGACATGCCCCAAGAAGCAGTAGGATGGATCTATACCACTGCGAGCTCTCCTTTGTATCTGGGACTCTTTCCTGGCATTTGTCTTTTTAAAAGCAACACCATTCATATGAAAAGTTGATTAATTCCACTTGTTATAATTATTCTCACAAATAAAATCCAGCTATTCCCCCCCTGTGGGTATGGGGGATAATGGTCCTTACCCTTCTCAGCAAAGCATTTAAGTACCAAGCCTGAGAAGCTCTGTACAAAGTGCTAAGTGTTATTATTAAACTGTCATTAAAAGCATTTCAGGAAAAGTTCACAAACCGCAGGGATTTCTGTCATCGCAGCAGCTGCTGGGATGGCAGCTCGGCTCGCCGCTTACTGCCGAAAGCACCAGCGACAGACCCTGTCCCCGCTCAGCAGCCTCTGCTGGGGCCGGGGCGCGCTCACTGCGGGCAGCGCCAGGACCCTGGGGCACGGAGCCCCCCCAGCACCCCACCCACGGGGGCTCCTGCTCCGCACGCTCAAGCACCGGGGGCAGCTGGGGCAGCCCAAGCACAGAGAGCCGGGGGGGGAGGACGCCGGCATTCACCACGTCCTCTCGCGGCTGCCAAAACCTTCGGCCACCCGGTAGCATAGCAGACGCCAGACACCGAAGGCGCCCGGCAGATTTGGATGACACAGGCAGACCTGCTGCCTGCTTGGTGCTCGCTCGTGCTCCCTGCTTGGTCTCGGCAGTGCCATCAGTCGATGCAATTGCGGAGCGCCAGGAGCAGCTCCGAGCAGCCATGCTCAGCAGAGTTTGGGGGACTTCTGTAATAAACTGGAGCACTGCGGCCTCAGGGAAGAACGTTTTAGAAAACATGGAGGAAAGCATATTTAGCAGCAGCAAGAGAGCTGGAAATAGAAGGATGCCTTTGAAGAGCCTGGCTGCTGGATACGGATGGAAAAATTATGTAAAGTAAGAGAAGGCGCACAGAGCTCGCAGGCAAGCTGCAAGCGCGGAGGGGGACGGCGTGTCTGATTGCAGAAGAGCCTTTGATTTCACTTCTCTTCCCCAGTTCTCTGCATTAACATTTCCAGCACTAACAATCCCCAAATGTTCACGTGTACAGCAAGGGAGAGTGTCTCCAGTGTAAGCCCAGGGCTCCGGCAGCTGCCCAGCACCACGCAGCCGTGCTCCACAGTGCCAGTGCGGGGGCTGCGGGTCCCTCGGCCCCTGTCCCCTCCAGCCGCGGTGCCCACAGAACCAGGGTTTACGTAACAGCAGGGACGTGAGCGCCGCGTGTGCCGAATCCCAGAACTGTCATCACAGCCTTTACAAACCCATTTTTACCTCCCTAAATGTGGCTCGTCAGCGACGAGCATGAAAGCTGCAGAACCAGCATGTTAACTCGGGACTGCTCGGCAGAGGCTTTCGGGAGAAGAAATAGAGCAGACGTGAAGAGATGCTGAATAAATGCCCCTACAAAGCAGTGACACCTCCAGCACCGGGCTCCTGTTTCTGTGGTGCATGTTACATGCTCAGGAGGGGAGCAAGGAGGCCCTGGAGCCTGACGGACTCGTCATCTCTTCCCACTTTTTCTTAGAAAAGCTGATGCCACGTTAAAACAGGCAGAGGAGAAAGGGCACCTATCTGTATACCTGCCACAGCTGCTCAAGTCAGTGAGGAAATGAAAAGCCCTGGGGCGAAATCTAAATAAATCTAAATATATATCTGCAAGCAAAGCATGAAAACCCTCCAGACAGCGCAAAGCAATCAGGCACGGCCGAGTCACTCCTCCAGGCGAGTACATGGCAGGGTCGCTGCCAGCCTCCCAGGACTCACCGAGAGCAGCGGCGAAGCCTCGACCACGGGCGAGCGTGCCCCAGCGGGCTGCACGGAGCAAAGCAAAGGGGGGCGAGCTGGCCTGCGGGTAGCTGCAGTTCGTTGCCTCCCGGTTGTAACGAGCTTTGCACTGTACACATTTGTTACCCCAAGATTTAGGTGGTGATTTTTCCCCGTGAACCTGTGAATGCCTTGCAAACATTCCTCCGTGAGCGGCAATGCCCGCAGAGCAGCGGGGATGCAGGCGTCCATGGGGCCAGGGTGGGCGCACAACACAGGACGGGCTGGCGGGACACGGGACTGCTAACGCCCCGCCACAACGACGTTCCAAACGACAAAGCGGTTCCTGCTTCGCAGTTTTAAAGGACTCTGAGCCTCTTCTGCATGATGTTTTTTTTTGCAGCAACTTTGCAATTAAACTATTAAAATTCTAATGAAATGATCTTTTAAACTGCAAAACAGTATTTACTGACTACATGGCTCTAAGGTTCTGCTTAAAATGGGGAGAATTTTAGCATCTAGAAACCTTCCTTAAAGTTGTTTTTTTGTTGTTTTTTTTTTTTAAGATGAATTTTCAAAGGACAAACTTAGGCCCTGGGACTCTCCATCAGCTCTGCCAACTGTGTCTCACAGCAATAAAAACTTCCTCTGTCCCCAGGGTCGCTGGATCATTCTATGTACCATTTGCAACACATTTTCAGTTTCTGTCGCCATTCATTTTTATAATACATTATATAAGATAGAGAAAATTGCAAGTCCCTATGAAAACAGATTCACAATGTGCTGCAGAAACGAGGCATGAACTCCACGGAGTTTCTGACAGCCTCATCGGGTTGTGTGGGAAGGACAAGAACAAGGGGTTGTACCAGACCATTGATCTCCAAGTACATTTCTTATTTTAAATTCAGTGAGGAAATTCTGCTTACCGATCAGTAGCGCACTGTGGCTGGGTTCTGCCATGAGCCAGCCGTCACTCGGCATCCAGCTGATGTGCAGCGCGAATGCTCATGCTGCGCCCAGGCACCATCAGGGGGCTGACAAACAGGGTCTCTCTATTTACGCACGCAGCCAAAAGCAGGGATCAGCACCAGGACATTAAAAGGAGAAGAAATATTCCTTGTGTGCTGCTCGGCCACAAGAACCACCAGCATGAACACAAATAGTTCCTAAAAGCCTTGGACACAGCATTAATTGGAAGAAGAAGGTCTTTTAGTGTTGGATATCTCCACATTTGGTATACTCTGAAAAAAAACGAGTAAAACACGCGGATTGCTGCATTAAGCTCCATGCACTGGATGCGAGAGGCCCCCAGAGCCTCCTCTGCACAAAACCCCCTGAAGTGCCCCCCCGAGGAGCTGAGCTCCCCGCTGCCTTCTGCTGAGGAGCGAAAGCTGCAGGACAGCCGGGGGAAAGCCTTCAGCCAGGCTGCTCCTCACTGCTGCTCGGCCCCACGGCCACGTCCTGCCCCAGGACGGGGATGGCCGTGCTGGGAGCCGGTCTGACAGCCAGTGCTGCTTCACGGGCACCTCTTCACCGCCTCATACACTTACAGTAGAAAGCACACTTAAAAAAAAATAAAAGTCTTGGCCTATTCTCATCTCTCATATAAAGACACACACAAATAAAAAGCAACAGACCCCAATTTTTTAAACACTGTCTCCATAAATATTCAACTGCAAACTGTTATTTCATAGCATCCCTCCATTTACACTCATTCTGGCCAGGCAGAAGCTTTTAGGAAGAAAGACTGTTTAATAAACAGATATGTACAACATAAGTGTCTGATCTTGCAGTCTCATCATCTGGAAAAGAGTCCACTAAAACAAGTGAGAAACTCTCCGATCATTAAGGTTGTTTAATGGGTCAAGATTAAATTATATCATGATTTTGTTAATATCTGAACTAGCCCGTTCACTTGTTCTCCCTTCTCTCCCTAAGATCTGGCAGTGGGAAACAGGGCAGCTTAGAGAGGAAAAAGGCCTTAAAAGGTGTCTTCATTGTTCAAACTCCTGAAAGTTTCTCAAGAAAAGCAGCCACCAGGTCCCATAGCTGATTTCTGCACCCTCCTGTGCTCGCTAACAGGCACCCGACCAGCAGCAGCACCCGCTGTGCTCTCTTAAATCATCAGAAGGGAACATGGGCACATAAAAAAGCGCACGCGATGTCGGAAAAGGGCATGGGACTCATCTAAACATGCATTTCATCTCATTCTTTCCTCATTCTAAAGATTCCCCTGCAACAGAGATGAACGCCCCCTCCTTGCCTGCTCCCCCCTGCAGAAGCCCGGTGGGTCCGTGTTCCGCTCCGCTCGCTCTGCAGGACGATCGCTCCGAGTTTCACTGACGCACCAAACCAGACGGCAAAGCAGCCCGCAGGGACGGGAGCAGCAGCTTCATTCAGCAGGGCAAACCCATGCACGGCATAGTGCCATTTGCTTCAGCAAAGTTACATGCTGAATAAAATTTGTCCCTTAAATCCAAAGCTGGAAATGCCTTCCTGGAGCAGAGCCCATCACCAGCTTTGGAAAAAAACACACATCACAGGAGAGGACGACACCTTCCCTGTACAGCACAGGGCTCCCGTCGGCAGAACGGCCTCTGTGTGCGAAGGGTCTCTCTGGATTTACCTAACAACCCCCTGGGGCACGGCGCATCTGCCGGGCTGGCTTCCTGCCTCGCCCCCACGCTGAGCGCCAGCTCCACGGCCGCAGCCACAGCACGGGCACCTCGTCCTGCGTCACCACCCCGCTGCCGCGTGGGCCCTGCCACCACGCTGCAGCCCGCGCCCCAGCCTTGCGCCTGCCGTCCCTGCCACCAGACACCAGAGTGACCCTGGGTGCCCAAGGGGAAGCTGCTGGGACTCCGTTTTCTCAGGGATTTGATAGCTGGGCTTTGCTCTCTATCAGTTTTTTTTTTCTTTGTTTTTAACTCCCACCGTTGGGGAGGCATCTGTCCTTCGTACACGTGCAGTGTGTTTTGCACACGTCTGTGAGCAAAAATCTTTGTACCACAGAAGCCTGGAAGGCAGCTTTGGACGTTTCTTAGCCACAGAGCACTGTATCCGGCATTAAAAGGCATTTACAAGCAAAGTTCCTAGTAAGAAAGAAATATCTCCCATTAGAGAACATAACAAGAGCAGGCTACAAATTGTTTTTCCTCTCAATTTTAGCACAATAGCTGCTGGCAATAAACCTCTCCATCAGCACTGGGCAGTTCTAAGTGCAGATGCTGTGGGAAGTCCGAGCAAAGTGACAATATTGGGCGTTAAAAGCACTTTGGAGAAAGATGAAAAGGAACAATTGTTGAATGCCAGCTATGGATGAGGCTCATGAGACCTCGTGGCTCTTCGTGCCACCATCCCTTCGTCATGCAACACTTTCAGTGACCCAACAGGTTATTGGCTCCTGCAGCAGAGCTTTCCAGCTCATGGCAGCACCTGTACAATGGCTCGGTGATGGCAACCCAGGTGAGCAGCCCAGCCCAGAAGGATACTAGAAATTCTCTCTCTGCATGGGAAAACCTCATGGTGCCAACTATACTGAACTGGAACTGAAGGCACATATGTAGGCAGTGACGAACTTGAGACAAGAGGGGATGAGAAGGTGCATAGCAAAGACGAACGTCCCCTTTCCTGCTCGCATGCCGGCTCGTGGGCGAGCACACTCATGCACGTATGTGTGTGAGCGCGCCAGGAAGTGGATGTCGCTGTGCCAGAGAGGCAGTGCTGCTCCGGATGACTGGAAAGACCAATCCAAAGTCATCCGAAGTGGGAACTGAAGTGTCAGAGAAGGCCTTCACTCTCAACAGCGTGGGTGTAATTGCATCAAACTGTAATGAAGCAAACCCGTCTTCAAAATCCAAGCTTGGGAACAGTGACTAAATAGCTTCACCGATTAAATGTCTTTCCAGAGACCGGCTGTAACTTCTTGCTGAGAAATATGAGCACCTCCTAATACCCTTTCCTCTTGCCTTGAACAAACAATGTGACTGTGCATTATAAATACCAAGCTAAATTAGTACACTAGCATGCATTGCAATTATTTCAATTAAACTCTCTTCTAATAACCAATTACTACCCATTTTATTAAATTAGAAATTTTTCAAGCAATACTCCCATATGGAGCTATTAGCCCAGATGTAATTACACACTTCACACTTTGACATGTGGACATTGGGTGAATGAGTTTCTTTAGGTCTGTGCAGCTCTCCCCATTCCCAGTCCTGCAATCACACCCATAGCTGGTCTGAAAGGAAAAGTTTTAGACAGTCTGTAACGCATTTTAGCTTTGAAAAACTGTAGTTAGCATCCGTCTGCAGGAGACCTTTCTGTTTAGGCTTTTTCATACACACACAAAATAGCACGCTGCATGCAGCAAGAGGGCCAGTCTCAAATTAAATAGCTCAAGGTGATTTACTAAGGCGTTCAGAAGTAACGCAGCCTGGCTTGGCCACATGCTCACATCCCGATGGTCAGAGACCTCGCGCCGGGAGCCTTCACGTCCTCGGAGGCACAAGCCTCCGGCTGCCTCACGGGAAACCACGGAGCTGGCACCAGCATCAGCCACCAGCAGCAGTGCTGCCTGGCACCAGCTGCCCCCATGCCAGGCACGGAGCTGGACAAAGTCGGGAGCAAGGAAAAACGATGACAGGGGCTGGCCCCACGGCGAGGGGCCGGTGCCCACCGTGCCGCTGCCGCCCGCCTGCCGCACAGCGCCTGCTGGAGCGGGGCTCCCACACCAAGCGCTCGCTCCACGAGTCTCAGGGGCGGAAAAGCAGCCACTTTTGGCAAAGGCTTGCCTTCCTCGTAAACATGTAGCTGTTTGATTTTTTTTTTTTTTTTTGCTGCTTTGAAACAGGATAGCACATTTCTCAGCGATGTCATTCCTGCCCACAGGATGGCAAGGGCTCAAACTGACATTTGCTGAACATCTTCACCACCTGCTCCCCAGAAACGCTCCTCTCCTCGACAGCGGAGACGTTCTGCTCGGCAGCTCCTGCCGTCGGGGGGCTGTCGTGCTCTCTGCTTGGCGCCCTGCAGTGGCCACCCGACCTGCTGGGGTGCCAAGCCCGTGGCCGCAGCTCACATAGGGCCAGCAGGGCCATTGCAGCAGCGTGGCATGGGGAAGTCCAGCTCCCATCAACCTGCCCATGTCACCCTGAGGCCGAGAGCCGAGTGCAGCAAAGACCAACGTAAGCAATGGCTTTGCTAATTGTCACCACCGGCGCCCAGGGATAGCCATGAGACACACAGAGAGGCTCTGCATCTGACCTACCCGCGGCCCAGAAAGGGAACTCACAGCCCAAAAAGCAATTGCTCCCTGCCTGAAGGTAGCTGCTACACTCGCCAAGCAATAATCCTGCTCCTGCTCAAGCTTGCGTGGGTTGCAGGAGGAGCGGAGTCACCGATCTAAGCACAGCCGCTGTAGCGCAGTCACTCCGGGCGCACAGGCAGCACACGCTCACAAACACGCAGCATCAGTTATCAGTGTTGCAGGGAGGGCACCGCGGCTCCCATCACAGCCTTCTGCAAACGAGAAGCAAATACCCAACGTGCGAAGAAAAGCAAGAGGCACAGGAGGAAGGGGGAGTACGAGCTGAACTTCCACCTTTAACTCCAGGACTTTCAGCAACCGCAGACAGGAAGGCGACAGCACCAGGCTCCCCCTGCACGCCACAGACAGCAAATTCAAGGCTCCATCAGCTGTATGCAAAGCCACAGCCAGAAGACAGAAGACAGATGACAGTGAGGAGTCCTGGAGAGAATAATAAAACTGTGACTGTACCAGGGGCCTGGGGAGTTTGGTCCGACAGGAGTTGTGTTTGTGCTGTCCTCAAGAGGGCTCTACCGCAGTATTGTGAAAGAACAGCAGCAAAAATCATTGGTGACACAGAAAGCGTTGACAGGAGCAGACACGAAACAGGGCCTGGCACTCCCCTCACCGGGCCACAGTGTGACGGCCGCAGCCGCTGGTGCCCGGCGCCAGCCTCAGCGAGCAGCGGTCGCGCACGGAGCGAGAGCAGTCTGCGTCTTCCTGAGGCAGCCTGTTCAGGTGCAAGACCGTCCCTCGCAGCGCTTTGTAACTCACACCAGGCAAGACCTGAAGGCACCGATACCCGGAGCACGCTACAAGGGGTGGATGAAGCTGTTTGGGTATTTACGCCCTCCGGCTGGCCCCACGCAGCCACGCAGCCAGCTCACAGGCGCAGCGCAGCCCTGAGCCCAGCCTTCAGCACGGCCTCTCCTCCTAAATTATCAATTATTTATTGCCTAGTATAATTGAAGGGGTGATGCTGAAATGCACCCAGGGGACCTGCAGCCTGGGAGCCTCCTCCCAGCGCTCTGGCCAGACAGGGGAGATTTGAGGACACAAAGTAAGGTTGCTGGGACAGGAACACGGAGGGACTGCCTCCCCACACACTTTCAGCCCCGTAGGACCAGTGCTCTCCTGCTGGCTGGGCGTTGATTGTGCCCCTGTGGTAGAACAGGCAGCTGTGCTTGCTGTAACAGCAACTAAGCGCTCCCAAAAAGAAAGGAAAGAAGGTAATGATGGCACATGGAATTCAACATTATCTTTTATACTGTGAGATGTGCCAATGTAATCTCAACTCCAAACCCTCTGAAAGATAAGAAAGACAGTAAGATAAAATGCCTCCTATTGCCGTAATCCAGCAATGCATAGAACCATGGTAGAAGAAATCTCCAGCTTCAGTGGCTTCTGGGCTGGTGCGGCTCAGCCCTGCCGTGCCCAGCAGCCCGCACTGCCACGGCTTCGTGTGCAAGCTGCAGCCAGCACGGTCTTGTAGGTAACTGCTAAGGCATTTGTACAGTGCCTGCACTACCCGTTAACTGAGCTGCCAGTAAGGAGGAACACGAAGCATTTTCTTTGCAAATTAATACCCATATCTTTGCTACAGATCCAAGCTGGTGCCAATGGAGCAGAGGCAAATGCAGCATGGCAAGGAAATCTGCACTAGCTGCAGGGTTTCAGCAGGCAATGTGTTCACTTCTCTCTTGATAAGCAGAGCTGAAAATAGTAGACAACACAAAATTAACCCTCTGTATCAGTGGAACGTCTCAGAAACAGAGATGTTTCAGTTCAAATTTCAGCCCCCTTATTTCTCTCCAAACCCATAAAATAAAGTCTCTGAGACGCTACGCCTTACACGGGGATTTTCTAACCAATTTATTTAGGATCTGCCTGTGATCCATTTTACCGTGACCGTGCAGAGGTCTACAGGAGAGGCTGGGCTGGCTGCGGAAGGCAGCGGGTGCAGCACGAGGCCGCGGGCCGAGCACCCGTCTCCCCGAGGCGGCAAGCGGGGGAAGCCTTCACTTGGGGCTGCGTGCGCAGTCTCCAAGCAGGCGGTGCAGAGGAAAAGGAATGAGCACCACCTTCAGAATGGCAATAAATTATTTCTCTTGGGAGCAAAGATGCAACTGTGACTAAAGTGGTGGGAAAACATAGCAGAAAAAAAATTAATGCATCTCTGCAATTACAGCGACAGCTGCCAAGTTGTTTCTCATGCTGTCATTGTGGCAGCTGTGACAGCCACGGTCTCGGCCTGACCTCCCCACCTCACCAAAGCCAACAGCAGCCCTCCCATCAATTTCTGCAGGCACAGGGGTTGCTGCGATGACAAATATCATCATTTCTTTCCCATATCTGTGGACAGACTCATATGCTTGATGCTTCCCTGGTGCAAAAGGGACCCAGGTCCCTTGTAGATCTGTGCCGAGATCTCACACACAACCAAGCTCCTTTCACTGGCTTGCGCGTGATTTCTGCTCGTTACCGGCACACTCAAGCGGCCATCAGGCCGAGCACGGCAGCTCCCAGAAGCGGCGGGCAGAAGGCACGCCGGCCTCCGCGCAGCTGGAGCCACCGCCAGTGTCCCCGCCTGGCGCAGCCGCGGGAGGAGAGGTCCCCACGCAGCCTCGGTGGGCCCAGCGCTCCAACGCCCCGCGTGCCGGGCTGCACGCCGCTCCGGCCGTGGCAGTCTCACTGCAGGAAGCTTTGTAGTTAGGACACTGCGCGCCTCGTACAACTCATCGAGGGGAGCAGAACCCTTCCTTCTGTCTGTGCGTTTATTTGTCCTTCAGGGAGGCCCACGCCAGCCGCACAGGCGCTCCCCTGACAGTGTGCCCAGGCCCCTGCGCTTCCCCTTTTGCTCCAGCACACAGCAAGAGCCAAAAGAGATCCTCAGCTGGTGTGACGCTGCTCGGACCACAGCCACATCGCCCAGACCAGCCCTGCATGCAGCCCTCTGCCCCCCTCACTCATGCTTTCGCCTTCACGTGGACAGATGCTCTCAGGTAACTTGAAACACTGCATTTTCCCTTTCAAGCCCATCCTCCTGATAAATTGAATAGAAACCAAACTGAAAGTAAATAAACCAAAGAAAATACACCAGGGAGGGATGGAAATTGGAGCCCTTAGTGTTAAGTTGCGCTAAATAACCGAAAATCAATGTTGTACTTCCTTTTCATCATGGCACAGCTGTACATACTGCATCACTCCAGGGACAATTCCGCCCATTCCACTAGGCTGCTATGTGCGCTTGCTTTTATTGCTAGCAAGGGCCCATTACTGACAGTAAAAGCAATATCCCTGAAAAGAATAATGATATTTTGTTTATAAAATAATAGATATAATTATAAGAGAAGTACATTTCTTCTCTTACTCTACTGCTTTCATAACTTTACTAATATTCCTGCTGATGTCCAGGGGTTCCTGCCTTAAGATGAATACTCAACGGCACATCAATAGGTACAAGGAAACCTCAATTTAAGAAAACCTCGAACAGCACATCAATTAAGACACCCCATTAGTAATCATCACTGTGGCCTTTCAGAACAACAGGAAAAGCAAACCACAATTAAGAATGCTATATATCATTAAAAGAAAATCTACGAACAGAAGGAAAACCATATCTGCTTTATACAGCCATCCCAGGCTTCCAGCACGCTCTTCCCTCCCACGCATCCCACCGGGAGCCGGGCTGGGGACCCCGTGGCAATGCACTTTGATGTTGCCTGTGTGAAGGGAGAGGAGCTGCTGCAGCCCCCCCGCTGCCGAGGACCCAGCTGCCCAGGGCCGAGAGCAGACATTTCGGCTGCGCTTCCACCAATGGGACTGGGGCAGATTTAAGCCTGCCAACACCCTGCCCTGAGTGCTTTTTGTCGACACCACTGTCAGCTCTGCCAGCCTGGGCCTAAGGCACCGTCCTGCAGATGACTGGGATGCCTTGCCCCTGGCAGAGCAGGAACCAGCACCACCGGAGGCGCGCAGTGCATCCAGCCCCTCAACAGCTCAGCTGGCACCCGGGGACTGAGCTCGGTCTCATCCGCAGCCTTGACTGGCACGGCAGAGCTGCAGGCGTGTGCTCTGGAAAGAGCTAAAGCAGTGTACATGTCCAGCCCGACTCGCCCTGCTGCCCACCCGGTCTTTTCCAGGAAAGCGTTCGAGGCTGGCTCAGGAGCATGAGCCCGTGCGGTGCAGCGCGTGCCCGGCTCAGCCAGGAGGGGTGTTACGGCTGCAGGCTGCCTTAGCTTCCAGGAGCCGATTCTTTCTCGAGTAGTACCAGACCAAAACTTCCCGACAAAGTGTTGACTCAGAAAAATATCTCAATCCAATTAATAAATGTTTTGATTTTGCTTTGCCAGGTGGCAAAAGCAGAGAAAATGCAATTCAATTCAAATGGTCACACAGGCACTTCTAAGTTTCTGTTTGGATCCCACCATCTTCCCTGGTGTTATTTATTACTTAATTTGGAGCAGGGCTCAGGCATCACAAGTGAGACTGAGTCACCCCTTGTGAGATTCTGCACACAGAGCTGGTGAAAAATTGGGTCTTAACAGCGACTTATTGATGGACCTGGGTACTAGACGAGAAATCCTTCTTTCTCAAGCAAGTGATCAAACTGCTGGGAAATGGAGAGCCGTAGCCAGAGGACTTTTGTGGCAGAGAGGGGCATCAGAGCTGGATCTCCTAAATCCAAGTACAAACCCTTACCACTAGTACAGCCAGTACAGCCTGAACTGACACTGCAGGCCAAAACCTAAAATATTGACCATTACCTCACCATCACAGAAATAAATGTCTTTAACTTCTGGATACAAATGGGGATTTTTCAATTACTATCTGCATCTTCCAAATAAAATGAGAGAAATTACCCATTAAATCAAATGGCAATGAAGTGGGGATTCAGCTGCAGATATATTCAAGGAACCTGACAGAAAGACACAGAACTAGGCTCAGTTTCGTTAATGTAATGATGCATCCAATGAGGATGTCACTTTGGGTGTGTTAGCATGGAGCTACAAGGATAAGATCCTACAAGTCTGATATTTTAGCACTACTGTTTGTATAATCTAGCCTGCCACCATCTAGTGACAAATTTAAGAGACAAAGACCAGACGACATTTAACAGACAAAGAAACTTTCGAAAGCTATCTAACCTGGAAGCAGAAGTTTAAAAGAATTTGTCCTAGTTGTTAAAACCCTCTCTTTTCCTGGTTATGCAACATCCAAAAAATCTTTGATTTGAAAAAGAGATGTTAAAAATTTTATAGAGATGTTGCCTAATTCTTCTGCACAAGCAGCTTTTCCAAGCATCCTCACCCATCAAAATGATTCTTTGCTGATAATTAGTCTCAGAAAATGCACTTAATCAAAGTGATATCCATTAATTCTCACTACTGTAAATAGGACTGTGGCTTGTGATGATGATTTTCTGGAAAGTATTCAGACTATTTAAATTAGGCAACAAATAAGTTCCTAATGGTGCTGCTCTGAGATACAGTTTAATTTTATTTATGGGCTTTTTTTATGCATGCCCCAACCCAGTTGTCAGCACTGCCCAAGAAAAGAGAACACAAGAGATCAAAAACTGCTGTAGTCAGGATAGCAAAGATCAAAGGGATGCCACAGCTTGTGGTATAAAACAATATTTATCAATTCAGCAGATATGCTTTCTCAGCTGCCTTTAATCAGCACATACCAGTACCATTTTAGAACAGAAGCCCTCCTCGCAAGAGAAGCCCAAACTTGCAGCACCGATGGGATGCTACATTCAGTTCCTTCTCCCTTCCACCAGCACCCCTCGGCCTTGCTCCTACACACACAGTTACCACAGCCCAGAGAGTTCCTATAATCGGAGGGGTCGTGTGCCAAGTATGCAAAAGGGTAGCCAGGCAAAAGCAGTATTTGTTCCCCCAGTTCTTCATGTTCTTTTTGTTACAGGCTCCACACCATAAACTCTGGCTTCACTGTTATATTCCAGTGGCTCTGAATACTTTCATGACAGCAAAACATCAGTGAGATAAGAAATGCAATAGTGCCATAATAGAGCAGAACCAATCTCTTTTTATCTTGACATTAACAGAACCTTCCAAAAGAGGGAAAGAAACTTCTAAACTAGACAGGACTTATGACAGGCAAGTGAGGCAACTCTTATGTTCCCAAAGAGAAATCTCCCCAGAGAAATCACCTCTCTGTCCCCATTAGTCAGATTTCTGCCTTGAGACAGCAGTTTGTATCTTCTAGAAATTTAGAACTGAGTGACGGTTAATCCTGTTTCTATAATCTAAATGACCTGCCTTGCAAAAATGCCAAGCACAGCATTAAATACAGCTGCACTGCATTTAAATACAGCTAAGCCCGGAGTCTTCCAGATGCCTCATGGCAGTGAGTTCCAAACATGAATAAGAAGATGTTGGAAGGAGCATTTCCATTTAACAATTCTAGATTTGCTTGTCATTAGGCTTTTCACTCCCTGTTGCACAAATGCATTTACCTCCCCCATTTCTCTTCTAGCCGGTCTTTTCCTATTTGTTCCCTGGCTGATTTATTAACATCCTCCACACAACATTTAAAGTATGATTTTAATTTTCACATCAATCAGTCTACCTGCCGAAGAGTAAACCTTACTTAGTTAGATTGACTATCTTCACCTTTCACATCCTAAAAATAGAAGTAAAATAGGTGCCGTGTTTTCCACCTGCCTATTCACTGATTAGTTCTTTCGTTCCGTGGGTTGTCTGGACACGATCTCTCCTCCTGCCATACCACAGCTCTCTAATTACCCACTTGTTTCAGCAAGTGCTCATCTCCTCAAGCTCCGGCATTACCTCATTCTCTTGCCTCAGATCAGGGTTGGTGTCTCCTCAGCATCCTCTCTGATGAGGATGGATTAATAAATCTCTAACAGAAGTGGTTCTAATTCTTCAGAAGCATTGAATCCTGGATTCCCCTAAGGCCTCCTATCCTTTCAATCTTCTGCTGACCCCAGAAACATCATCACTTTCATCAACGTACTCTCATTCTAGGGGAGTTTTTCAAAAGCAGATATTTGAAAGGTTAATGATTTTAGCATTGCTTTTATAAAAAATGAGATATTTAGTGCTGTGGGTGTTTTCCTTCAATGTTACATCTGTAAGTCCAATGAGTTCTATTTTACCATTCACAATTCCCCATACTGTTCAAGTGGGGGAATTTTCCTCAGCAGCAAGATACTACATTCGTCTCAGTGCTGTAACAAAGCACTTCAAAGCACATCTCTGAGCTGCTTGGTATTTATAAGCACAGCATAGCCAAAAAGACAGTCTCCTTTTCTTCTGCTACCCTAAATCAGCTACTTATTCAGCTAGTTTGGAACTGACTAATCTGCTAGTCACAATTTCTCTGGACAGTTTGCTTCATCTATAAGGTCCCAGTACCATTAATGACTTGAACTGA
This sequence comes from Anseranas semipalmata, assembly GCA_013399115.1. Lineage (NCBI taxonomy): Eukaryota > Metazoa > Chordata > Aves > Anseriformes > Anseranatidae > Anseranas > Anseranas semipalmata. The sequence goes on from VXAA01000259.1 coordinate 286,674, forward strand.
AACTGAGGCCTAGCAGTAACGTTGCCAAAAGCCTACAGCAGCAGCTCACCCTAAGTCCCAGTGGAGTCAAGCAGACTACATGCAGATAGCAGAGGTGTGCTCAAAGATTTGCATTCCCAAAAACACTGTGAAGTTGTTGTTATTTTCTAAATGAAGGGAAAGACAAACAGCTAAACATAACAGTCCATAAAGCCAGTGAAACAAAGACATCTTGAGAAATATGGCTAACGAATTTGCCAAAATTACCCAGAGTATCTCCACGCTAAAATAAAAGAGATTCTGAATCAGAAACATTCAAATCTAGATGAAAATGAAAAGTAAGGGTTATACCAGTGAAACACAGAAGAAACATGATCTGCAATTGCTAGCTTCTGTATTTCTGTTCCATTAAAATATTTAAACATGAAAACTATCGAAACGCTGAACTTCAAACTTATTCAAATGATCCATATCATAACCATTCTGAAATTCAGATATTTTCTACAGCAGGAATTTCCAATCAACCGGTCACTTGATACCATAAGGCTATATTAATATTTAAGTGCCTGTTAGGGAAATCTGGGCTTTAAAAACCTGAGGATCACAGACTCGTTTTTGAGAAAGATCAGTTCTTATGCAGCTATAAAAGTTAGGAATGCTTATTTAGAACATTTGTAAATCCCACATTCTCAAACCCAAATTCATATATATTTTGTCTGACACTTTACACATAAAAAAATGAAACTACCTTTTAACACAGATGCACAAAAGCTTTGTTTCAGATGTACCAAATACACAGCCGCCACCCAAAAGCTAATGCAGCAACAATTAAAGGTTTTTTTTCAGCATGGGTTACAGCTCTCCCTGTTTACATCATGCAGTCAATTGGTGGGAAAAGATGACAATCTTTTTGACTCCGCACTGACACTATAGCTCCTTGAATTTTATCGTAAGAAGAGACTTGAAGGGACAGTTGTTCTTGTTGCTTTTCATTTAACTGCTCCTCTTATGGAATTCACTTGCCACTCATGACATTCCTCCTTTCACTTTAGCTCAGTCAACCTTGTAATAAACCCCTGACAGTCAGAAAGGAACAGCAGGCTTGGTGCTCAAGCTACAAAGGCCATTTCCCTAGACAGCCCAAGAAAGGGAGAGTTGTGCCACATCTACAGCAGCTCTTTAGAGTCAGTCTGCTCCCATCAACATTCCCTGCTGCAAAGACAGCCTCTGAGAACAGGCTGGCTGAGCCTTACCTCTTAAATAAATGTATGCACTCATGCACATGGCTTAACAGGGAGTTTCACCAGCCCCTCACCTCACCATCTGTACCCCATCCATCTCCCAGAGAGCAGTCCCTTTTTATCCCTGCCACCCCTTAATGGGACTTCCAGGAAGAGCAGACCACCCGGCAGACCAGCAAATCTCCACATCTGCTGGCCCAGTATACTGACAACTCCAAGCGCCCAACAGCCCCAGCATGCCCACACAATCCCCGTGCCTACCATCCGAGGCATGCCCCCACACATCCCAGTGCCAGCTGGCGGGGGCATGCCCGCAGGCCCACCCACCTCCTCATGCCCACCGGCTCCTTCAAACGCACCCCGATGCCCGCAGG
>VXAA01000259.1:289024-302547 GCA_013399115.1 Anseranas semipalmata
GGACATTTGCTTCTCGGCAGGCAAACAACGGAGAGCAAGAGGAGCCGATGGAAATCCCTAGTCGCCAGAAGGAAATAAGACTGCTCGCAGGGTAGATCTACAGCTGACGACCAAAGCCAGATCCACCCCGCCTCGCCCTCCACTCCCCCCACACCGAAAAGTATGGATGGTGGAGAGACGAGGAGATGGCTCCACAACACTGCTGGAAGCAGAAGCACAACCTCCTCTCCAGACTGCCAGCACTTAAATCGTCTGGACAGTCCCAGTATTAAATGAGAAACCGCGAACACTGATGACTCAGTCATCTGTCCAGCCGCCAAGTGTCATGGCCGAGAGGATATATCACCCATCCCTCAGCGTGCTGATGCCTCTGATCAAAGGTGCGGGGGATCACAATGCCTGGGAGAGATCCAAAGTGATTGTTCAGACAAAGAGGGCTTTGTATGGCCATCTACACACAGCCTGCCCTGCCTCACAGGAAAGAGGCGAAACTCAACCAGCTCTCAAACTATCATTGGAGATGTTTAAGAGCTTGTCTTTGCTCTCCTTATTCAAACCACACTTACAACCAGAACATAGGTACTACACTGCTTCCCATGTCAGCTAATTACAGCTGATGAGAGTTAAGCTGATTTCACAAGGCAACGAAGACATTCAGTGCTGTAAATCCAGCATTCAGGCATACAAGGCAAGATCACTGGTCCTGAGCCTTTGGGTCCTGGCTTCAATTTCAAATTAATCTGTGCCATAAGAGTAACTCCAATTTCATAGGCTCTTTGTGGAAAGTGGGATGGAGGGGGAGAGCTCAGAAGAGGAAATGTGGCACCTCTGCAGTAAGCTGATTCTTTGCCCCTCACATGTAAGCTTGAAGTGTGAGGCGGGCAAATAGCTGCAAGGGTCCAGCTCCTGTCAGGTGCACTTCCAAGGGTCTCACCCAAAGCCTCGCTAAGATTCACTCCTACCACCTTCCCATTGCTTGGCCTCCAGCACATAGTGTACAAGCTCACACAGGGAAAAAAAAAAAAAAAAAAAACTTCAAATAGCTTAATATTAGATTAGCAACAAGCAGACATCTAACTTTTTGCTGCAGGCTGCAGAGATATGATCTGAGGCTCCCTAGATCACCTTTAACAACTCAAACCCCTGTACATAACTTCCCAGCTGACCAGCTGCTGTTCATGAGTTTCTGGAAGAGCAACCAGCATGCAAAATTTCTGCTGAACACAGCCCCAGAAGACAATGGAGCTCACTCCCAGCACTTTGGATGATTTTCACTCATGGTTTTTGTCATTTAATTCTATACCCCCAGAGCTTTTCAATTCCTTTTAGCTACCATATGCACACTGCAGCCGAGGCTCTGTGCTGAGTAACGCATCTGTGCAGGGCCTCGGGCTTCAGGGAGAAGTTATTCTAAGATAAAAATTGATCCAAAACTTGGTCTTTAAGAGAAATCAGTCCAAATTCCTGTCAACTCAAGGACTCCCTCTGGATCGATTGATATAAGCACAGAAGTTAGCTGACCATCTCTAGCTCACATTGCAAAGGAGGATCTAACATTAATCTAATCACAAAGCCACAATTAAGTTTTTCCTCTTAGAGCTTAACTATTAGTTATGCCAAAAGCATACTTGAACCAGACCATCTCCAGCAAAGTGCAGGTCCAGCTGAGATTTATTGTTGCTGTGAGGCCAGGACAGCAACCTAAACTTGGACTTTCAGGGAGAGAAAAAATACCAATAAATAAAACAAATCATCCACTCTCTTAACATACCTCATACTTTAAAATGGGGAGCCAGGTGCCTGACTCCAATTGTGGGCAATTATAATTGCATTTGAAGTGGACTGTCACACACAGTAATCTCCTCTGATTATTAAGTGCCTGTTTAAAGGAGCATGCTGCTTCCTTTCCCGGAGGAAAGGCAGAACGCTAAGGCTGCACAGCTACGGACACACCGACCGCCATGTGGAAAGGGCACCTTTACACAGAGCTACCATCAAGTCTGCCATTCCCCATGCTCCCACTGCCTGGGGTGCGGGTAGGCAGGGCCATGGTTACCCTGCCCCCTCTGAAAGCTAAGGGCGCTCTTATCTACACAGAACTATCACCAAATGCCAAACCTTCATCTGATTGCTTCTTTAACCTCCACATCATTCTTTTTAAACCAAATTAATCCATCTCTCTTGGCCTCAGACCACGTGTCAAATGCATGAAGCAAAGCAAATATTTACCTATGTCCTTTATTACTGTTAAGAAACTGTAACAAAATCCAGTGATACCAGTAGTTCTGGAAACACAATTTCTGCTCTGCATTTGCATCAGAGTTTGTTCTCACATCCACAGATACAGCTACATTTTAAATACATTCTCTCTTATTCTCACATATAGAATCATTCAGAATTTTTAAAGTTTGGCACATTTGTTTATTCTGGCTTTAGATGAAGGTTTGGTAAGACAGATATTGCATGCACCTATTTGATAAAGACATCTTTCTTACACAGTGACTTTAAGATATGTTGCACATCAATGTCTCAGGAAAAAAAGTGCTACTGCACTGCACACAGATTTCCTTACATCGGCACAGAGAATTTGCAACCCTTCTCCCTGCCAAACACAGGGATTCTGAGCTATAGAAATGCCACAGCAACACAGACAGTTCTTCCAAGCAGTAGTGGTATAAAATAAAAAAATAATGAACAAGCTTGCTTATTGCATCGTCTTCAGATACTACTGGAAAAAAATCCCAAAGTGGTTTATAGCTAAATACAGGACTGCAGCTTTATTTTTATCTTGCCTTTACTTCCTTCCTCCAGAGCCAGTACAACTGAAAGTGCGCGCTGTAATCAGCATATGGAAACCTCAACACTACTCCACTTCAGCACTACGACACCGCCTCTCCCCCAGCTTGGCCGGCTCCCCGCAGCGATCAGCGCGCCGCGAGGGGGACACCCTGCCGCTTGGTGTCTCGGCTACACAGGAGCTGGGATCAAGCTGAGTGTGATCCACCCAAGATCTCCCATCGATCGCTCCCACTGTTAAACTGCAGCTTGACACAATCACAGTCCCATTCCAGGAAACACGACTGCCCCTTGGAGCATGCTCCACCAGGAGTCTCAGGGCTGCACCAGCCTTGGTTTTCTTCAATGTGTTCTCATGCATGGGCTGCTCAGGACCCCCTTCTTCCCTCACTGTATTTCCACACAGGGCACACAAGAAAGCCTTGCTGCTGACAGCGTGATCCCCAGAGACCGAAGACACATGCAGGAGAGCTGTGACAGCCCAGGCATCTGCCTGTGCCAGCTGAGGCTGCACCTGGCCATGGGTGCTCCATGACCCCAATCAAACGCTCTTCTGGTTCTTAGCACCCAAGAGACAGCTTTGCCTCAGAGGACACTCCACTGGCTGGTAGCTTGTTGCAACGCATTTTAGGATTTTGTTGTTATTTCTGACTATATATGTCAATGATGAGGATGGACCCAACCCAAGTTCCTCCCATGCTTCCTTGCACACTGCACAGGACAGAAACCACAGCGCATCCTCCTGCTTTGGATCACCCGCCAACTGCATGGTGCCAGGGCTGTTAACAGCCCTACGCACCGCGCCCCGAGCTCTCCCTCCAGAAGGGGTCTGACAGAAGGGGAGCCCCGTCCCCTTCTCTCCCCCACTGTGAGGTCCCACAGCTGCCACGAGGGTCTCCAAGCTCCTGGCCAGTCCCCAGCCCTGGTCCCATCAGTGAAGGCAAGCTCAGCCACCGCCAGTGAACAGAGCCCTACTGGAAGTTCTGCCCTTTCATTTTCTATATTTATTAAAATATATATAATCATCATTTATTTGCTTCTCCTCCCACAGCTCTTATGGTTACCGGGTTACAGTTGTCATTACCCCCTTGGTTTTTTTTTCCTTCTGAGTGATATCCCCGTGGGGTCTCCTAACGCTGCCTGCAGAGCCGGCTGGCAGAGCAGGCAGCCCCCCGCCGCGGCTGCTGCACGCACGGGCACCGGTCGCTCGGTCAGGAGCTGAGCGGCCCCGTGCAAGGGGCCATGCAGGGGAAGAGCACACACAGGGCACAAGGCAGGGCTTTCTCCCCCAGAATACAGCATCTAAAACATCTCTTCTGTCTTCTAAACACAAGTCTCATAACCAAGCGATAAGTCATTGCGATCAGAATGACTCTCAACCTTAAAAATAATCCATGAAAAACAAAAATGCTGCAGGATGCATGACCAGAGCCTTCCCCACCACACCCTCGTGGAACACCATTCGAAAGGAGCATTTATTGAGGGCAACCCCAGAGACCAAACCAGGGGGCAGCAATGGTGAACTAATGAGCTTGCAAAGTTACTCCATGATGACACACGCAAAAGAGCTAAAAAGACAGGCACTAGGGACCCAGGCACTACAGCCCTCAGCTTGATACAGAGAAAGGGAGTCGGGGAATGACTGGGGGGGATCTGTTTGCCTCAATGAGATCATTTTCTTTACTCCACAAACATTTCTGTGTCTACAAGCAACCACCTTCCGTATCTTTCATTTTTATCAGCTTCTTGTTGCTTGTATGATGGTCACAGATTTAACATTTTTTGATTCAAAGAGTTTTAAGCGCTTCAAAGGATATGAAGAGGCCCCTCACAATATCCGTGCCATTGTTCCAGCTGCTTTTAGCAGCCTCGTCCCATGTCGTGCTCAGTGGGTACGGCAGGCGCAGAACACCCCCAGACACGTGCAAGAGATGAAGTGCTCTGGCTCCCAAATTAAACTCCTGCGTCCACATTTGCATCTCCCTGGGCAGCTGCACTGTCCATGGCAGGGGCTGCAGTTGCTCAAAACTTCCACATAAAACTGCTCAGACCTCTGACAAATCCATCTATTGCTTCACTTTCAACATGCAGAGGCAATTTAGCTCCACAGGCCTTGCAGAAAATTTAGCATTTTGTGTATTTCACTTTGAAAACTAACAGGAAGCGTGAGTCAGTGCACAACTCCACAAGCGTTCTCCCTGCTGGCAATGCTATTTTCTAGAAGATAAAAGTATAAATTGTACCTTCCAGGTCCAGAGTCGTTTTTCTTATTAGACAACCCTGCATTAGCAATTCAGTGCCACATATCCCCATTCCCTTCTGGCCTGATGCACACGTACAGTTCGTACCACAGGGTAAAACTCCCCAAAGCCACAGCCCCGCTGAGAAGGCTTTTCACTCTCCTTTTACCCCAACAGAAGCACGCAGCCCGTCAAGTGCACGAGAGGCACAAGCAGGCAGCAGCCTCGGCTGCTCCAGCCCGATGCCTGCAGGCGAGAGCTCCCAGCAGAGGCGGAGGTAAACACGTCAGGCTGATGCCCCTGGGGACCGCAAAGCCGAAGCCACACTGGGGGAAAGGAGGGGGGAAGCAGGACCTGCGCACCCTTGGCATTGCTTCTGGCAGGCGAGCGGACCAGCTCCCCTGTCCGGGCCTGCCATGCCAGAGAAGCGAGACCGAGGCGCAGAACCAGGTTTACGCCGTGCAATGACTTGGCCCCGGCTGCCTCCCTGCCTGCCCGCTGCCGACCCTGCGCTCCCTTCCTCGTCACTCTGCCACGGGGCAGGCTTGTGCCATGGTGGAGAGGTGGCGAGGGGACACCCGCAGCCCGGGGCAAGCCCAAGCCCCCGTCCTTTAGCAAGAGTGCCACGCAGACAGGCTGCCACACCGTAACTGCTGGCACTCAGCAAACAAGCTTGAGCCTCTCTCAAAGAGCTCTTTGAGATCTCCTCATCTTTGCTTGGCAATCGGAAGTAGCACCAAAAGGAAAGGCTGACGGAAGTGTTCGCAGTGGCTTGTGCAGGGAACTCAGCTGGGCTCCGGCTCCAAGCCCAGCAGCTCCCGGCATCGCTGAATTCTCAGGATTTTTACTTTTGTGAGCACTGTGTCTGTCACCCACAGGACCCTGCTGTGGGCACACGGATGCAGCATCTGCCTGGGAAAGCCGTCAACACAAGACAGAATTTCACGGGGAGGATGAGGAAAGGGGCAGAGCAGGAACCCCCTGCCCTGCGCCCCCCCACCCGGTGCTGGGTCACCCCCAGAGCTGCACCCTCCGCGGGGAAGCTAATGGCAGTGAGTGAGCCTGAATGCTGCCCAGCAGAGCAATGGAGTGCAATGGTCCATTTGCAACCGTTTTGGTCTATTGTGCAAATATGCAAATAGAGTGCAAATTAGCTCGGCTGATCACTTGCAGCACAACATACCAGCCCCTGCTTCCCAAAGGCCTCCAGCCCCTGGGGGTCTCCAAGGGCTCAGCCCTGGCACTTGAGGACCCACAGGAGCCCAAGACCTCCCCAAGGACCTCGCTGTGCTCCAAGGGTGGAGGCTGAGCTCCCCCTGGCCACAAAGGGCTCACACCAGTGATCTGCACCCCGGCCCAGGATGGACAGCACGCCCCGACCCAGTGCTGCCCACAGCCACCCATCCTGCCTGGCCCTTCCCAGCGCCTCAGCCACGAACAGCTCTGCAGGAGGGACGAATCCGAAATACACCCAGCCTGCTGCGCCGAGGTCACTAACCTCGCCGGGGAACTACTGACCCAGCGGTCTCCAGGGCTATTTATGGATTACACCAATAGACAATATCCTGCCTGTATGAGCTCTGTGCTGAAGAGCAGGTTTCCCCGAGTTCAGCCCTTCCCAGCAAGGACACGACCCTTTGTCCCTGTCAAGGTGCTGGGTTTGCGAGGTGGCCTGGAAGCATGTGCAAGTTCACTTAAAAGCAGAATCACTCCCAAAGTTCAAGAAATCAAGCAACAAGGACGGACGCTGCTGGAAGTAAGAAGCGGTCCCTCCCTAACGCTCCCGCGCCGCGAGGCCCCAGCAGCGCCGCTGGGGATCTGTGAGCTCTGCACACCGGGCTCCCCTAGGAAACCACCAGGCCTTGAATGACAGGGTGCTGTCACATGCAGCGATAACACCAGGCTCACGATTCTTGCCAACCAACCACAACAGAAATTAAACCTAAACAGATTATTAAACTAAAAAGAGAACAATTCCCTTGTCACAGCCCCCTGCTCTGTTCCTGGAGCCAATAGCCAACCCTCCACTATTACCTGCTTAAGAAGGGGAATGTAATTCCTACCGACAGCACTGCAAGCCTCCACACCTCAGTGACTCCGTTCACCACCTTTAGCTATCGCTTATCTCAAGCGGCCACACTCGCTGCCCAGCCCCAGGGCAGCCCATATATCCACGAGGTGGAGTCACCCTCATAAGGAACCTCACCCACAGGTTTCTGTCCCCTTTTTCCAAGGTTTCGGGTCTTTTCAGACACCCTCCTGGCTGCAGACGAGCTCCTGGCCCAGGCTCTGCAGCCTGCTCCCACACCGCTCAGCCTGAGCGCTCCTCGCCCACCCGACCTCACCGCGCCGTGTGTCACCGTCACCCGTCCGCTGCTCCAGCCTTACCCGGCAGCTGTCCCAGGGAACCCTGCTCCAGCAGCTGACATCGCGAGGAAGGCCAGATAGCCGAGTGGGTCTTGGGCAGTTACAGTGCTCCCAAGAAAACCCTTCTTGGCCCCCACAAATCCTACCACTCCATCACAAGCTCCATCCTGCCAGGGCACCCTTTTGCAGGCAAAGGCAGACCTCCTTCCTCCAGCCTGGGAGGCAGAAAAGCTTTCCTCTAGCTAAACTGAGGCTTGAAAGTCCTTTGCCCTCCTGCTGTTGCCCAATCATTTTTTTTCCTGGGGCTTCCCCTCCCCATGCAGAGCTTACCCGGGACCAATTTCATCCACCCCACCTTGGGAACCAGCCGAAAGCCTCGGCTCGGTGGAAGACTGGCTGCAAGCAGGAGAGCGCTATCTGCTCCCAGCTCCCATCAGGGTGAGCAAGGAGACTCTCTCCAGGCAGAGCTCGTTACTCTCCAGAATCGTTATTCACACAAACCAAGAGCGTACCTGGTACCCCACAGCACAGGATCCTCTCACTCGCCCTTCTCCCCCCAGCTCTGATGTGCTCCACCAAATCTGCCAATGCCCAATACTTTTCAGGCTCACATTAAAAAAAAAAAAAAAAGGCTGCAAAATCAGGACACTGCTAATTCTTGCTAATGATCTGCTGGGAAAATTCTCCCTTCTGCACAGCCCTAACCTGTTATAAGCAGCCAGGAGCAAAGCACAGAGAAGAAACTTCTCGGCGCTCCAGACCCCTGCAGAACGCTCCCTTCTACTGAGAGCAGAAAATAATAGAGAGACGTGGGAGGAGGAAGAGTCTTTTCACATTGCTCGGGGATACAAAGACTTACAGAAATAAACCCCGAGAGGCAGGCTTGTCAACCTACCTGCCAGACCAGGGATGTGATGGGACGAAGGGGAGGATGTCTCCTGGATTAGGAGACAGGAAACAAACAGAAGGGCAACACCAAAGCAAACACTGTTTGCGGGGTCCCACAAGGCTCGCTGCTGTTCCGTGAATTCAGAAGTGATGGTGATGAATCCAAACTATGCAGTATGGTCAAACCTGAACCTGACTGTGAAGAGTGGCAGGAGGATTTTACAGTGCTGCATGACCAGATGATAAAATGCCAGATGAAAATTAGCATCAATAAATGCCAACTAATCCAAAAGGTGGTGGTGGGGGGAAATCATGCTCCTGCACAGGCACTAAAAGGTCTGCAAAACAGCAGCCAGAGAAAAGCCGAAGTCACTGCAGATAGTACCACAGAGTCAGCAGCTGACTGTCAGTGGTGGTCAAAAAACCAAACAGAACATTAGGAGAGGCTGTCACACTGCGGAGAAATCCACAGCAGAGCCTCGCACAGTTCTGGTTCCCCTCCTCGGAGACGACGTGGCACAGAGAAGGGCAACAGAGATGACTATGGGGATGTAAAGCACTTTGTACAAGCAGAGATTAAATAGATCAGGAGGAGCCTTAAGCCTGGAAAGAGATGCGATGAAAGGGAGGTGAGATCAGACAGAACGACCAGGGAGCACATCACAAGAGCTGCAGGAGCCCTGGGCAATTACAGGGCAGCAGGCTCAAGCAGCAAGCAGCATGCTTTCACACAGAACAACTGCATCAGAGAAGCCGCATCCTCTTGCGGAGGCAGAAAGTAACGGGTTTAAGAGGGACCAGACAAGTCCCAGGGGGAGGCATCCATCCATGCCTGCTCAGCACAGCTGCGGGACGCGGTCCCCAGCCCTGGGTGGCAGCAGCACAGCCAGGGGGGCCGCGCTGTGCCTGCCCTCCGTGCCTGCCACCGGCCGCTGCCACAGGACATGGGGCCGGGGCACCTGGGCTCAGCCGAGCACGGCCGTTTGTCTGTTTTTATTCATAAGAAGGATGAATGAGATATTCCACACTCCGGCACAGTTTGGAATGGACACAAGAGAAATACTAACAGGCTCCAAAATAAATTGAGTGCGGCACTTGGGAACCATGAGTGGAGGTCAGGAAGAGGTCGCCGTTGGAGAATTGGGAGGATCCAAACAGATGCTGCAAATATTTTTGCAGAGCAGAAAAAGCCTTGAGCACAGGCAATGACCTACTTTGCTGCCCTCCAGCCAGGGGTGACACACAGCCATGCTAGCACCAACAGCATTTTCTAGTGAGGACACCCAGCATGTCGGGGGTCCTTCACCAAAGGGAACAGGGGGGACGTTCTGGGAATGAAATCCCTGCCCGCTGACGGGCGGTGCTGCAGGGCGCTCCCCTGCGGCAGTTCCAGCGGCACTGCCTGCTGACAGGCGCGCCCAGCCCTGAGTTTCGGGCTCCTGACAGAGCTGCAGCTGCCCCTTCCCAGTCAGCTGGGGAAAACAAGAGCAGAATTCCTTCTTATCTCTGCTACATAAGCACTGTGAAAATACGTGGTGTTTGGCCCTGGGGTTTTATGGCTCCCTATTGCAATTTCTCCTGGAACAGGGAGGCCAAGATCCCCACAGCCGGTCAGAGCAATGGTTGTTGCAATCCACAAGGCTGACTTTCTGGAAGCTGATAAATGTCTCAGCTAGTAATCTAGCCTGGCAGAACTGGTCATTAATTAGCTACAGAGTCTGGTTCAGCGCGAGCTCTGCCAAAGCAGCATCTTGCCATCCATTTCCAGAAAGTGGAAAGAGCCAGCAACAGGCTGCCAACGACAGGGACCACCCTTCTGCTGAACGGAGCCAGGTCACTCGATAGATCCAACGTGTGGCGGGAGCAGCCATGGGAGAGCCATCCTGGGTCTGGGTGAGTGTGCGCATTGAGCGTGAACCCAGTTTAATCGATGTCTTTCTTTTGCATTCATATCCTTCGTGGATCCAGGTCAGCTCTCCCAAGGACTCGCACAGAGACGAGGCCCTGGAAAGCCAGACCGCCTCGGGTCCTGCAAGGGCAGCGGGCACACGGCCTGCCTGGGCTCAGGCAGAGCCCGTCAGCAGAGAGGCAGGAGATGCCCACGGGCAGTTTTTGCTGCCACCGCTTTCAGTCTTGCTGCAATTTCCAGGACAGCAAGCACAGTCTCTCCTGGCTGCCCGGCCCAGCAGGACTGGGGACAGACCCCGCAGTAGCACAGCCCCTGTTGAGACCAAGCCCACTCCACAAGCCCAGAGGGCACAGACCAAAAAGCTGGCTGCCTCTGATGCACCCAGGAGCCCCGGGAGCAAGGGCAGCAGCAGAGAAGCACAGCTGGCGTGCGAAGCACTGATACCCTGCCCCGTAGTGGGGGCAGTCATCACAGCCTTCGAGCTGGTTCAGAGCAAACAAAACCTGCGGCAAAGCACACCCCACTACGCGGGGGAGCTGCAGGATGTGCCCCATGGAGCCATGCCAGTGGCCCCCCCGGCTGCAGCTCTCCAGCCCCCAGCAGCAGTTTCTGAAGTGCTCGTGCTGGCTCAGCCGCTGCAGCTGGTGCCCGCGCCCCCGGCGCGTCCCAATCCCAAAGCCACAGGAGGCGCCCAGCCGGCACGGGACGGGCAGCACGCGGCTCTGCAGCGCACAGACAGCGCTCCCGTGGGGACATTAAAAACAGACATGAGAACAGCCACATACGTCTAAGGCAAAGCCGCGATCTTCCTAAACGGCTTCTCCAGGTATCATTGTGCACGTCTTCTCGTTTCACCTTTTTCTTCTTAAATAAGCCATAGTGACGGGAGGCAGCGGATGGAAAAGCCACGTCTTCTCTTGCACGTCTGCTGCTCTGGCAGGCCCCCTCGCTTGTGCAGGATATTTTCACATGAGCCCTTCCATATGGCCTCTCATCCATCACTGCTCCTTACCAGTGCCCTTACATGGGCAAGGCGGAGGAAGCAGAGCTTCTGGCCAGGCGGAAATCCTGTATTCCCCTAAATGACAGACTAGCTCCTTGTACAAACATTTACCAACATTTCCCACGATGTAGGAAAGTAAAAATTAGGCTATCTGTACCCTCTGAGTGCCAGAAACGTGTACTTGCTCTCCAAACATTCTTTTAAGTGCTTTTACAGTTAACCCCTTGCTTTCCAACTGCTAAGGGCTTTCTGGACAATTGCACCCTTATAAAGAGGACCAGGAGAAAGCACACAGACATTTACACACACACCTGCACACTCAGCTGACTGAGAAGATGGAATTTCTCTTCACCAGCTTTTAAGTCATCCCTAGATTTGCGGAGCAAGGGGACAACAGAGGCTTCAATTCATTTTAATGGGGCCAGCACAGCTGACATCCCCTTGAGCACGACTGTTTAGCAGAAGGCCCATTTCACGTGTTACACATCTTTGCTGCTCAGCTCTACCCCAGCTCTCACAGCCTCCGCATGCACCTCCGGTGACAGGTCTGCTCGCCCGCCGCCACGCCGATGGCTGTGTGTTCCTCTGGGCTCATAGAGCGGAGCAGAGCCGAGGAACCCGCGCGGGGTCCTGGTGTGCGCTGGGCACGCTGCTCTCGGCAGGCACAAACCCCGTGCCAAGCGGGGAGCCGGCTGCCTTCGCAGCCCCATTTGCTGAACAGGGGCAGAGCGCACAGGAGGTAAGGAAGAAGATCCCTTCCCAGCACAGGCTGAGTGACAGGGGGCTGCTAATTGCAGGTGATCACCTGCCGAAACAGATGTGCACCCCCAGTCCCAACTGCCTAAGAGGAAACTAAACAGCAGATTAGCTAGCGGGCCCCCGGGACCACCCAGCGGGGGCAATGGTGTTCATTGCTCCAGCATATCTCTCTTTAGGTTGTTTACAATGAACATTTTCTTCTTCTTCCACTGAAGAGCACTGAAAGTGTACATTAGGGACCCAGGATGCATGCAGCTGGAGCCCGGGAAACGGGCAGCTGTCGGCAACGCTGCCGGGTCCTGCACGCTCAAGGCAGCTCGCTCGATACCTCTGGAAGGGCAGCAAAGGGCCGTGCCCAGCAAGCAGGAGAGACAAGCCACAGAAAGCAATGGCAGTTCAACCTCTTCAGAGCCAGAGGGGGGTTAGCAACACATTGAGCTGTGTAATCATAATTAAAAACCCAAGCTCTTCTATTCAGATTGAAAAAGACAGAGGGGAAGACCTTTGGACAAGGATTTTGTTGTGTGTTAGATGAGGATAAATTACACTGAGCAGTACTGCAGAAGTAAAGTAAGTAAAAAGGAGCAGTAACTCTGCCGTTTGAGCTCACAGGTTTTGTGTATCGTTAGAGCCCGAATCCCCACAGGCCGCCAGCCCCAGCCTGACACTCTGCTCTCTCGCACACATGCAGACGTGTTCGATAACCTCATCGAGGACGTCATGTCTGCAAACGCACCAAGTACAGGTGCAGAACAAGGAAACCGGTTTAGGAGAATGCACTACGGCCCTACAGCTGCCCTGGTGCGCCAAGGCCCCCAGACAGACGGATAGACAGACAGACAGACAACCGAAGGGCACTCTGGGGGTTGGGTGGTCCTGGTTCCTGAGGCACTGCAGCGCCTTGGCTGCGTCGGGCACTGTGCCTCTAACAGAGAGGACAGCAGGGGGCAATGATGGGGGACTCAACCCCAGCAACCAATACTCAAGGATTTTACCAATTACCCAGCCAGTGGCAAAAAGTTGAAGAGTTCATTGACTACATTGTTCCTTCTTTTTCTAGTCTTTTAGGAATAAAAGATGGTCTCCCTAAACAGTGAGAAGATGTCAACATAAAAAAAAAAAACAACAACAATAACAACACCACCACAGTTGTCCAGCCCTGGGCACAAACCCAGCCAAGGTCCTTATCTGCCAAGAGCAAATTGATACACACACTTCATTTGCTCAGTTAAGTTGACATTTGATGAGTGTGACAGTCAGAAGAGCCATGCTAGGAAATACAATCAGATTGATGATAATAGAATGGAGTTATCAGGAAAAGCTGGGATCCTTTGGCAACAAGCACACGTCCCCTTGTAAGACAAGCGTCTGCCGCTGCCTGGGCACAAGACGACAGCAGCAGCACCTTGCGAACGCCTCGGAGCTGCTCTTCGCTTCTGCGCCACAGCCTCTCCCTTGTCCCGGCCACCGCAACTTTGGCAAAGAACCCGCGCGGAGCTGGAGCGTGGCCGGGATGCACCATGCACGGCAAAACGCGGCCTTTTCGCGCTCCTCGGGCCGG
>VXAA01000259.1:303330-322537 GCA_013399115.1 Anseranas semipalmata
CGGCTCCGCCGCTGCACCGCGGCGCCACCTGCCGGCCGCGCCCGGCCCCGCCGCCCGCCTCGCGGTGGGGTTTGGGGTTTGTTTGTTTTTTTCTGTAAGAGCCGCGTAAATATTTGTGCTGGGCGCTGGAAGCAAGCAGCCGGCCTCGGCCCGCTGCGGAACGCCCGAGCCGTGCTGCGCGGCCGTGCCGGGCGAGCACTGATCTCCCGGGGGGGCCCCGCTGCAATAACACGGAGCCGCCCCGGGGCTGGAAGGGGCCTGGAAACGAGCCGGCTGCCTCCGGGAAAGGGTTAACGGGAGCGAACCCAAGGAGCCTTCTGTCCCTTGGACGTTCAGCCCCACGCGATGCGGTGCCACGCGATGCAGTGCCACGCACAATGACACGGCCAAGCCAGCCCCCACGGGCAGGGGAGCAGCTCTGCCCCAGCCCGGGCACACTCGGCCAGTGTTGGTTTCTTGTTTTATTTCTCTCCCAGGGACCGCGCTGTTGTGCAGGTGTTGGGGTGCTCACCGTGGGACCGACCCATGAGGTGCTGGGCTGCGGAGGTGACCAGGTGCCCCCAGCCGTGCACCATTTATTACGAAAGAAACCCTTGAAAAGAAAGACAGTGACCTTGCGATGCTCCTCTTCCACCAGTTGTGCCAAATGCCTACGCCCGGTTAAATGAGACCCAGGGGAGGGTGACAGGCCAGCAGCCGCTGGCAGCCACTGGCCGCATCACGGGCTGGTGATGCAGCAACACACGGAGCCCCTTCGCTGCAGCCTCCACCGCGCCGCAGCCCCCAGCTCCAGAAGTGCCCACTCAGATGCGCCGGGGTTTACGCATCTCACCAGGACCGGAGACTTTGTTTCTCTTGCAGCATCCCTTCCTCCTCCTCTCTCTCCATATGGGCTCTCCTACACTAGGAGTCATTTGAGAGAAAAGCAATTAATACTGCCTGTGCAATCCATCCATGTGATGCTTCCCAACCCATCATGCTTTTAAGAAGGAAAGTTATTCTTCATTCACTAATTGCTTCACATTATCGGGTGCAAAATGTTAACGTGCAGCTCTGTGAGGAGAGGGGGCGGGTGGCACAGCAGCGTATTGACATGCGAGGTGATAACACAGGCGTGGAGGAGGAATTATTTAAAACAGTTACGGTGGGGGTGGGGATTTTAAGGAAAGAGATGTGAAAAATACAAGAGAAAGAGCCAGAAGAGGAAGACATCCCCATGCAAGCACCGCAGCCCGAGCAGTGAGGCAGGGCCCCAGCCGCAGCTGCCACCGGCTGCCCCTGAGGGGGACCTGGCTGCGTGGGGCGCTCCCGGCCCCGGCACGGGTCAGCCCCACTGCCCTGCGGCACCTCCGGGCTTCGCTTCCCCTCCTGCTGGGTGGCGTAAGGGGATCTTCCGTAACAGATAATTTCTCAACCTGGAGTTAAAAGAATAAAAACAAAATACTGTCCTTCCTGCCCTGCACAGCCTGAAGGGAGCAGAGGAGAGAAGGACTTTGTGCTCCCGGGGCAGAACCAGGGGCAGGAGGCAGCAGCCCAGGCGCTGGCTGAGCCCAGGCTGTCTGGGTGAGGTGTGGGCAGCGGGGACAGCTTGGCTGCTGTGGGACAGGCAGAGGCAGAGGGAGAAGACGAGGACGTCCTGCCCTGGCCTGAAGCTGTTTGAGCTCCTGGTCAGGAATCATGTCCCAGCGGTGTCTGTGCATATTAATGGGACATTTTGGGCCGGCTGGGCACACAGAGAGAGCAAATATCTACCGGGAAGCTCTCCTCACTCAGGCACGGATTGCTTTCAACTATAAGGTTGCCCCATTTTGTATTGACGTTTTAATTACAGTTGGCACAATGAATGGCAGCCGTCCCAACAAGCGGCTGTGCCAAAGCGGCGCGGCCGCCGGCTGCTCCCACCCGTGCTCCTGGGCTGCGGGGTGCTGCGGCCACGCATGGGAAACCCCAACCTGGTGCTCCGTGGACGTGGGTGCATGGACCCCTTCGCTCTCCGTGTAAGAGGACTGTGCCGGCGCTCCGCTGTGCTGAACCCCGGGGGCACCGAGGCAGCAGCACCGTGCCCTGGTGAGCCCGAGGAGCTCTGCCTTCCAGGAAGGCGCCTGTGGGCGCTGGCACCGCGAGCATCCCTCTCCCTCGGTGCTGCTTTCTAGTGGCATCCCACACGCCGCCGCGCTCCTTACTCAGCCTCACCCTCCTCTGAGTCAGGATGCGTCTGGCTGCAGCTCCCAGCCCTTGCAAAGCCTGCCTCTTCCCACTGCACTGGGAGCCTGCTTTTATCCAGCATTTTCTCCCGTGAAAACACTGCAACACAGAACACCTCTTCCTTTTCCTTCTGGAAAGCGAGGCCTCTGAGTGCTCTCGCTCCTCCCTCAAGCATTTCCCCCGCCGCTGGGTAGCGTTTGTGGCTCCCCACTCTCCAGCTCTCAGCTGCTCACCTGAGCGCTGCCGCAGAGATGCTGCTCTTCCCCTCTGCCGGCACTTTCCCGAGGTTAATAGCAATAAAATTCGCTTATCTTTGGAAACACTTTCAGTTTCTAGCTCGCAATGCCCTATGATAAAGATTGCATCTTCCCAGCAGCCGGGGTTTAACACCACCTTTACTCATTAGGGGACTGCAGGCACTTGGCCCCTCCGCAGCATCTCAGCCCCAGAGCATGGGGGGACACGGGGGGGGGGCACAGCCCCTGGCCCCAGCTGCCCAGGGAGGGGCCTGGTCCTGGCGCTTGGTGTCTGGAGGAGCAATAAATAAGTCTGTGGGAGGCGGCGGCAGAGATGAGTCAGAGGCACAAAGGAGAGAAAGTCATTTTCTGAGGAAAGAATTAACGAAGTCCAGCATGCCTCGGTGCTCCGGAGCCGAATAAACCTCTTGTCGGAGGGCGTCCTTCTCCTGCCCAAACTCCCTGATAACCCCTGCTCAGAGGGCAGTGGGGCACCAGCGCCGGCCTTGGCCATGGCCGGGGGGCTGCAGCCCCCTCCCCATCCCCGGGGCACCCCCGGTTGCACACAGCAGGTGCCGTCCAGCACCGTGCATGCATCATGGGGCACAGAAAGGAGGCGCCAGGGCACAGCACGAGCCTCAGGAGCTGCGCTCAGCCCCCGGCTCACCTCCCGGTCCTGGGTGAGCTTTGCATTTTGGGGTACGGCACATGAGCGCCCGCCCGTCCCAGGGCCAGAGCCAAGGAAGGTCCCAACACTGCCCAGCACCGCTGCATCTGCAGGCAGCAGCGCAGTCATGGACCACACAGCCCAGCTTGCTCCCAACTGCAAATGTTGTCAGAATGTGGGCTGAATTTAATCAAAGCTAAGCTTGATTCAAGGCTCCAAACACTTTAGATGATCTGCATGTCAAACGAATGCCACACGAAACCTGGATTCGCTAGGGACAAATACAGCGTGCATCTAACTTCAGGGAATGAAAGGGAAAGGTGAAGTAACCTGCATGGCACGTTGTGAAAATTAGTAACAAGTGGAAAAGTTCTGGTCTACAGCAAAGTGGATGTCTTTTCTGCCAAGCTGACATCTTGGCAGGGAGACAACCTTTCAAGAGCCAACCCAGCCAAAGGGCTGGGAGCCCCGCAGCCCCCAGCTCGGCAGTTTTCACAAGTTAATGCTCTCTCGATTCAGCTTATATTTAGCTCTGTATTTCTGATGCTGAATGTAGCACTTAGAGAATGCACAGAGGATCTGAGCTGTCTTTATCAAGAAATATAGTGGTAGCTGGTTGTCAAAGCTGTCATTAAACTCAAAAAGTAATAATCAAACATACACATACAAAAAGATAGAGCTCTGTAATTCCAAGACTGGTGTATGCAAAGAAAGAATGAATGCTAGGAACTTGGCTATAAAACATGTTTTTAACATAGTCAACGGAGCCATTAAATAGAAAAGAAAGACACCCTCATTTGTACACCAGGACTGGCCGATCTGTTTGTCTAATACGTCAGCACTCCAGTGTGTTGTTTTGTTTTTAAGTTTTCTACCTCCATTTAACACCCTAAGGAATGTTAAATAACAAAAAACAAATGAAATACATGCTGTGGAAGTTCTATAAACCATCTCTTCAATCACCTCCCAAGCTTCATGAAGAATTTAAGGTGAAGAATTGCTTGCAGGATCTGAATCATATCTTTAAGCAAAAACATTGCTATTAGGTGACTAAGACCAAAACAATTGTCTTCCTTTATTTATTGCAACTGATGCTGTTATTAAAAACCAGACAAGTCCCTTTCCAATCCCTCGTGCTATCTGCTCTGCATGCAGTGGTGAAACACGGCAAAAGGCAGAGAAATTTGGCTGGGCACCACCTCCAGGGCCTGGCCCCGGCGGGGGGAGCGGGTCCTACCCTACGCCTGCCCCGGGTGCCCCAAACTGCTGTTGCTGGGGGCTCAGCACCCCCCGGGCAAGGACCACATCCTTCTCCCTCCTGACCGCAGACACACGTGTGGGACCTCGCGCCCAGGCTCCTCGTTGTGTTACATGACGTGCCTCAGCGGAAGCGTGCACTGAACCGGCACTTCATATTTTTCCCCCTTTATTCTATTAATTTTAACCCAAGTTTGATCCTACCATGCCCCCGTAAAGTAACAGCAGAGGTAAGACAAAGCGGGGCACTGTAAGCCCAGACACACAGGGGAAGTTCTTTGGGAAGAGGAACCGGTGCCACTTGTACCTGCAGCGCGTGGGACAGTAACACGGGTGTCAGAAAGCACGTGGAAGCCCTGGTTCAGCAGCAAGCAGAGGACAGACTCAGGTGCCGGTGGCTCCTGCCAGCCCCTCCAGACATGGACATCCTTGTCCCCTCCCCAGAAGCATCCCGGGCTGTGACATTCCAGGAACAAAACATTTTTCCCAAGACCAGCCTGAGCTCAGCCCCCCCAGGGTCCTGAATTCCTCCTTCTTCTGCAAGCTCTTGAATCTCATAGGGAATGAGGTTTTCCCTGCACACGTTTGATGTTAGCAACCTGGAAAGGAAGATACTCTGGTAAATAAGCTGCTGTGTATTAAAACACCATATGTTAGTTTGCCCAAACCCTGGGTTTGTAAAGGGGATGCACTGATTTTCCCCTGGCAAACCCTGAGAAGCTGGCAGCACTCGTGGCGCTCCCAGACAGGTTACGGGACCCTCCAGCAGCCACTGCTGGTCCTCAGAGCTCTCCCGGTGTGACCCCGACGGGCTCTGCAGATGAAACTTATCAGCTGAAGCACAGGGAGCAGCTCTGGTTGGATAAGGTAAATATGTATATATTTTGTATGTATATGTATATGTTTTGTAAGTATATATGTATGGGACTATTTGAAATTACCACCGCCACCACAAAGCCATGCAAAAGAAATGACTTCAGAAGTACTGCAAGCATCATGCTGCGTGTACTTGCAACAGGGCTGATACACATGTGGGTCTTATTATTATTTTAAAAACGCACAATTGGGAAAGCCAATATTTTTAATGGAAGTGGTTTCAAATACTAGTATTATTTGCTTATTAAATAGTTTAGCTGGAGAGAGAGCATCTTCAAAGGAGGAATTTTTTCTCAGAATGTGTATCTGGGGCTATAGTGCTGTATTATTATACATGAAAAATATTTCCTTATTAGCTTTTTATTTCAGAGAACACATTTAACTGACACTTCCCATGCTGACAGCTTGCCAAGCTTCAAAGCACAGCTTCTGCAAGGATTACAGTGATTTTGAGGCTGGTTCGGACAGAGCTGCAGCCCAGCTGGCACAGAGGCTGTTTTCTAGTTTTTGGAGATCCTAAAACTCATGTTGGGACATGCATGCTGCGTGCATTTGGCTGTTTTTCAGAGGGGCACAATGCACTTCCTTGCTACGGTTGCATCAGCTGCCCCGGGAGCAGATGAGACTCTCCTTGCCCACAAAGAGGAGATTTTGCTGCCAGGAACAACCCCAGCTGGGTCCAGCCCTTGGTCACCCCAAGCAAGATGTCCAAGCTCTTCTCCCTCTCCCAGGGACATTTGGCTGGTGCCAGCTCCCCCAGGGATGCTCAGGGAGGCTTGCAATGGTCTGAGCAGCACACCCTGAGCCCTCGCAGGGCACAGGGCTATGGCAAACCACAGCAGCAGTACATCCTCCTCGCTCCTTTGACCTAGGATGCAGTAACAGAAACACACCCTTTCCTGTGAGAAATCTTTTTAAAATTAAAAAATAATGATCTTTCCGCTCTGGTGCAGCAGCTGCCATCTGCCCGCCCTCCCAGCCCTCCCTATGCAGCTGCTGGGGACCCGCACACCCCGGGCACCCCTCGGTGCTCTGCAGGCGCCAGAGCTCGCAGACCTGCTGCCAAAAGCAACCCCCCCCCCGCTGACACCTCCATCCTGTTTGTGGTGTCTTTGGAAGTGCTCCCACGCCAGCACTTCCAGTCCCCCACGGCTCCCCAACCCAGTAAGCTCCATTGCAGCCCATGGCCGTGCCAACGTCAACACGCAGAGGCTGTGGCACAGGCAAGGCCACCACCCGAGGTCCCTCCAGGGGTGGTCACTGCAGCTCTGTTCCAGGACGTGCAACCACCACCGAAGCGTGAATACATGCAGTCATTTAAAAGCAGGGGTGAAATACGGGTGGGCAGAAAGCAAAGGGCCAGCCAGTGCAGTCGTCTTGTTAGGGTTCACATTCCCACTCCAGTAAATGGGTGCTGGAGGACGAAGGCAGATGGGGGACACCAAAACGTCCCCAGCCTCCAAGCCATGGGCCCCGGGGCCACGTCCCCAGCTGCACACCATCAGCTCCTCGTGCACAGCTCCTGCTTCGTGCCTTGCTCCAGGGGACCCACTGAAAACAGAGCTGGTATTAAATGATGCCCTGCACTTCCCTGGCTGTCGGACCAGTCGAGAGCAAAGCAATGAACTGGAAAACCCCAGCACAGGGAAAATCCCTTTCCCCCCACCCCACTCATGCTGCCCCCAGCACGCTGCAGAGCCTGGCCCAGCAACACCCACGCCCCGACAGGCCCAGGGCATCCCCCACAGCCATGGGGAGCCCTTCCACCCACGGTCACGCCGCCACCAACAGGGACAGGCAAGGGGCACAGGCACTCCCAACTCTGGGGCTGGGCTGACCCCATCCCACCAGCACCTGCCCACGGCAGAGCCCTTGCACCAGGCAAAGCCCTGCGTTCCCGTGCCAAGTCTCCGTCTCAGCAGGGGTAGAGCACCCGGCACAGGGGTGAACTCCCCGGGCTGGGGAACCATCATGAAAACAGCCCAGTTGTAAAAACCAAAAACCTGTCAAAACAGCAGCCAACTGCCAGACCCAACTCAGCTCAACACAGCCAAGGGACCCATTTTGCCAAGGTGGCCCCAGCAGTGGCTTCACTTCATTATTCCTCAGATACCCAGTGGACTTTAATGTAAGCCCCACTTAAGTGCTGGAAATTAATAAAGGGAGCAGCTAGACTTGTGCTTGCTTTGTGCTTTATGCAGCTGCAACATGATCACCCCCAGGATCATCTTTCCTCCCCGCAGGCAGGCAAGAAGGAAGCAGCGTGTGCGGGTACGGGGCGGTAACTCAACGCTGCAGCCCCAGATACGCGCTGCCGCCCGAGCCACTGCCGGGGAGAATCTGCCTACGAGGGGAACGCAGAGCCCACTGCCCGCAGAGCTCCCCGCGGCCATGCAGGTGAGTGCTTGGGCTGGGCGCAGCACGCAGGCTGGCACGAGGCTGTCCCCTCACTGCAAGGCATCCACTGCGCGGCTGCTGGGGGGCTCCCTCCTCTCCAGCGTACACCAGCACCGGCAGTAACTTGCCAACAGGTTGGGCTCGCAGCCACCGTTTGCATCAGGGGCAGGAGCAGCAGCAAAAGCCACAGCCTCATCCCCATGCAGGGTATGGCTGTGCACGATAGCACGAGGCTGAGCTGGAGCCCAGCCTTGTGGAGGTCACAGCAAAACCCCTCCCTGGGGCCAGTGAGAAGGGGCACAGCTGAACCCACAGCACCACAACGAGCAGGATGGCTGGGGGTGGCATGACCTGCTCCGACACTACAGGGCAACAGCTTCCCCTTCCCCTCTTACCCTGCCAGGTCTCACAAGGCGTTGTCAGACCAAGTTCCAAGGCTCTCCTCCAAGGATGTGTACTGACCTTACAGGTCCTCATTAGTAGCTCAGGCCTTCAGTCACAGGCTAAAAACACCCAGAAAGCATTAAAACAGTTGGTTATTCCTCAGTATTTCCACAGGTGGATGCACAGAGGTGAGCCATTTAAGCTACAGCATGTTAACATCCTTCTCAGCTTGAGATCTCACTGCACCATGAAAAGTAGGGCTGTTCGGGTTTCTAGGAGGTAAAAGGCCTTACGCTTAATACACAAACAGATCTAAATGCCATGATTCCATTTTGCCTGCATGTATTATAAAATGTATTATAAATGCATTACAAAATACAAGTCTTTCCAATCTAGTAACAAGAGCATTCAGGGCCCATGTATTCTCTTCCCCAGCTGACACTCTGCAGGCTCCGGACTCACCAGTGGTGCTTCATTCTGTTTAATGTCTTGCTTTTCCACATGCTGCTTTTTGGAGCAGAATTACTGGAGGAGTACTTCCTGCGGTCATTACCCCTCTCTTACACCGATGCAAAGACTCTTGAAATCAGAGAGAGGGCCAGGAAGCTGGATATGGACCCTCTAAAGGCCAATCTCTCCAAGTCTTACGCTATCAGCAATGCAGCAACATGCTCAGATCAAGAGATATTTTTGCTTGTTCTCGTCTGCAGCAGCCCAGAAAGCAGGACAAGGCGCAACGTGATCAGGCAGACGTGGGGCAATGTGACAGACACCAGAGGTTATGCTGTCCTTACTTTGTTTGCTTTAGGAAAGCCGGCTTCAGTAGCAGCCCAGCTGGAGATCGATGAGGAGTCTCAAAAGCACAGAGACATTATTGAAGGCAGCTTCATTGATTCTCTTGAGACACATACACAGAAGATGTTGATGATTGTGGAGTGGACAGTAACTTTCTGTCCTCATGCAAGGTATATTCTTAAAACAGACGAGGAAATGTTTGTCGGTATTCCAAGTCTGGCTGGATACTTGCTCAGCTTAACACAACTAGAGGATGTTTACACTGGGAGGGTCATTCATCAGGGAGTGCCTGACAGAGACCCCAAAAGCCCTGGTTTTGTCCCCATCCATCAATACACAGAAGAGTTTTACCCAGATTACTGTGATGGGAGAGCTTTTGTCATGTCCCAGGACGTTGTTCGGAAGGTGTATGTGGCTGCCAAGGAGGCACCAGTTTCACTGCCCCCTGATATCTTTGTTGGAATCTGTGCTAAAAAAGCTGGCATCACTCCCATTCACAGCTCTCGCTTTTCTGGGGAAAAGCACATCAGCTACAATCGATGCTGCTATAAATTCATTTTTACCTCTTTCAATGTGAAAGAGGATGAGCTATTTAAAGATTGGGAGGAAACAAGCGATGGGAAAGATTGCTCCTTACTGGAAACATACTACAGTCTGGTGTCCTGCAAGGTTTTGACCTATATTGATAAGTTCAAACAGTTCAACTTAGATAGAATAAAAAATGAGGCTCTTCATTTCACTGATTAAAATTTAACTTTTGTGAAGGAAGCCTGCCTTTTCTTCCACCAGCCATTTTACCCTGTATGTATTCAGTAATAATTTCCTCTCCAAGTTAGCTCTTTTCTCTTCAACAGCAAACGAATTCTCAAATGCTATAGTGTTACAGTATCAAAAGAATTGGATGCATTCTGGCTACATATGTACTTACAAGTGCATGCACACAAGTAAAGAATATTCCAAGAAACATGGTCTGTATCCAGTGTTTTCCAGACACTTGAAGACCTCTAACCCACAACTCTTCCTGTATTTTGATCTGATTCGAGTGAGTGAGGTATCATCTGTTTCCATGGGATTTTGTAACAAAGGGCAATTTCTTCATCCAAGAAAAGGGAGCTGCTTTTGAATAGCCCGTTTTGCAGTACCGACAAAACCACAGAACATCTTCGAGTAGCAACAGACTTCAAACTATCATGGGAATTGCCAAGGTAAACAGCCTGAGGAAATTCTAGACCAGAAATCTGACTTACCTGTTAAACAACTCTGTATCTGTCATGCACAGCATCAGAAAGACACCGATACAAGCATCTCCATGCTGTAACATTATGCTGGAGAATGGGGTCAGCAGTGAAGTCGGAAGAAATTCACCAGCGTGCTGATAACACCAAGTTCATTAAAAATGTAATTCCCTAAATTAGGAACCAGTCACAGAAAGCACAACTCCACCCATGCCTGTGTCCTCCAGATTAACTCTTCCATAGCAGCTCTTTCAGAAGCCAAAAGATTAGCTGGACAGGTGTTCTAAAATTGTGACAGACACACATGGGAAGAGACACACACGTACCTTTGACGGCCCCATCTACTCTTTCTGGTGTGACTAAAGGAATTAGCGGTGGGCCCCAAAGAATCCACAGTTCTTAAGGATCAAGTTATGCTGCTTGTTAACCAGGGTCAACTCATGAGCTGGATTTTTGTTTGTCTGATTTTAAACCAAGTTAACACAGTTTACCACATTACCTCAATCCCCATTCTCCATCATTACATTTCTGTTTTCCTTAATTATCTCCACCTGCTTGTGATGGGGGACATGCAATTGAGTTTCTCTGTATACAAGATACACCACTGACAACATGTAAACCATATGGCTATAGACAACGTATTCACATGTAATGAACACGTGTGGATAACAAGGGGTAAGAGCGAGCTCAAAGCTCAACAAAATAAAGTGTATGTCCACCCATAAAAATCCCCTTGGTTTTTGGCACCTCTATGTATTTTAAAATATTGTATTTGGCATATTTACCACATCACCAAAACAGATGTTAAAAGACTTGGCACACAGTAGCTTTCATAAGCAACAACTGAAGACAGACACAGAAGAGACTCATGAATTGCAGAAAAGGTTTATATTGATTTCTTTTGCTGAGATTTTAGGATACAGCTCATAGAGAGCTACCAGCACACAAAGCCACCTAAAATAACCAAGTTGAACTGTCCAATACAAGTGCAAACCAAGGACTTCCACATTCTTTTCATTTCCTTTCTAGTGCTTTCCTGTTTTTCTGGATACAGGGATTCACAAAGCTTCTGTGCTCCCTTAGTTCACAAATGAGACACTACATGCTGCATTTCTACTAGGAGATGTTTATTATGCACATCTAGGATGATAGTGTGAGCAGTAGTATAACGCTGGATGACAACTTTTTGTACACATTAGGTCATAAGCAACAAAGCAGATCAACTGCATTCAGATAGCTTTTTAAACATTAACAGATTTTCCCCAACTTCCGTTCCTTGCCAGCAATTTTTTGGCAGGCAATGCTATCACCTCTGCTGCAGCCTGAAGCTACTACAAGCAATAAAAGAGTTACTGCATGACTAGATCATCCCACTTCTCTTGGCTGAGTGGGGACACAGTAAGTACTTTCCATAGAGGCATACCTGACTTAACACACTACTAAAATAAGCCCCAAAGTAGTCATTTCATGTTTTATTATGCTCCCCCCAGCTTGTCCCCAGCTTTGTGTCTTATGTGCTCAACAAAAATAATATAAACCTTTTGTATAAAGTACCTTGTGGTCTTTGTTTATGGACCAACACAATCACAGGTCACTAGTGACCAGTGGTCCAGCTAGTCTTGTACTTCATCCACATGCTAGCTGACCATCTTCAGAGGAAGATAAAGCCTCATGAGGCTTACGTCCTCCTAATTCAGTTCATGCCTTTAAACATGAAAGCTTTAATGTTCTTACCCCTTTTATTCCAACTCAGGCAAATAAAATTGGTACATATTTTTTTAAATAACACAAATTAAAAAATTATTTCTGATAAAAAATAGTGTAAACAGTTTAAGATTTGGTTCTGTGTAGACTTGTAGCTCATGTTCCTTTTCAGCAGGTAAACTGAGCTGCCAAAGTCACAGTTAATGAAAGACAAAGCTCCCAATTTGGCTTTATACATTAGAGTTTGATTTTGTCTGTTTTTAAAAGGGTTAAGTGTTTTTTGTGATCCTCAGTATAAAATGTAAACAATATTTAGAACTTATTCAAACAAGACATATCTAGCAACTTGATGATAGAAGGGAAGCTGATTTGTACTCCCTCATGTGGACAGAATATTACTAGCTTATTCTTACCAACTGAGTTTCTGACAGAATCATGCCTGGCTAAAAGAGTGTTTTCTATGCAAGTGCCAACTTTGGCAGATAGGAAAAAAATAATTAAAAAAGAGAAACCATGGCAGCATCTGAGGTTACAAACCTCAAGGGTTTTTGGCTTTTTTTTTTTTTTTTAATTCAACTGTGATCTACTGAGAAAACATGATAGAAACTCCAAACCCAAGAACAGTTTAAGTAAACACTGATAGCTACTGCAAAATAAAACAGTCAGCAGTTGATAGAATGCTTACTGTGGTTACGTGTCTCAGGACAGTACACAAAGAATTTCTGCCATGAGACTCTATGGAAAATTATGCTGTGCCCTATAGGTTTTGATTTGCTCTCATGACTCTCATTTCAAACAGAGTCAAAGTGCTTCATGTTCCTTTAAAGAGACAATCTAAGAAGATTCCCGTGTGGGGAGTCTTTGCACTTTACATCTTAACATCTATTTCAGTAACGTGGTTTGTAAGAAGTGGAACCAAGACATCAATGACATTATTCTGCTCCTTCCACAGCCGTAGTAGAAACTGCCTTAACATAATAAGGGCCTTCACGCAAGTAAGCCCTAAGCCTCAAGTAATACTGATTTCCAAAGATTTCCACAATTGTCTTAGAGTTTACAAGGGCCTTAACCAGTTCATACTTGGCATCCTTCGAAGCTTTGTCAGGTTCCACAGATCTGTCTACAATGTATTCCACAAACCCTGGACTGTTCAGCATCAACTTCTGGGCCCATGGCTGATTTGCAATAGCCTATATGTGAAGACAAAAAGAGGGGGAAGAACACCTCATTTTAGAAAACACCCAAAAAACAGTTACACAGTAGGCTGTTAAGCTAAAAGCCAAAGAACAGAAAAACCTGAAATGGGATATTCATTCTACACAGTAATTACACAACCACCATCCAAAGCAGCACTATTTATCACTGGAAACCAAGTACAGTTCAGTGCTTCATGTTCTAAGTGAATTATCAAAGCAGTGCCTACAGTATAGCTTATTATTATTATTTTATTTTTATTAAAGTTTTTAAGAAAATAAGCACTGCGCACAACTCATCTGTTGCACTATTTAAATGGTGAATGCAAGGGGGCGCAATGCAAAAGACATTATTTCTGACTGCTTCAGGACTTAAAAAAAAAAAAGTGTGACCTCCACTGAAAAATATGAGACTGAATACAATACAATTCACTACCTGATCCTTAAAAACAAAGAAACTTACAGTAAATACCCTTAAAGCCCCACAGTGGAGATCAGGGAAGGGCTGAGTACTGATACTCCTGAAGAGTTCCAATGGCTGGCTAGACAAAGATGTGAACCATGACTCAGTCATTCTTAAAAGGTCTTCTGTCTGCTGCTCTGGCTACATATATTAGAGAAATGTACAGAAATGAAAGAGTTTGGTTAGGATTATGAATAGATTTCAAGTTTTGAGTACGTGCTCAACAGTTTAAGAAGTTATTTAAAACAAACCACCAGCAAATTAAACTGAAATAGCTTAAGTTTTCAACGTATTTTCATGAATGAAGAAATAGCTATCTACATTTCATTTAGCTTGGAGGACAGAATTAAATAAATTGATTTTGATACATGAGAGAAGTGCTGTGCTGGAGTGCAGTCCAGCAAGATAAATGAAGACTGCTCACTCGCTCATTTAGAACTGCAGTATTAGAACTAGTTCACTGGATCTAAAGAACATACACAGTCAGAGCAGTTTGCCACTATTCCTTTAAAGCACAAGAATATTAAGCTGTTTACTCTCATTCCCTTGCTAATGATATTTTGACCTCAAGTTTTATAAACAAATTTCAGAACACCTGGCTTCTTACAAACTCAAACTTGAGGCAAACAAATCAGGGAATTTCAAAACAGTAAAGTTAATGACTCAGAGTATTACAAAGCTACCACTACTACCTAAGCTAGATGCTGCAGGAAGTCTTCATACAATTAGTGAGATGCACAATTATTTAATTCTAACAGATTTTAAAACCAAAAACAAACAAATAAACAAACAAAAAAAAACAAACCCAAACATACAGGCAAGTAAAGAAGAGATGAAATAGCATCCAAGCATCGAAGTCGTAGCTCCGTGGGGGCATTCTTTGCCTGGTGCCCTATTTTGTTTAACAGATTTTGAAACCTGCTTCCTTTGAAGAAAAAAAAAAAGTGTTTTCAAGTAATTCAGATAGACCTTAGCAAAAGTACACTGTTACTAATCAGTCACATTATACTACATTAACTGGTAAAAAAAAAAGTGCTGTATATAAAACCTGAGAAAGGATCTCTCTCGATCCACTATAATAAAAACAGTGTAAGATTCTCTTTGCTTCATATGGACCTACGATGGATGAATCCAAAGCTTTCATGCTCATTCTCTGGACTATCCAAAGATTGTCAGAAAGGAAGTTGCTTGTGACATATAATTGAGTCATCTTGGGAAGTACAGACCCTAGTATATTTGTGATCAGAAATCTCCAATCCCATTCTACAATAGCTATCTGCTCACACTTAAAAGTTTTTCACTTTGGTAAGCAGCAAAAAAAAAAAAAANNAAAGTTTTTCTTTTTGTAAAAAAAAAAAAAAAAAAAAAAAAAAAAAAAAAAAAAAAATCCCACTTTCAATCCTCTGAGAAAAACAAAATGCAGCCTTTAAGGAAAATGTCATTACATGATAGTTCATATTTTTCTAACCCTGGTGAAAAGGCCATGACATAAGTAGAAACAAAGGAATCTCAAGTTACAAGATTTGTATGATGCCACTCATTGGAGACAAGCGACTTGAATCACGCCTGTGATACCAGAATACTAACTGCTAGGCATTTCACACTGCCATGCCTGGCAAGACAACTAGAAAACACTTTCTGCTATACCACAGCTATTCAAAGAGACCCCCTTGATTATTAGTGTTGAAATGTTTTTCAATTCTTTTCTCTACTACATCATTATCAATTCATTCCTGTATGATATACTGAGAAAATTTTATTAAAGAAAAAAAATCATACTAACTAGTTTTCTGTAAAACCTGTTTGCCTTCTACAGTTGATCCCAGGATTCCTAGTGTGTCCACAGCCACTCCAATCATGGTCGGATCATGACTTTCTGCCATTTCAAAGACCTTCTCCATAAAGACAGGGTATCGTTCACAGATCTGCTGTGGGCTATCTACAACAGCCAGATTTCCAAAAAATTTAACAAATCCTGATAGAACAAGACAAAAAAAAATCTTCAGAGTGGAGTAATAAAAATGTCAAAATTAAAGATACATTGATGTAAGATTGTTTCACTGTTAAACTTGCGTTATTAATGCGAACACTGTTTGTGAAAGGCACATCAGAATAAGCACAGAACTAATGAACAAGCAAATATTTTGGAAGCTTAAGACTGTAAAATACAGCATCACAACTTAGACAGTCTTTGCACGGTCCAGGCGGGGATAAGTTTTCTATGACAAGGTGTATTCATCTTTTAATGGCTACTTAATTCATAATGTAACTTCTGTCTTCTTAAATTCTAAAGAAAATAATACAACGCATAAACTTCAAACCTATAGTACAGTCTCTCCAGATCTTACCTTTGCTACCCACTCTAAATGAATGCAATTCATGTATTTGACTGTCCTTTAGCATTTTGTGCATGTCCAACGTGTTCTACTACTCAAAAATTCATAAGCTTTCAAAACAGAGGCTTAGCAGCCCTCTCAATTTAACATATTAATGAATGCAAGCAGTAACCAATGGAAATAAGAAATGCGTGATGTAACCTGGTAAGTAGAAGCCTGAGAAAGGATCAGACTCTGCACCAATGATGATGTTAGAAATTTTATCAATAATTCCTTGTTGAGCAAGATATTGACGTCCATGTGGAGTATGGGCCAGTGAGGTCACCATCTCTATACACGTAGCTCTGTAACAGACAAACAGTTCATTTGGCCTACTTCAGACAGATTTTTGAAGTACATAGAGATTAAATAAAATACAGAGCTTTTCTACCCTTACAAAAAGGCAACCAACCAAATAAACCAAACAAAGAAAAACAAAACCACAATAGTTCAACACTCCAAGCTCATCCTGCTTTCCAATGATACACCTGAAGAAAGATAGCTTTCTAGGAGTATTTAGGTTACAACCTAACATTACAACTATCACAGCATATTGGGGAAACTTAATCTTGGCTCTCAAATGTACGTATACGGCATTTTACATTCAAGACCATTTAAAAAGAAAAAAAAATAAAGTGTTTTTGTGAAAATGGTTTAATGAGAAACAAACACAAGTGTGTTTAATGAGGGTTATTTTAAGAACAAACATCACTGTTTTAGCTATCAGGGAAATCTCAATCTCACTATAACATACCTGACCAGCACATCATCTCCAGTCAGCTCTCCAATTAAGTCTGATATTAATCCACTGTTTGCACAGTAATTAAGCGAATCTGCTGACACTGAAGAAATCTCAACAATTAACTATATAAAAGCACAGGAGAAAAAAGGCTGTTTTATAAAAACATTGTAATGTTAACAATTCATGGTAATGGCCAAATACATCTTATAATACAGATTAACCCTTCATATTTAATTATGAAAACATGAAATTCTATATTTATCTGTTTGCCTGAAACAGGCTCATACGGAGTTCCAAGTTGACAGCACATGCATTTGATTTCTATTCATACTGTCTTCTTCAAAGGATCATCATTACTATGCCCATTAAGCACTAGAATAGCTAAACTGTATTATTTCTCTTTTACCATACCTATCTAGACTGACACACTTAGTATATCCCTATCTCTTTGCCCGTTCTGGGCTTTCAATAGCTCTTCACATCCAGTGGTAATTAGATCACAGCTGGTATTCTACTTTCAGAGAAGCAAGCATTTTATTGCATCTTTAGTAATTCTGTGCAGCCCTTCCAATGTTCTAAGCACCACAAGCTAGAAAATAAAAGATGTAAACAGTACTTCACACCTTCATACCATAAACTGAGAAAGAGAAGTTAGGACATTACTTGAGGACCAACAGTGCTGTACCCTTCCTGCTCCCTTCTAGGCTCAATAAAACATAGGCACAAAGAGAACTTTGTGAAGCAGTGAAAAAATTATGAATGCTAACTTAAAAGCAAGTTACAAAATCCAGATTGTAATTCAGAACTACAATCCAAGAGAACTGCAGTATCACGCCATTGAAAAGGACAATATTAATCTCATTCCTACCTCATACACCCTGTATCGAACAACATCATTTGTCGCCATGACATTTTTCAAGTCACTCAACAAACTGCTCACAAATAAAGCCTCTAAGCCATCTTGTGTCTGTGCTATTCTTGAGAGAGATTTGATGGCCTGTAAACAAAAACAGTAGCTTACTATAATAATAACACAAAGGGAAGAAAATCCAGGATGATCAGACATAGTTTCAGTGTTCTTTACTAACATATTAAATCATGTTATACATCTAACATTTTAGTTTGCATTCATTTTTCAATAAGAATTACCGTATCGCTGACAAGGGCTAGTTATGGTTACTGTGATCCAAGCATCTAGCACCAAATGCAGACCTATAAGTTCATTTTTGCATCAACAGCTACTGGAAGATAACAGTTCTAAGTAAAGTTTTTAATCACATTTAAGTAACTTCTGGGCTTAAGACACCTATATGATTATAACAGCTTTCAGGAAACATGATCCCTGCTTTCTTTAAAGGAGAGCAGAGGCTGCCATCTCAATACCAGTAGAAAAGGCATTCTGTGCCATGTCTACATCTATTTGTAGAGGAAGAAAAAAAAGAAAGCAATGCTTACCTCTTTAGCCACTGCTATTTTCTCTCCACCGATGCAATTTATTATTTGCCGTAATAGTTCAGGACTGTTAAGAATTTCTCTAACAGCATCCGAATTTTCAACAATCCTCCCAACCTAAGGGCATGATTAAATAATGATATTGAATAACATCAAAACAAAGCTTTTCCACACAGACATGCCAGCACTGGAACGGTTACCCAGACAGCTGGAATCACCATTTTTAGAAACACTCAGAACTCAGCTAGACAACACCCCAAGCAGCCTGCTGTAAGCTGGCCCTGCTTTAGCTGGGGACTGGACCTGAAGCCACTAGACTCCATCCCAAACTACCCTGTTACATGATTCTGTTCTTTTAATTTAATGCAAGAAATACCAACTTAGTACAGCCTATTCCTTTCCAGTGTTTTCACAATGTTGTTCAAGGTATCCTGAATATTAAAATGTTGCTGCACTTAGTTCCTATGGCATCTGCTGTCAGCACTGGCTTAGAATGCTTTACCCAGAACACACGACAGTCCACAATAAACATAAGATTCAGTTACAAGTTACTTCTGTTAAGACATAGTTTTATATATTATGTTTAGTAGATATATCATGAAACATTATATAGTGATGTATTGCACAATAATTATCCAAAACTGCATGCAGGAGCACCAGCCTGCAGGTAACACATCATGTAGTGCTTTTGTCACAGTTTAGGACACAGAAAGCCAATAACTGGTTGGGACAAACCCAGCCTAGCCCAAGATGGAACTCTGGCCCACCCCGGAGGAAAACACGTACCTGAGATATGGTGAGGATTTTCACAGAGTCGTCGGGGTGGAAAAGCCCCTTCTGAAGCTCTTCTCTGAGGTTCTGGATCACGTAGAGCGGGTCCAGGGCCTGCAGGAGCCTCTCCAGAATGGAAACACACGCAGACACCTGCTCCCTGGGCGGGACAGAGAGAAACCCAAGCCTTCAGGAGGGGGACGCCGCCGGGTGCCCCCACCTCCTCATCGCACAGGGAAGGGGACAGAGAGTGGCAACAGGAGCCACGGCACTCAGGGGGAGAGGGAGAGGGGAGGGGGCCAGGTAGGGCCGGGCCTGGCAGTCACTCACTGGTCATTGACGCTGAGGAGGGCGAAGAGCGCTCCCAGGTGGTCGTCGCTGAGGCGGGCGCGCAGGGCCGCGGGCGGCACGGCCTGCACGGCGAGCCGCAGGGCCCGCAGCTCCTCCAGCGGCAC
>VXAA01000259.1:323257-341586 GCA_013399115.1 Anseranas semipalmata
CGCAGCTTCTCGCCCGGCCGGGGCCATGGAGGCGCTGAGCCCGCGCTGCCCGCTGCCCGCCGCCCAGGGCTGCCCCCGGCCGGGCCGCGGCACCGTGCTGCTGGTAAGTGGGAGCCCGGGAGGGAGCGGGGGCACCCGGGGAGACGCCTGTGTCCGGGCTTCGGGAGGCAACCTGCGCAAGAGAATACACGCGAGGAAGGGTCGGGCAGGAGAAAGGCGTTCTCGGTCCGCAGCGAGCAAAGCAAATTTTGTAGGTTTTTTTTTTTTTCCAATTAATGCTGAGGAAGCCTGAAGGTTGCCACAAGCTGTGTTGTTGTTTGTTGTGTGGTTTTGTTTTGTTTTGTTTTGCTTTGTTTGTACGGCACCTCGTCCAAACTAGAGGCGTTAAGGGAAAGTCCTACCATAGTGATTTTAATCCCTAAAGCTGTTTGTAGTTCTCCAAAGCCAAAACAAATAAATCTTGCAAAAAATCTTAGTCTCTCTGAACTCGGCTATCATCTTGCCGATCAGTACTTTTCAGTGAAATACTTATAATTGCACAGCAGGTTTTTCAGATTTGTTCACTTTACCATTTTGGCAGTCATGAGTTTATTTGGTTGATCAGGTAGGAATCATGAATTTTCGATCTTTCATTTTTGCACCATTCCTCAGCAAATACAATTATTCTGAAAAAAAAAAATAGTGCTGTTATCTTTCTTTGCAGAAAACAAACAAACACTGACAACCACAACAAAAAACACAGACTGACAAATAAAAAACAAGAGGATGGTCACTGTTATACTAATATTCAATCACAAGTGTTCTTGGGGATTTCCTCATCACATGCACATACATCTTCCAAGAAGATTAGTGATTGCCATGCTGAACAGGTCAGATTTTTTTCCTAAGCAGGGAACATGATTACATTCTAATCTGGAAAAGTAGGTACACCAGCATATCTCTGTCAGGCTTGTAACTATCTGAGTAGGTTCTGGGATTTGTTGCGTAGTACTTGTTAAGTGGCTTAGCGGAAAAAAAAAAGAACACAAAAGAAGCTCTAAAAATTATTATGAGAAACCTTGTGATAACAAAGAGTATTTCCTCAAATGGATTGAAGAAGAGGAGACAACTAATATAGAACATCAGTCATTTTCCAAACGGAGAAGAGTTCCTGTCTTTGTGGTGACGAGAGATTTTTTTAATTCAATCTTGAAAGAAAAAAACCTCTGCCATTAGCCCTGTAATGGGAGGTTTTTCAGAGGACAAAGGAGGGTGGAAATAAGGGGAAAAAAAAGGAGTATCTTCTTAGTCTGATAAAAACCTTTTTATCACTGTAGTTGAGTAAGGGCCAGATGCTGTTTATTTGAAAAACAAGACAAGAGACAAAGAGAAGAGCAGCTGTGCAGAGACAGTGAGTGCTGCAGCCCGTGGTGCAGACACCCATCCTTTTGCTATTACTCAGCACACCAAATTAACCTTGCTATTCCAGCAACGTCCCAGCTGAGATAATTTATGTATTACATTTTTATGTGACCGTGTTTGTGGCATGTGAGCACAAAGAGCAGCTAAGGAGCTTGCCAGGAATGGGATCTGATGTACAGCAAAACAACTTGTTGCCACTATACTGCCAGTACATGGAGAGAGCATTACTGTTTCTGCAGCCCTACAGGCTCAGGCTGTGTCAATTAGGATTTCTGTGCCTGAAAGGATTGAATTTGACTGTACTATTCTTATCTGTTAATTAAGAGGAAATGAACTTAAAACCTGCATTTAAGTCCTGTCCTCCCCTGCCTGCTATGTGAGGGCTGTATGATAGCCTGGGTGGACTGCAAAACATCTGTCAGCAGAATGCAATAATTGTCCTGGGCTCGCAGGAAAGGACTAAAGCTCTCCAGAGCCTGCACAGAATGTATTATCCAGACTCCTACCTCTCCTGGAAATACTGCTCTCCTCCTTCCACATCCCCAGGGGCGCTGAGGCTCCATCCCTATCTTTTCCAGAGGGGTCCAGATGCTTCACACTGGATGTACAGCAAACGGATGGCTGCAGGATGTGTCCTGAGCAGGAAAGTAAATGTGCCTGGTGTGGGAGACAAGCCTGGTGTGGTTCCCTTCTCACTCCTTTTTGCAACAGAAATGTAGTTTAACAGCGGCAACTTGGCACGGTATTAGATCGGCCCCATTGTAGGGGAATAAATCTCTCCATGAGTATGTTTTCACTTAAATTACAGTGAGCATTACTTTAATGTTGAAAGAAAGAAGACTGGAGACTTCTTCTGAGCCAGAGATAAGGTAAATGCTTATTTTTAGAAAATGCAACATTTTACTTTACACCAGCACTCATATTTTGCATTTAGGTGATGACTCTGTCTTTACTGATGTACCCAGTGCTGAGAAGTCTTGCTCTCCAGCTGCACTCGGCCGTCACTGGCAGCTATGTCTCTGGGACCCACTCCATTGCCTTCATCAACTGTCTCAACGAGCAGATTGCCAAGGATATTGCAAGGTACAGAGAAACTTCCCCTGCTTATCTGTTTGAATTATTTGAAAGTAGCTTTACGTGGAATAAAGCCTTTCCTTGTCCCTTGAGAGGAGCTGTACTTCTCTGCTGGTTTAGGGGTTTCACACTTCTGCCCGAAAAGTGCTCCTTTTCTCCTTTACTCGCTTTCATTCTCTCTCTCTCTCTATCACATATCCACTTAGCAAGAGCTGTGCTTTCTAAAAGCAAGCTGACAATTACCTCTGAAGTCAATGCCACAGTAACACATCAAGCCAATTCTCAATTTATTCCACTGCCTTTTGTTTTCAAGACCGATTTTAAAGACATGGCCCTAAATCTCTCAGTCCTCAGTTGAATTAAGCCCTAGCCCCATGTACTCTGATGTGCTGTAGTCTCCTTCTCTGAACAACACAGTTAACAAATTCCAGGATAAGTGTTTATGGAGAGGGACAAAGCACAGTGTACTAACATAAAAATAAATAAAATCAAAAGTGGACCACAGAAAACACAGAACAGGCACTTGTGAGGTACCACCTGAAAGCCTGCACGCTGCTCACCAAACAAACTTCAAGGAATGAGGGCTTTACCTTGATTTTTTTTCTCTTTCAATGTATGACATACATTGCATGATGTTTTGCATGCAGTTTTTCCACATATCCATCAGTCCCTGACTCAATAGATGGTTTGTTCAAAGTACTGAAACTGTGTTGACTTGGGAAATGTTTATGATGGACCAGTAAGTTTCCTGCAACACCTCCTGTGAGCTGTTTTCCCTGCTACGCTCCTGCTTGCCAAAAGCTCTCCCTGTCTTCTGTAATAGCTAAGCATTCCCAAACAGCCATCAGGAGCTGACCGGCTACTGAAAGGGATTTTGTGTCACCTTAAATACTTCAACTGTATTATGAAATTCAAGTAGAATTATATCTGTACGGCTGGATGTCTTCTGAAAAAAGGAATAACTGTACATGGCTGGTGAAAAGATCCCTCAGTTCCTGAAAATGCTTCATCTTAACAGCTTTGCAGATGTTTTCTACTCTTTGTTCCTTATCTTGCAGGGAAGGGAGAGGAAATAAATCACCCTCCACAGCTGAGATATATGTACTTTGGTTGCATTGTTACTGGTGGAGTAATTTTTCCTTTGTTCCGGAATTTGGATGAATGAGTAACGGTTGTAAAGGATGACACAGGGCTTCTGTGTTCATTTTCCCACCCACCTTTTTCCTGGTGCTGTCATGTCTATTTTTCCTCTATGTTGCTCAATGTATCACTCACTTTGAAGGATCAGACTGCAAGGAAACTTTCTGCTGGTTTTAAGGAAAAGGAGTTCGGGGGTTGTGAAAACAGACTAGCTACAGGTAAAATTCAGCATCTGGCTTGTTTATTTGCACCATCTCTAGCCCAGTTTATCTGGATGAGATACCTTAAAATCCTCAGAAGAAGCCCGTAGCCTGCCCAGGAGGTCCAGCCTCTCCCCTGTTCCTGCTATGAGAAGTTGGCCCCTCTGGGCTGGGCAGTGCAACCATTTGCATCTCACATGACTCACCTAACACCTGAGCAGCCCGTGAGCCTCTGGTTCTGCCTCAGACTCGTGTGTATCTTTTTCTTGGCTTTTCTGCTTATTAATATTTCATCTGTCTCACTGCAGAGTCTACAGTTTAGTCAGGCAGGGACAAAGAAACCCACATTAAGTACCCAACCCAAAGATATCATCTATTATGCAGACATTTTCCACACACCACATTCAGCTTCTTACAATGTTTCCTGTTACCATGGTGGCTGCTCATTTCCACTCAGCTCGCTGGAACAAAGTTCAGGACATCGGTTAGGATCACCGTTTATTGGGGCAAAGCAGAAGCGATTAGAAGGTACTCACCCAAATCAAAAAGGTTCCTGCGCTCAAGTGACTTGGAAGTTGCAGATGGCAGAACAAAGTGATTTGTGCCATGTGTCTTACATGATAAACGCAGCGGGGATATCTCCGTTTGTGCTGCGGCAGCTTGTTGGTCCGCAGATTAGCTCAAGATGCTTTACAAGCATTAAATGACTTGAACTGGCTACACGTGGTCAGGGCAAACAACCCCAAGCCTCCTTGGACAGCTGTCCTCCCAGGCCACGGCTCCTCTGACTCGTCAGCAGAGAGACGTCCACCTCCACGCCTTGCCATGCTTTGACATTAAACCCAACCAGCGAGGTACCTGGGTCCGTCACCGGTGAGATTATTGGTCCCCTCCCCAGGGTGTCTCTGGGTGCTGCTGGGTTTATGGGAGCACTGCCAGGGACTTAACCCTCCCCGTGACTTTCTGACAACACTGCTGTAGGGGGTCCAGCCACCCACCGGCCACGCTGCCCCTTCCCCAGAGCCTCCCCTCCACGACAGTTGGCGGCCATAGACTAGAAGGGAAATTCTGGAGACCTCTCGAGATCCCAGAGATCATCATCACGATCAAAGTCACCACTGCAGTGGCGAGGCTACGTAGGAGCCGCGGGAAGAGCTGGTTCCTCGCAGCTCCTGGGCTGCTCCCGCTGCTCCCTGCCAGTTTCTTTTGCCCCACGCGCTCGCCTGTGCCTTGGGCTTGTAGCTGCGAGGCATAAACTGCTGTAAATGGACAGAGAGGGCAGGCCTGGTGACACAGGCGTGCAAAGGAGCTTCTACACATTCAAACAAGAGCTCAGCTTTCCTTGTGGGTCAGAGGCCAGATTACGATATATGATGCAACTGCACATTAGCACCCCGCCAGGCTGCCTTCTGCTCGTCTTCTGCAGCACATTGGCCACTGACCAAGGCTGGCATTTTTACAGTTCATAACGTCTTTTTGAAAGCTAGGAGTTTCTTACAGTTTGTTTTGTCATCACCTTCAGCCTGTATCATAACCTGGATGTAAGGATAATACATTTTTAACTTGCTGTGAGCCAAAAGGGTTCTGGAGAGTGTTTTGGATCAGAGCAGTAGTTAATCAGAATGGGTTTAATTCTTTAGCTCACTAAGGGTTAATCTTTGCAGGGTGTTGAATGGAGCTTTCCTGTATCTAATAAATCCCATCTTCTCTGCAGTTCAAGATCATCTAGTAGTTAAATGTTTGCATTGTTAAAGCCCTCAGTATACAACAGTTCCCAGCAAGGCCAGTGTTAAAGAAAAAGAAAGGTGAAGTCACCAGCACAGCGCTGTTAGAAGAGGCGCCTGCAACGGGATGAGGCTGCCACCACCGACAGAAGAGCCCAGACATTGTTGTGGTCAGCCAACACAACATTTGACCTAGTTCTTCCAAAAATCCACCCTGAGTTTGCTTCAATACTCTTTAATCACTTAAATATCACTTCTGCTGACAGACCCACGCAGCTCTGCAATAACAAATCAGCCCACAACTGAAGGAGGAAGCATGGGGAAGGGAGTTTATTTGGGTTTCAGATTTCTAGGACATTTTGGGTAGAAAACCCTTGATGTAGTAAAATTGACAAGTTCCACATTTAGTCCGCTCTGCGAGGGAGAAGCACAGCATGACAGCGTATATATGTGGCTGGGAGACAAACCCCTCCGTATCCATCCCAGCCCCGGCTGTCTCGGCCAGCGGCTCAGCCCCTGAGCTGCGATGAGCTGGGGCAGGCACTGACTCCCCTCCTGTTTCACCCAGGGGCATCATGGACAAGAAGCTGGCTGCCTACGTGAACATCCTGCCGAAGAGCTCGGCCCTGTAAGTTGGGCTGGGTGTTCCCCAAAGGAGGAGGCAAACGGGGGGAGGAGGAGGAGGTCCCCCAGAGGCTCCTGGGGCCGGGAGGCACTTTGCAGGAGGCTGCTGCTTCTGTTTGTTGTTGGGGATGGCAGAGATGATCCTCACCAGTGCAAAGTGCACTAAGCTTATTAAGAAGCACAGATGCTCTGACTGCCAGCGGGGACCATTTGTTTATTGGTTACTTAGCTACAGAGATCTAGCAGGGTGATTTACGGTCCTGAGGACACGGCTCCTGTTTGTAGGCGACCTAAAAAGAAGCTAAGATAGGGACCAGAAAAGGCTTTTGCAATATTAAGCAGCACCTTAAGGAAGGAAGAACAGTCTTTGACCTGGGAATAAGACCAGCCAGGCACTGTAGGCATCCTCAGCCATCCATGCAAAGGGATTGCACTTGTTTTAGCGAGGTTAAAGAGCAAAGCCCCAGAACAGCCAGTAGGAGCACCCTGGGTCTGGCCCTGCTGGAAGAGGGGAGCAGATCCCCACATCACAGCCTCCCACTCCCCTGGCTCCTGAGGATGCTGAAACAGGGCTCCCATCCAGCAACCCCAGTAATGCCCCTTTCCCCAGCACTCATTTCCCCGTGACCCACAGCAGCTGGGGCCGAGCTGCTCATGCACAACCCCACCTGCTCCATCTGCTGTCTCCTCCGTGCCCCGCTCAGGAGACACCGCAATGCCTCCAAATGCCTCCTTGCGCAGGAACCCAGCACACGGATGCAATCGTGATGGCCTTCTGTCAACATTACTGTTTTGAAAGGTCATATCTGACTCACAAGAAGTAAACCTCCTCTCCTGCAGGGAAAGAGAGGAAAAAAGCGTGGTGCTGCTCTCAGCATCCCGGCTGCGCCACAGTCCCTGCAGGTGCCATCCCCCAGCCACCACTCGGAGCGGGGCCAGCACCCCATGGCCCCAGTCCCAGCCCCTCACCTTGCCTTGCCCTGCTATCCCCAGCAACCTCCAGCCTGGCACAGCAAGGGCAGCTGTGGTCTGTGAAGTGCTCAGGCACAAGTACAGCAGACTTCTAGGGCCAGTGATGCTTTTCGAGCACTGCTTGATAAAGGAACGGCCATGTGCAGAAAGCACCAAGCAGGGAACCTGACCACCCCTGGGGGGATCGGCACAGCTGCGCCCATAGCTGTGTTTGCTGATGCTTCTTTTAAATACAGGTATTTCTGGAAAGGGGAACTGGAGGAATCCACAGAAATACTGTTGGTAAGTGACAATTCCCTGTGTCACAAAAATGCCCATCCCAGAGAGCCCAAGCCAAAAGAGGCTGCAGGGTCATTTGGGGAGGGTGGCACCAACCTGCCTCAGATTTGGGATGGCTCTTAGGGACCCCGAGCACCCCCCTGTGGGTACAGCAGTGGCAGGGGGGGCAGCTCGGCTCAGCCCCTTGTCCTGGTGCCATGGGGGCAGACCCAGGGCAGAGCCCAGGGCAGCTCCTGACCCACCACCAGCACTGGCCGGGTGCAGTGGAGCTGTGCGTGCAGGATTGCTCCCTCCCTTTACTTCTCCCTCTTTTTCTTTTTTTTTTTTTTCTTTTTTTTACTCTCTGCAGTTAGTGAAAACAAGGACGTCCAAAATAGGTGAATTGTCCAACTACGTCAGGTGAGGCTCTGGCTGTGGGGAGCACGGGGTTTCCCATCTAAGGTACGCTGCCATCTAATGCTCAGGCTTTGGGAGCCAGGCTCCTTGAGCCCGGTCCCACCCAGCAGGGTTTTAAGTGCTGCTGGATTTACCCTGCGAGCCAGAAAAACCCAGACACCGCATCAGCTTGGAACAGGTTGGCAGCAATATCAGCAGCTGGGCTTCAAGCAGCCTCTCGGCACTGGGAACAAGGAGGGCTTCTCCGTCTCCTCGCACAGGTTACTGCCTGGCTGCCTCCTGGCAGGCTTCCTGCCTTCCCCAGGCACTGAGTGTTGAGCACAGCCACGGCCCCTGGCAGTCAGCTGTTGGCTGTGGTAAACCCCAAACTCAAAGCAAAATTCTCACATGGCCCAAAGGAGAGGCGGGTGCTTTGAAGTCGGTGGA
Source organism: Anseranas semipalmata (assembly GCA_013399115.1). Lineage (NCBI taxonomy): Eukaryota > Metazoa > Chordata > Aves > Anseriformes > Anseranatidae > Anseranas > Anseranas semipalmata. The sequence continues at coordinate 331,494 of VXAA01000259.1, forward strand.
ACGCGTGGGGCACGGCTGACACGCACCGCTGCGAGCAGAGACCTCTGCTTCCTGCGCCTGCGAGCCGGAGCGGGTCTGTTCCTGCCGCAGGGATGAGTCAGTGACACTGTTCCTCCCCATCTGTTTCCACTTCAGATCCATCCATCCCTTTGAAATTCCCGAAGTCATCAGCCTGCCTATTGACCAAGGAAACCCTCTCTACCTCAAATGGATAGAAGAAAACATCCCACGGGATTAAACGAAAAGTGCAGAAACCACCCTGCTTTCAGGGAGATGCAACAAGATGCGTTTTGTCCCACTGGTGTCCCCATGCAGGCACACGCAGGGAGGCAGCTTGCATCTCCACGGGCTTGCTACAGCACCGAAGCTTGGGACTGGAAATTTCATTTGCACTTGAAACGTCCCCTCCTTGGCCTGGCCCTGTGCGGCAGGGAGCGGCGAGCCCAGGGGCAGCGGGGAAGGGCACCGAGGGGCTGCAGCGCTGCAGATGCGGATGCCCAGAGGTGCTCATGTCAAGACCCCGCAGCACCTGGGGATGTTTCAGGCCCCCCAAAGCCAGGCGGTGGCCGTGGCCTGGGAGCCCCCAGCGTCCCCACAGCCGGTGCCTGGGACCTTTCCCCAGCCCCGCTGCCCCCCTGCAGCGGCTGTCACAGCACCGGCATCGCCCGGCTGCGGGGAAGCGCAGCCCCGGCACTGTGTCCCCCACCCGCGCCTGGATGGTCGCTTTTCTACCCAGGCCAGGTTCAGCCTTGTAAATGATGCTCACGTAGTGTAACTGGATGTAACTTATGAACCAGTACAAAGCCAGTTATGTGACCAGGAAAGGAATAAACAGGAGCGTTTCCTACCTGCACAGCCTCACGAGTTGTTGCAGTTTGAGGGTGCAGCATCCGCAGGGAGGGGGGCAGGAGTGTCCCGCCGGGGCCCTGCAGCGACTCCCTGCAGCCCAGTGCTGAATGATGCTCTGCTGGCTCCAACCTGCTCATCGTGGGCGGTGGAGAAGCGGCACAGGGCACTTTGCGGGCATCGAGAGCTGTGCCTGTGGGTCTGCGTGGCCCCATCGGCTATCAGAGGTAGCAGGTGAGGGAAGGAAGGTAACAGGAAAATGGTCTGAGCTCTGAGAGCAGGAAACTTTCCAGTGCTAAACCAGGAGCAGCATGATCCCAGCTGGGTACTTTGGCAAAACAGAGCAGGGCACATGAAGAAAGCACCAGCACCCCCAGCCAGGTCTGCGTCGCACCAAGCTGAGCTTTGCTGAATCCCGCCAGGGCTGCGCTGGGCCACGTGCAAGGTGTAGGCTAAGACGGAGTGGATGGAGGCGATTTGGGACCTCACCAGTCAGTAGGACTGCGAGCAACGGCAGCCACTGGCCTAAACCCATCACCCCAAGGGGTGTCCCTGTCCCTGGTGTCCCTGCACCTCACCGGGCTGTGTCCACGTGTGGCTTCCACATCCTCCTGCCCTCCTCGCGTTCGGCAGCAGCATTTCTCTGGCCGAGGAGCGCGACCAGCAGCTGCAGCTCCACTGGAACAGGCACAGGAGCACACACGGACCCCAGAACTGCCCAAACTCAATAATCCTGGTACCACAAAGAGCCAGTGATGTTAAAAAAAAAAGGACTTTTTAATTGTTCATCAGACATTAATTACAACTTGGATATAACAAGAGTTGGTTATTACAAGCAGCAACCTGAAATCATAAATCTTTAGAAGGTGCACAGAGTCATTATAATATCTATTACAACTAATGCAAAATATATTCTGGAACAAAAATATTTTTAAAGGCTCCACATTCAAATCTCTGCAAGAGAGGAGAGGAGAGGAGAGGAGAGGAGAGGAGAGGAGAGGAGAGGAGAGGAGAGCTGGGGCCACAATGCTGTGGGTGCCCCCACATGCGCAATGTCCCCTTGGCACATCCCATGGGAGTAATGCTGCTCGGCCCTGGCACGGCTCTCGGCAGCCCCAGCACTGCCCTGGGCAGCAACTTGGACAATAGTAAGGGCTTCATAGGCACTTGTGAAAGGGAAATGCTTTAAGTGCTCCTTTGGCAACCAACGCCAGCAGGATGGGGAGGGACCCGGCCGAGTGCGGGAGCTGCACCCGTCCCTGCCAGGCATGGGGGTCCTGGCAGCGATGTCTCTCAAAATGAGGGGGCCCTTCCGGAGGCACCTCGGCTCCCAAGGAGCTGGGATGCAAACTGTGATGGTGCCAACAGCTTCTCCCCAAGCTCGCCTGCCCCTGCTCGGCTCAAACCGCCCTGCAGCTGGAGCTGGGCAGAGCCTCCTGTCCCAGCCGCACGCTGCACAGGCAGCCAGCAGCTTCTCCACCAAGCAAAATGCTGGGTAGCTCATAAGGAATTAAAAGGCTTTTACTTGCTGTGCCAAGTACTCAGGCTCATGGCACGGCTGCTGAAGCAGCTCACGCCTGGCCTGAGCCATGCGGGCACCCCTCCACCAAACCCCCAGACTCCCGCACCACGGGTGTCCCGCTGCCTTACTGCAGCAGCAGCTGAAGCGGCAGTTTATTTTCCAGGGCTATGCTTTGGCCTCTGGTTTGCCAGCATCGCCTGCTCTCTAGTGCTGGTCACACCGGTGGGTTTCCGCCTTTACTGGAGGTGCGGCAGCAAGACGCCTCGCTCCCCATGCCCAACCTCACTCTGCATCCTTACAGTGCAGCACCTGGCCACGTGGTGAATAGCTTAGGTACTTCTTCAATAAAACAGCTCCTTCAACTCATCCTCCGGCTGGTAGATCATGAAAGCACACGTACGAACAACAGTGATGCTACAGGGACAGGGCGTGCGGACACAGCAGGACCACACGGCTCACCCGCACCATGGGACAGCCCCGGTGGTGATGGGAAAAGAGAGCAACATTAAATACACACAAAAATATCTTAGAAAAAAATCTAACAAATATGTCTGATATTAGAATTTTTTTTTTAAAAGACAACTGTTTGCTCCTGAACAACGTGACAGTATTGCTTTAGACAAAAAGGGGGTGCTCGTTCTCTTTCGGTAAAGAAACACGTTCACAAGAACCGACACCGTGCCAGTAGCAGCGAGAGCAGCTCCTGCAGCGAGGCGCAGCCCGTGCCCTCCCCGTGGACGTGGGGCAGCAGGGGGAGCACCCGGGGCTGCCCCCCCTTCTGCCTTTTTGGTTTGTCTGCTGGTTTGGCACCTGCAGGACAGCGATTCCTGCTGGAATAAAGGCCTCGGGCTCCGGTCTGGGCAGTGCCCGCCGTGGTTTAAGGCAAGCGCATGTGTTTTGGCTGATCTGTTCCAAGGCGTGATTGTCAGGACAGGGAAAGGAAGCGGCTGCATCGCCGCAGGTCGTGCAAGCCGCGGGATGGGAGCAGCCACGTACATCTGCCCCGCGGCCGCGCGAGCGCTGCATGTGAGCCCCTCATGGGGCATCTCCCCCTCGTTTAGACCAAACCGCGTTCCTTGAATGAACGGATTCATGGTGAGAAGGAAAACCCCGTGCAACAGCTGCAGTGAGAGTCGCCCACCATCTCCTATGGGCGCAGGGACAGGCCGCCAGGCTCCTCGTGTGACAGCGGAGGTGCTTTGTGCTCAGCACCCCGACCCCCTCGAGGCTGCTGTTCAAGGCGCAGAGGTGGTGACACCGGGGCTCACCAGGAACCCGCAAGGAGCCTGCCTGCTCGACAGGTGGCTGCGGGGCAGTGCCCCAGGGACCCTTCTGCTCCGGGAAAGGCCAGGGCCGCTCACCGCTCCACTGCCGCCACCGCGGTGCCTCTGGCTTGGCCAAAGGCTGAAGCAGGAAAGCGTCACTCTTTGTGTATACACGGCCAATAAAACAACAATTGTCAACGAAATGCAATAGAAAGGCTGCGGGTTTCACCCCACAGCAGCGTGGGTTTGGACGCTGCCTGCACCCCTCACGGCTCCAGGCAGCTGGGACCCCAAGCGTGGGGGGCTCCGGGCCCACCCCAGCCACCGTGGTGCCGGTGCCTCCTCCTCCGCTGCATGCCGGGGGCTTCGCCGTGCCCCAGGCCTCCAATGGTCCGCTCTGGGAGAGGTGTCGGGGCCGGGGGGCTCAGTAGGGGGTCGTGCCTTCCCACTCCACCAGGTACTGGACCTTGCCCTCCAGCGTCACGCGCCGCGCCAGCACCTGGTACTTCTCGCCGCAGACCAGCCGGCCCGCCGCCCCGAAGTAGCTGCTGATGGATGACTTGAGGTGCGAGAGCGAGGAGTCATCCTCGCTGATGCTCTCGAAGGTGTGGCTGTCGATGCCGTCGTCCGGCCGCTCGGGGCCGCAGGCCGCCTCGCTGCCCTCGGGGGTGCCCCCGGCCGGGCGCCCGCCCGCCTCCCCGCCTCGCCGCTTCGCCCCTGCCGAGGCGTAGGCCGGCACGGCCAGCTTGCGCTTGCGACTGCCCACCGTCCTCCGGCTGCAAGAGAGGGGGCACGGGGCAGGGGTGAGGGTGTCAGGGTGCTGTGGGGGGAGGTGGCAGCCCCTCATTCCCCCCAACCCCCTGGCTGTGCCACCAGGACCCCTCTGGAAGGGGGCGAGGGGGGGCACAGCCCTCACCTGGACTCGTAGGAGAGGCTGGGGGTGGCCGAGCCTNGAGCCTGAGGTGCTGGCGGCATCTGTGGAGTCCACGTCCGAAAGGAAAGTCTGTCCCGAGCTGGCGCTGGGGAGGGCAGGCAGCGTCAGCCCGGCCCCGCGGCCCCGCGCACGGGAAGATCTCCGCAGGGGACCCGGCCGGGGACTCCCCGCCTGGGCTCCAAACGCCTCCCAGCAGCCGCTGCCCTGGCTGGGCGGCACTCACCTCTTCAGGCTCTGAATTTCATCCAGTGTGAAGTCAAATATGCTGGCCAGGTGATGGTTTGTGCTCCAGGCGGACGTGAAATCACTCTGCACCGCAAAAACAAGAGCTCTCGATATGGCCCGGGACCCGGGCTTGGCAGCCTCTGCCCGGCCTCCACCGCGCTCCCTCCCGCAGCCCGACAGCACCCAGTGGGCTTCACGCAGCCCAGGGGCGAGGGACGAGGGCTCTCCCCGCCCAGGGGGGGACCTCGTGGCAAGCCCTGGGGACGGGCGTCGCAGGACTCACGCTGGGGATGGCGTCCTCCAGCAGGAACTTGGCCCGCTTCCGCCGCGCCGCTCGCCGCTTCTGCTGCTGGAGCTGCCGCGGCAGCAGGCTGCAAGGCAAGGGGGGGTGAGGTCACGGGGCACGGCGGCACGGGGGTCCCGGGTGGCTTTCATCGCTCACCTCTCTTTGTGGACGTATTTGCCCTTTCCTCTCTTCTTCAGCTCGCAGGAGCCGCTCTCGCCCGCGCCCGGGGCTTTCTCCGGCAACACCTTGCTGGGGGGGTTCGGCGGGACACGGATTCGCAGGCGAAAGATGCATTTCTTCTTTTTGATTTCCTTCCCGCAGAGAAACCTGGGGAGGAAGCAGCCCTCAGCCCAAGTGGGAGACAGGCGGGGGGGGCAGGAGCGTCCCGCATCCCGCCCCGGCCCTGTGCCCCCCCAGCCCGTGCCCAGCGCTCACCTGCTCTTATAGCTGTTGAGGGCGTTGAGCAGGTGGGGGCCTCGCTCGGACACGGGGGTGCCGGTCAGCTGCGGGGGGCAGAGGTGGGGCGGGCTCGGCGCTTGCAGCCGTTATGCAAGAACCGAACAGACGGGGGAACCCGCACACCGGCTGCATCCTCAGAAAGCGAGGGAAGCAAAACCACGCCAGCGCCCTAACAGAGATCTGCGCGCCTTGTTTTTATCGCAGCTCCCAGCTCCAGCTCTGACTGGGATACTCGTCAGGTACAACATCATAAAACAGGAAAATGCGAGCACAAAGGTGGTTAAACCAGCCTTGAGCACGAGCCCCCCATGCCAAGCGCTGTGGGGCTGAGCGGGGCTGCAGGCTGCTGCGGGTCCATGGCACGAGCCGGGGCTTTGCAGAGATGCCCAAGCTCGTCGGGGCAGGACTGCCAGCACAGCGGCCCCGCTGACACGTGGGCACGTCCCTTTCCACCCTTTGGCCACCCATCGCCTGCGTCCCCACGCTCTCCCCGCGGTCGCCCGCCCTACAAAACCAGCGCTTCCAAAGCTCTGACCCTTCGCAAACAAGAAACACACAAACGCACCTTGGGGTCGGCGGCCGCAAGCGGGGAAAGCCAAACGAAAGCTGGGGCAGAGCTCGCTGGCCCTGATCTCACCACGGGCAATGCCCTTTGCCGGCCAACATGCCCCAGCCTCACGGGCTCGGCTGCCACGGGGAAGGTCCGGTCCCCCCGGCCACAGCTCTGGGGACGGCCAGCCGTGACTCGCCGCCCCGGCAGTGGCTCTCCCTCATGCCGGCTGCTCCCCGGCCCGACCCAAGGCGCGGGTATTTACCTTTCCGAGCTGCAGAGGGTCCCAGTGGTGGTTCACGAAGGCCAGGATCTCCTCGAAGTCGAAGTACTTCTTTTTGCTCTGCACACCCAGGTTGTAGAGGGCGAGATGGACGACGTCCACCCTGCGGGAGTGACCAAGGCCAGCGGGTCGGTGGCCAACCCGCGTCCTGGCGGCGATGCCCTCCCAGCCCCGCTCACTGGGTACGGGTATGGGGCAGCTCCCGCAGGAACCATGCCGACCGGGGGGATGCTGCAGCAGTGACGACAGCAGCCCTGTGCCTCGGGGTCGGGGGAATCCCCAAACAGCGAGCTCCCTGAGGCCAGGTGCTCGAGGACATGCTGCTCCCAGGACAAATGCCCAGTTTTCTGGCTTTTTAATAAGCTGCAGCCACGCACTCTTGCTGCAGTTAAGTACAGGAGCAGGATGGCTCTTATTCACATGACGATAGACTATTTACAAAACCCAATCTCTCCTGTGGGACTTCACACTTGCATCTCCAAAAATGAAAGCCAAGCAATGTATCCTACAGGATTTCCCTCGTCCCTCACCCAGCCGCTACACTACATTGCTCTGCGCAGCATCCCCGAGGCAGCTGCGTCCCCGCAGCCTCCAACGAAAAGCTGGGCTGCTGGCACCGTTGGTATATTTTACAAAGTGCTTTCGGACCATCAAAGTGCACTATAAGGTACCACGTCAACTTGCGTTTAATCACTAAATTTGATGACTTGTCCTCTAATTGCTTTTTGCAATTATCTTCTGGCAAATGCGTGCTTTGGCTCCCAGACAACACAGCAGGTTTGTAGCACACTGAGCGGGAGATGCTCCACGAACTCACACTGCTGAAACCCAGCTCTGGGGCTGGCCCCAAGATGAGGGTTCGGCAGCACTGGGCCCCGGCCAGCCCAGCGCCCCGCAGCCACCCCACGGCGGGGACCCTGGCTCATCGCAAAGGAGCCAGGGCCATTTCTTACCATCTCAAGGGCAGGCGCTTGATGTATTCAGGTCCCTGGTTGCACACGGAGCAGAAAAACACATAGAACCTGGAAAACAGCAGGGACGGAGCGCGTAAGGAGGGGTGGGATTGTGCCGGGTGCCAATGGTGACCGTGACCAGGAGGAGTGGGGCTTGAGGGACGGGGCCGCCCCTTCTCTCCCCCCACCCCAGCACGGGGCTGCAGCAGCAGCCACCTTATTGCCACAGCCAGATGGGGGAGACACGGACAGGGACCCCAGGACACCAGGACATACCGGTCTCCAAACATCATGGGGTCACTGAGGCACTGGGTGCAGGCTTCGTGGAACCACTGCCGGCAGCGGTAGCACTGCAGCATCTTCAGGTACCACCTGGGGAGGGAGAGGAGCCGGGTGACAGCGAGGAGGAAAAATCCCCACCCTGACCCCACCTGGGTCCTGCAGAAGGTTTTCCCCACAAAACTAGGCAGGACAGCCCTCCCGGCTGGCAGGGTGCTTACTCGCCGGGGCCCCCACAGTAGCAGTAGCACTGCTGCTGGTTGGTCCGGTGTGGGGAGTCCCACTCCAGCAGGTCAGGGTTGTAGGACAGCACCATCTTGACGGCTTGCAGCGTCTTGGCGATGGCTCCCTTCTTCAGGGCACCCCCCTTCTGCAGGACCGAGAGGGATGGGGGTCAGCACGGCTGCCCGGGGGGGCCACATCCTGCACTGCCACACCGAGGGTGGGTGGCACATGCAGCCGGTGACCCCGGGCAGCCCCACTCACCCGCACAGCCAGGGCGAATATGCAGCGGCGGCAGAACCACGGCGTCCCCAGCGGGCCCTCGCCACCGCTCGCCACCGGGACGTGGCACTGCTGGTGATAACCTACAGGAGGGCTCAGCATCAGCGCTGCCGGGCTGGCTGGACCCGCGGTGCTGGGCAGAGGTGCGCGGGGTGCGTCAGAACCCGGGGCGAGGCGCCCGTACTCACCCAGCCCGCACTTCCCGCAGATGAGGATTTCGTTCCTGGGCCCCGGTGTCTTCCCCAGGCAGACATTGCACTTGGGCTCCTCCCCGGGGACACCGGCTGCAGAACAAGGACGGCAGGGTCGGAGAGGCGTGAGGCACGGCCACGTCCCCACGCGGCTGCCCGCGGCACCCAGGCTCCCGCACCCCGCGCTGCTCTCAGACTTGGGCGGCGAGCAGGGAAGCAGACGCCGGCAGCAGGGGAGGACGGGGCGGCACTCACCATGCTGGATGTCCTTCCAGAGGACCCAGTACTTGGAGTTGTCCTCAAACGTCACGAGGCAGCTCTGCTTGGAGCCACTCACCTGCAGGAACAGAGCGGGAAGAACCGGTGAGCGCCCACTGTCATTTCCAGCGCTTTCCTATTTTCCCCAGTGACTGGCCCTGTCTCTGAGAGCTGCAGCAAGGCAGGTTTTAGGGATGATACCCGGGGGCAGGGCGTCAACCCCAAAAGCCCCAATGACCAAAGACACATTGCAGCCCAGGCCAGCCCCCCAGCAAGCCAACCCAGGGAAGGGTGCTTGCACCAGCTACGCTTTGGATGCCCACTTTGCCCTTCTGGGTGCCCACTTTACCCTTTTGATCTTTCCGAGGTAATAGAGCCCATCGGTCCAGCGGCACAGCACGTACTGCCCCTCCGTCAGCTTGACCATGAGCTCCCTGCAGCTGCTGCCCCTCCGTGCAGAGGCGGCGGCCGGCGCTTGCTGGACACGGCCAGCGGCCGCGTAGACATCCCGGATGATGGGGTTCAGCTTGCCGTTCTCCATGAGCAGAGCCTGGAGAGGACGCAGGCGCTTGTCACCACGCCGTGACGCGAAGCACCCACCGGCTGAGCAAGGTGCCCGGCTCCACGGAGGGCTTTGCCCAGGTGCTCCGAGCCTGCGGCCAGTTCAGCTCCCACAGCGGGTGCTCAGAGCCCAGCAAACCAGCACTAATGAGCCGAGCTCATCTGCGGGTAATTGCATGAAATCCGCCAGAGCAGCCCCAGTCCTTGCTGCTGTCCAGCACGAGTAAGTGGACCCTGGGCACGGGGCTGCACCACAGGCCTGCACAGTCTGAGCGCAGCATGTCCTGGGAAGGGTGCATTGGAGGATTTGCAGCTTTAAATTTAAACGTGATTTTGAATTGACAATTGCCTTGCAGTTTTGCAAGCTCCCAAACCAATTGGGACCACCAGAGGAGTGGGGAAGCGGGAGCACCATAAACAGCAAGTGAAACCGAGCAGCCGAGTTTCACGACTTGTAAAGGCTTGAAGTGCAAAAGGCAAACAAACTGTCCCCAGCCAGCCGCGCCTTCCTGCAGCCTGACTTGCAATCCCTCATAACCATCACCAGAACAGCCTACAAGGTACTTTTCCCCCCCTTTGCACTCGGTCACGGTGGCACGCATGACCTCGTGCCACGGAGCACACCGCAAACCCCACAGTGCTTTAAGCGACACAAGCTCCCGGTGACCGGCCCGCGCTATTAATAACGCCCCCTTGCCGAGAATAACCTTCACGGCCAGGAGCCCGTCCCCGGCTTACGGTAAGCGGGCTGCCACCGGAACAAGGCAAAGCCCTCCGACAGCAGGAGCGCGCAGGAGCGGTCCCGGCAAGCCGCTACATGTCACCGGGAAACGCGAACCAGCCAGCGCTCGTTTTTGTGCCGGGAGAGGTTATGAAAGCAGCGGCGGGCTCAGCTCCCACCGCGCCCCGGGCTGCGCGTCCGGCGGCCCCGAGCGGCCGCTCCGCTCCCGGAGCCGGGCGCGGCCGCTGCCGCCCCC
>VXAA01000259.1:342294-367357 GCA_013399115.1 Anseranas semipalmata
CGCAGGCAGCACCCCCAGTGCAAGCGCAGGGCGTGGGGTACCTGCGGCCGCCCCACGCAGGTGCCGCCGCCCCCGAGAGCCCCCCCTTCTCGCCCCCCAACAGCGGCCCCTCCGCCGGCACCCGCCTGCCTGGGGGTCCCCGGGGCACCCCGCGGGGGGGCCCCGCACCAGCGGCGCGGGCACCCTCAGCCAGGTCCACGGCGAGCCAGGAAGGGGCATCCCGGGGTCCCCTGGGGAGGGGGCGGCCAGGGGTGCCCCGCGCACTGCCCTGCCCGCGCCAGGGAACGACCCGTGCTCGCCGGGATTCCTAGAACCAGGGGTCGCTTTTCTGCGAATCTCGACAGTGAAAATCCATCACTGCAAAAATGCTTCGGCCGGTGCCAAGAAGAAGTCTTAAGGATTTGCTATTTGCTGGAGAGTGCTGCCAAAAAGAAATGTTTTCAGGCCTGCTCAGACAGTAGAGAAGCTGATTCCTGAGTTAGGGTCTGAGCCAAGCGCGAGCAGAGTCGATACGAATTTCATTGCCTGTAATCAATGAGCTCCGCACAGCACTGCAGGGCGGCTTCCCCACGCTGGGGTTCCTTGCACGCCTGCAAAAAAGCTCACACCACAAGTGAGCTGCTCCCCTACGCATCGGAAAGTGTTGGCACAGTGCTAAAATGCCTCTTGAAGATTTCTGTACAATTCTGTCATCTTACAATTGGTTTTCTGCAGATCAAACTTTCCCATAAAGCGTTGGCATCGTGCTGCGAGTAGCGCAGCACAGCAGGCAGGCAGCTCCGCACGTGTGAACCTGAAAGGTTCTGACATACGTGGGGCACTGCAGAAATGCTGACGGCCGATTGCCAAAACTCAAGCAGCAAAGCTGTGGTGTCTCCTAAGTAAATATCCTGCCCGCAGCATTGCAGGCCACAAAATACCTTGGCAGTGAGTGGTATCAGAGAAGGGGGCAAGTCGAAGTCCAAGTTTCGGAGTGATTAATCTCATTTTAAAGCTCCTGGATGCGAGCACAGCAGTCGGCGGGAGCTGGCTCCCAGAGCAGCCGTGCCAGCGGCAAACACGACCTCTGCAGTGCAGTGCCGAGACCCTGCTCAGGGCTTCCTGAGAAATCCAGAAGTAGTCCAAATAGTCCTGGATTGTCCTTCTGGGGTCAGGAACCGTGCTGCGCCATGCCGTGCTGTGCCGTGCCAGCCATGCCGTGCGTGCTGTGCCTGCTCCCAATTCCCCAAGGCTGGGCCCATCTTTGCGGAGCTTGAGGCAGCCAAAAAGATTGGCAGCTCATTCTCCCTGCATGAAACACCGTCCTGCGCCTTCACAGGGAACCTGACGCATCTTCAAAACAGTCCAACGACCAAACTCTGCGGTGAGTCATGGTGTGCTAGCCATGAGTCACTGCGGGATTAAAATAACTCCTGCACCATAACTCTGCTTGTGGACAAACACTGCTGCTCACTTTCCTGCTTTTCACGGTGCTGGGTTGGACAAAAAGCAGCTGGTTTGTGACACGAGGGCAGCGCCTTGCTGCCGGCCGCGCACCCTGTGGTGCTCGGACAGGGATGCTCTCACATGCTCCTCCCCAACCATCGTGGCCCATGTTTGCAGCATCCTGGTTGCTTGCCGTGGAAATGCGGGTGATGTGACAGCTACATCGAGCACTGGGTCACCTTCACCCCGTTAAGGAGCGGGAACAACATCACCAACCCCCCTCCAGCTTGCAGCAGCTCCCTCTGCCCTGCGAAGGGCACCCCAAACCCAGCACCCACCAATGGAAAGAGCACAGTAACATCACCTGGGAACAAACGTCCCAGAGAAAAGGAAAAAAAGAGGAATTTGAGATGGATGCTCTATTTCTGAACACCAGTCCAGCCACACATGAGCATCTGTCTCTGGTTTCTCCATGGGTGCCTCTGCTGCACCATCCCCATCAAGCCCAGTGCAGGGGTCGGACCCAGCTGAGTGGCTGCTTTTGCACCGGTGGGGCTGCAGCACCTTGGTGGGACGATGCTGGACTCGCTCCGCTGAGGGCCCCCCGGACCCCCGCTGACGTGCACATTTCTGTGCCGCTCTCACAGCCCCAGCTGTGAGCTTTCGGCGCCCTGGCACGCAGAGCCCGGCGGATGCTGAGCTGCTCTCCAAGCAGGAAGGCACCAGTTAAAGCAAAGCAGCAGCAGCAGCAGGCTGGGCCCGTTCTGTGAGCGAATGAGCAGAAACGGACGCCCAAAGTGTCTGCGATCTGGGCTCACGGCAAAGCCGAGCACCGGCAGCCCTCCACCTTCCTCCGACGGGGAGCGGGGCTGTGCAGGCTCGCACCATAGCAGGTTGCTGTGGCTCCTTCTCTGCCATTGAATTTCCAAACAAAAACAGCATTTGCAGAGTAGTTTGAATTAAGCCTCGGTGGTTAATTACTCCAACCCTCCCCAGTTTGTCCCCAAAACCCTTTCATCGCACCCTGCGCTTGCAAAGGCGGGGAAGGCACTTGGCTGCTTGCGCGAGGGATGAAGCCCCCGTGGCCGAGGGGCTCCTGCAGCCGTGCGTCCCCGCCAGGAGCTCGCAGGAGCAGAGCCCGCGGCGCGGGGCGAGCAGCTCCCAGCGCTGCCTTTCTTCCAAGGGCGCTTTGAAAACTGCCCAGAAATCGGGTGGCTTCTTTTCACGGTGTTTTTCTTTCTTTGAAAACAGGAGTGGGAGGAGGGGTTGTAATGTTGGCTTGTAGTCTTGGAAACCGAAGCCGAGGAATATTGAATGGAAACCCAAACATGAAGCTGCCTATGAACCACGGGCCTGATTTGGAGATAGGATCTGCAGAAATGACTCGCGCTGCCTGCAGCCGCCCGGGAGCCTCCTCCGGACGATCAGCTCTCGTATGCTCCCTAAAACAATTCCCAAGTGCCATTTCCACCTGCAGATTCAGCTGGTAAAACATTGCACATTCATGCTACTAGAAGTAGCCACAACAAATGTAATTTGAGGCTATTGACATAATTAACCTTGGCCAACACTTCTCTCTACTCCACAGGTCTCAACCACCTTTTCTCTGGAATATCTCCTTGGCCAACACAACCAAGGTAAGTAAGCTCACAGCAGCCATGTGCAAGGCTGCAAGTTCTGTTTCTGTCCTGAAGAAGGGCCAAAGTATGTCCATTTTTTTTTTTTTCAGCTATATTGGTTGATTCAAAAAAATGCTATCTTTGCCTACAAACCTTGTCCTTTATTATTTTAGACCATCATAGCTACACAAGCACTACTATTCTTTGCCAGCCTCACCATTAAACATGGAGCAACCCATCCTAATTTAGCTCACTAAAACTCTCTGTTTTTTTTTTTTTTTCATCATTTGAGAACCAAAAAATCACTTCAGCTGATCATTTGCACAACAGAAGTGATCTGTTGGATTAGTGAATTCTTCACCTTTCTCCATTTCCAGTTTCTATCCCAGAAAGGGGAATCTGTTTCCTTATCAAGAAGGTTGCGTGGCTGAAGGTCTCGGAGATGAAAATCGGGAGGCTGTTCCAGGAAAGCAAGAGCCTGCAGCGGAGCCCCGTGTTTGGAAAGCGCCGCTGCTCAATGCATTCCACATGGACACGGTAATGCTCCGGCAGTGCTTCGTGCGCTGCGGCACAGGGGGAGTTGGTTCTTGTTCGAGCCCTTTCAGAGAAAAGCGATATACCAAAGGGCATACTCAAACAAAGGTATGGTTGTAATTAGTATCAGAGCAGTTAAATCTGACGTTCAGCTGTTTTATGCCAGCTGTGCCTTTAAAAGGAAGAGCATTTAGGCGTTGGGTTTCATGTCTTTTTTTTGTTTATTTAGTATGAATTTAATCCGTATCCTTTTTTTTTTTTTAGGTTTAACTTTCTTTGCGTGCTTCCATGCAATTGCATAAGACATGAAGAGCTTGTAAGTGTTCTTACAGCTGTGCTAGGTTTATATTAATGGAGCCATTACATAATTTTGACACAGATATGTTATGTACACGTCTGCAGTTCCTGAGCTCAGCTCAGAAAAGACCCCCCCCCAAGAAAAAAAGACAAAAACAAAAAACAAAAAAAGACAAAGTCCCATTTTATTCCAGGGACAAAACGAAAAAGGGAGAGCAAAGACCTGTGCTTACCGGCGGATGTGTGCGCCGCTTACCCGGTTACAAAGCAGCAGCAAGCAATCGCCTGTCAGTACCCCCTTGAGCAGCTACCTGTGCTCAAGAAGCATTTGGGCCGTGTCCACGCGGTGTGGTGCTGTGCTGCCGGCCACGTGTCGCCGGCCACCCCTGAGCACAGCCCACGGCTGCCTGCGGTAGCCCCCTTGCTTGCACAGGGAGGGTTTTGCTCCCCCGTTTCCTATTGCGGGGTGTTCCCAGCCCAGGCCCCAGGCTGCAGGTGGGGAACAAGAGGTGCAAACGCTTTGCTTTTGCTCTTCGAAGCTCGTGCTGCTCAGGCAGCCCCAGCGCTCCTTCACGTGCATCGTGCCATCGCTTGAGGCTGTGGCTCCAGGGTGCCCTGTGGCAGAGTAATCTCCGAGGAGACTCTTCCATGAATTACACCCACAGAGCACACGACAAACGTGCCGCTTTCACAGGCTCTCACTGCAGCTCAGCTTGCCTCTGCTTCCTGCAAGGCTGGCTCCTACCTGCTGCAAAGGAGCAGCGCTTCGTCTGCGCCGCATCCCTGGGACACTGCACGCCAGCAAGCTGCCTGCCCCAGCAGCAGCGCCAGGAGCCGACTTCCTCCCGTCGCAGGCATTTGGCATCCAGGCCTGCAGCACCCCGAAAGCTGGCTCCGAGCAGTGCTGCGCTGGGGCGCAGGGTTGGAGCCCCGAGCACCCTGCCCTCTGCCAGCCCCTTGGGATGCTCCTGCCTTCCTGGGGCATGTGCTGCTCCCATTTGATTTGGCTCCTGTCTGGAGCGACCCGGGGGCCCTGCCGCCAGGGAAATACTGGCTGCTCACGGGATTTGAACAAAATTGGTGCAGTTGTGAATGGTAGAATCAGGCTAGACAAAAGCCTGGAGGTGTCAGGGCCCTCGCTCTGCTGGATGTAGCCCTCCACCTGCACATGCACGCACACATTTTTTCTTCCTCAATGCAAACACACACATTTTCTCTCCCGTGCACACGTGTTCACGTCTGCTCTCCCACACACTTTCTCTTTCCCCAGCTCTCACCCACACACGGTTTCACCCATTTCCCCCTCCTCCTCTCTCTCTGCCTCTCACACACAGGGAAAACCCTCCCATTTACTTTCAAGCGGTAACAGCTCTGTCTGGAGAGGCATTTCGCAAAAGCAGTAAGAGCGGAGCGAAGAGGCAGCCACCCCCCCGTGAAGGCACCGAGCCCAGCGATAAAAGCAGCTGGTTAAATCCCCAGCAGAGAAGCAGTGTCCCTGCCAGGGCCGAGGGAAGCTTACACAGGTACGGAGCCGCTCCACCTCCCATGGCAACCAGGCAGAGCCACCACGATCTTAATCTGCGGTGATTCTGCAGAGATCAGCTGCAGCCTCCCTCCCACTCCGCTCCGGCTGCAGTAGCCAGAGGCCCTGGAAACCAGCTCGCAGGGCCAAATCGTGCCGGCCGCACGCGCGCACCTCCCCGTGCCAGGTCCTGCTCCACGCAGAGCCCCGCTCCAGCCGGGGGCCAGGGCGATGCCGGAGCCCTTGATCCGCACTGGGCACGAGCTGGACAGGCAGGAGGGAGCGGCAGCCTCCCGGCCCCTCTTTGTATGGCTGATGTTGGTGATGTTGGGGATTTCTCTGATCCATTTCCTTCCCTCTCAGCCTCCTGGGGAGGAGTAGCACTTAAACAGGTCATCACTGAAGATGCAGCTTCATTCGGGAGGTCCTTACAACCCTTTGTTCAATTTTCCAGCACGTCAAAACCCCATCTGTTGGGTGATGCTTCTTCCATACAAACACACCCACTTCCAGAGGCAATGATGTTGTTCTGGCACTGACATGAGAGCAGAGACTTTAGGGTTCATTCCCAAAGTTTCCACTGATTTCTTACAGGACCACAGGCAAACCACTTCATCGCTGTGCATCTCGGTTGACTGTTGGCATTACCAGGTCTTCAGGGCAGGGGCTGATTATTTCTGGGTCACCAGGCAGCGCACAACATGGCTGGTCCCTGTGCTGTGGTACTACAGTAGGAATCGGCGAGCTTTGCAGCACTGCTCAGCTGTTTCCATAGCAAGCTGCTATCATAATATCTCCAAGTTGCTCAATTCCCTATTTTACAGTTAAAATAATACACAAACCTTTTTCACATTAGTGAGCTTTATTTAGCAAATAAATAAAATGTTAAGAAAATATGAATGATTGTAATAAATACAGCACTTGTCAAAATTACATAGCCATGAAAAGCATAATATTTTTAGGCATATTACTCCAGTGTGGTTAGAGGGTCTGGCACATAACTGGAAAAATAACTTTCTGTTCCTGAAAGAACGTTTTAAACATGGAAGAGAGAAAAACGATGGGGGGGGGGGGGAGGGGACAGACAAAGAACATCCAGTTCCTTCCCAAACAACCTTTGATAGATATTTGTTTATGAAGTGTCTTTTTTTCCTGAAATTTGATTCTTCATCACAACTAATTATTTAAAAGGATGCTGTCAAGATAGAAATGAGAGATTGAAAAATCTGTTTGTATGTCAGCTGTCAGGCTGGAGGTTAGTTACAGCTCATGACATTTCACCAACTCTACTAGACAGCTGCTGTTTCCATGGTTTGCAAAATATCAGTGGACAAACAGTTTCTCCTTTCCCTTCTCACGCAGTGGGCACAATATTGGCTGTCGGTTTTGTGTTTTCAAGTGAGACATAGGAAATATTGCAGAGGAAAAATGAATATAGTTGCATAAAAGCCTTTCACTCATAAATACACACCTGCCTCTGTCTGCAAGATCAGGCCTTGGGTTTGTACACTACAGTCCCACTGGTCCTGGAGAATGCCTTGCAGTCCTGCATAAGCAAGCTGTACCGCTGGCACGAGTTTGCTGGAAGTTCAGAAACTGCTGCAACCAAAACCCAACTCAACTTCACCAATTTTGCCAATCATTTGTTAAGCAGGGGATGAAGAGCATAAGGTTTGCTGCTTTTAGGGGATAAGGTCTAGTATTTGAACTTCATACACTTCCAAACATTTCCAAGCTTGACTTGATTGTAAAAATAATCTTTATTAATTCCTTGCCTCTATTTAAAAAAAAAAAAAAAGATAAAAACATTTCTAGTAGATATTTCCATTTTACATGTAAAAAGACTTAAACATCAGAGCACATAAAAAGAATTAAGCAGGAAACAGATCAATGCTTCCTAATATGTCACTTGCTGTGAAGTTTCAGAAGTGACTGAACACTTTAAAACAAAGCTACTGAAGGGTCCTTACCACTGCTTGACCTGGCAGCTCTGGACTTCCCTGGGGTTAACCCTCAGAGCTCCATGTTTGAAGTGGGAAAGTCAAACTACTCCTTTCAGAAACACTAGAGGTAATTTTCCCGAGGCACAGTGTAATCTGGTCACATTGCTGATGCAAGAGCGCATCTCTTTACAGAGACATAAATATAGGTCTAAAATAAATAGCAAGAAATAAATCATCCAGTATAAGGATTTAAAGCTACAAATGCTATCCACAACTCACTGCTTTCAAGGTCATCAGAAAGCACAAAGACACCCAACCGGAGCCTCAGGGGAAGGAATCTGCCCTTGTCCCTGGTGGGGAACAGCCAAAATCCCACACCAGGGCTGCCAGCCAGGGCAGCCTGAAAGGTGCACGGAACTTCCTGGAAAAGGGAGCTGCATGCCTCGGTGCTACTGGAGGATGTGGAAAGCTCAGCCTCACCCCTCGCAATCCTGCAACCTCTCAACCCAAGAGTGCCAGATGGGAACTCGGGCTGCACTTTCTGCCAGAATGACACATGTAGCTGGGCAGGCATGAGAAGGGGCAGCCCCTTTTTCCACATGTGAATCTGCAGGGGTGCAACTGTAATCTACATCTAAAACAGGAGTGTTGGCTGTTTTATGAAATAATCACAGTTCTCATTTGCAATAGAACACTCCATGTGGCACCGGGCAAAGTACTCAGCATGCTCAGCAGTAACTATCGCTAGCAGGCAGATGCAGTTGATCTGAATTAATTCAGTGCAGCACAAGCTCAGGCTCTCTGGATTTTGAGTGCGCATGAAAACTAATACAATGTCTCAAGCTGATGTTTTTTTTCTCATAAACTAATGATTTTCAGTGGGTGATTTACCAGACACCCATATTTCAAGATTTACTAATTTGTTTCTATAATGCATTTAAGGAAAAGTGTGTCTTCTTTCACATAGGCATATTTAGGTGACTGTAATTTAGTCAAAGGGAGGAACATGGGACAGCCACTTGCAACATTCATATCATTCACTGGTCTCTGAAACGAAGCAGAAGTCAAGTCTGGGCGAAATGCATCAATAATATGTTCTCTATTATTTTGGTCAAGCAACATAAATGTAACCTGAAAAACAGAATGCAGCAATGATGAGTTATTGAACTGAAAAATGAACCAGAAAATATCAGAGACACATCTGCAAACATGCTGCAAAAGCAGCTGGATGTTCTATTGATAATGAAATGCAAACTATAATAAATGTTTCACAACCTACAAGGTCAATTAATGTGAACAAGGGAGATTGTAACAGTTCCCAAATTAAATATTTAAAACTTTGCCACCCATAAAATAAAATTAAATAAAATAAAGTAATTATTTCCTGGTAGAGAATTATACAGCAAAGACTTTTTTCCTCTCTTTTCTGACAATTTAAACAAACCCCAGGTTTGGTTCCAGTCATTACATTCATTGTGGTGCTGTGGTTTGGAATCAAAAGAAATAGCTCAGTTGCTTGTATGCAAATATGTAGAAGACACAACCTAAGTATCAGTATAGAATCTCCCCATTTTATTACCACTTTTATTAACTCACCGTTCTTTAGTTTGAAATGTAAAATATATACAATACGTTTTTAATACAATGAGGATTGGGAACTTTGATTTCTATTTTTTTAACTGCTAGATGGTAGTAAGGCTATTTATATGAAAGGCTTATAGAATTATTACCATACGAAGGCAAATGCTAAAAGAGATCAGAACCCTGTGCACAACTCCACTGTTTCTCTAACCATTGTTGCCCTTATCAGATTGCATTGATCAGGATAACGCAAGACATCCATGGCACATTTGTAAATGGAACTCTAACGTCACATTTCCAACACCTGTGTTTCAGGCATCAAATCACAATTGCCTTATAAACTGATATTATATACATATAGCAAGAGCCAGGAAAAATTGTGTCTCTGGGCTTTCTCCCAAGTGGACACAGGTTGGGATACAACAACCTTGAAACTGCAGAGCTATTTCAGTATTCTAGTGTTTGAAAATCCTTCAAGGCAAAGTATGGAATCTCAGTAGGAGCAGCTTTCCTTGAGTGTAAATCACTCCATTCAGAGTCAAATTATTACCCAAGATTAGAGTATGGCTTATAAGCCATCTGAGAAGAAAATGGGAAAACGCTCCAACTTCCACTAGAGTCAAGAGAGAAAGTTCTACTGACTTCACTGGGAGAAGTAGTGGGTTTATGCTAGGATCAGACATGAAAAGGTTGCCCTTCTTACCTTGTGTCTGAAAGGCCATGGGAGCAGAGCATCATAGTCACCTTTCATGACAACAAAGAAGAGCGACACATGGGTTCCTTTTCCTGTCCCATCCCCATTCAGATAAATCCTCAGACAAACCTTGTAGCCATACTTCGCAGTGTAGAAAGCTGAAAATCAGAACTCTTCATTAGTAAAGCCTCCCCTGAAAATAAGACAAAATGAATGTTCTGTTGTATGCAAAAAGATTTGTGCCATGTTTTGGTATCATAGAGATGAGGAGAACACACAAATCAGTACAGCTAATAAGCAGTGAAAATCCAGTGTAATGCCTCATACCTTGGCAAAAATTACCTGTTGTTAGCCACACAAGGATATTTTACCTAATCAAATTACTTCTCACATGGGAGATAACTGCAGCAGAAGACCATTCAGTACCATCAGGCACCAAGGCTGTGGATTAGACAACAGAGATCCAGCAGATGTCACTGCAAGTAGCTGTGGTGGAGGGCAAATTGCAAAATGAAAGCCCAGAACAGCACACAGCTCTGTGGTGGAGTAAATCACAGCTGCCCTGAATAACAAGCAGGAGAGCATGATGTCTTCACACATACAGCATCTCAGCTCAAGGAGCTATTTTAAAGCACTTCCTGTCCATGAGCAGAAAGAAGCATCATTCTAGAGAAATCAGTGGGTTTTCTAAAGGATCAAGGTTTGCTAACACATGTATACATCATCTGTTTTACCTGGTGAGTACAGACTGACTGTTCTTCCCGTCACAGAGTCCTGTAACTTCCGGCCAATGTCTGTTATTTTCCACAGAAAGACCCCATCGTAGGAAGCTTGCTCAGAGAACAGAAGACTCTTATGAAGACTGCTCAGGCCTGCATCCTTCTGGGTCAGGCACCGGTGCAACTCTGCAATCTAGAAAAAAAAAACCACAGTTCTCAATCAACCCCACTCTGCAGGCTGATGTGCTGCAAAAGCAGCAGAATTGTTCAGAAGTCCTCATGTTCTGAAGGGTCTCCTTTGATTTCTTTTGGCAAATTCTTAACATTCAAAACTCTCTCAGGAACAGCCATGTGCATAAACATGGATTTAGATAGCAAATATTAGAGATCCCCATTTGAAAATTTATCCAAAGCAAGAAAAGGATCCCGTAGATTTGTCCAGAACTTAACACTTCACAGTTTCAATTCCTGTGCTCATTTCTATCCCCATCTCTACACCACCTCTCTCTGATACGTGTATGTTATCTACACAGCAAGCACACAGGCAATGCTTATCATAAACATTTACCTTCAGTTCAAGGCCTCGTATTAGATTTTGATCAAGTTCACTCTGTCTCCGAAAGGCTGTGATTTCCAAGTTAGAAGTTTCTACTTCCTTATTGAGCACTGCCACAATATTCTCAAACACGTGTAGCTTATTTTCTAGCTCAGAAATCACTTTCTCCCTCATAAGTTGCTGTAGAACAGATTCATCTTCAGAAACAGAAGATCCAGGAAAACAGTCCACTTCCAGATCCCCATTGATTTCCAGACTGCCTGGGATCTGCAGATCAGGGATGCTTTTTTCTGCAACATTCACATTCAGCTCTGATTGCGGGACAAAACCATTTGCGGCTTTGGAAGCAGTGCACAAGCTTGCCTTCAGTTGCTTTATGTGCTGCAGCAGAAGCAGCATGTGGGCTCCGACTGCAGTTTTTTCATGCTCCTTTATCTTCTCTTTGCTTCCCTTTAAGAAGAAGACCTGGTTAATACACTCTGTACAACTACCATAACTCTCCAGAGGCCAAATCAAGCCATGTTCCCTCTAGCTTCTTGGGAAAGACAGAGATGGAAGAACTGCAAGATAAAGGCCCAGCTACAGAGCAGCAGACTCTCTGAGGACACGTGGAGAGTGGAAAACCAGCAAGCCCTCTAATGATCAGTTTAGGGTACATGTTCATATGTGTATTTATGTTACATAAAAGGAAAACAATTGTCTACAATTTATGTATTAAACAGGATGCCAGGCAGAGTACCAGCAAGATTCTCAAATAAGCCAGTATTTAATACATATACTGTGCACAGAAGATGAGGCAAGGCAGCAGATGCAAACTAAAATCCAAAGACCTATTACTGATTTAAGAGGCAATACCCTTAAGGGAACATCCAAAACAAAGTAGAACAGCATATCTGATAACCCAGAAGAATTGTAATAAACATCCATTTTTATCTGAAGTGAATGCACTGTGCAGGACAGAGAGCAAACTGCACCTTACACACATTGTGTAACCACCGCAGTTCCAACATCATCTCTCCTGCTGTACTAAAAATGGGTATATTTCTCACTTTCCTTAAAGATACATTTAAATCAAGGCCTAATACCCTTAACACAAAAGCTGGCTAGGCCAAAGGCACAGCAGTGAATTGTACACCATTTGAGGCCTTCCTAAAGGCAGCAGTTTCACTTACCCTAAATGAACAGCCAACTTCAGAAAACCGACATCCATCCTTGTTGATCGAGAATGTAGAGTGGTTCTGTTGAAAAACAAGAAAATAATTAAATACCAATTTCAAGGGGTTCTTTTATTTACCTACAAACAACTTGACCCCATCCCCAGCACCTATAAATCAGCTTAGTTCAAGTCAAGGCATTACCATTACCACAGCTTACAGTGTCTGACCAGTTCTGAAAACGCACTGATAAATCAATCAAGAGTGTGGTGTATTGGAAGTTTCTTGGAAGCAATCTGGCAGTTAAGTGCCTATCTAACATAATGATGTAACAGAGTTTAACAAACCACAGTGATTCCCTAGTAACAACTTCTCATAAATAATATGCCAATAAGCAAAGTGGCCCACCACAGTCATGCACCCAGTCACTCTAACACTCTTCCTGCTCTTAGAGAAAGCACAGAAAAGCTGTGTCTTGCACCATGCCCTGGGACTGAACGGATCTATTGGACCAAAAGCTTTGGCTGGCGCTAGAATTTAGTCCCTTTCACAACGAAAAACACTTATATTTAAATACACTGTTATACAGCATATTCTTCTTTTGCTTACATGGGTCTCCCTAAATACTTGAAACAAACACTTCCCTGGCTTTGTAAGACTAATTGAGAGGATTAATTTAATAAGTTAATTGTGGGAGCAGTGAAGAGAAGCGATACATGAGAGGTATACTAGGATGTAAAAAGCACCCAGATACAACCACCATAACTGAAGATGCTCTCAGGTGATCATTTAATCCAAATGAACAAGTGATATTTTCATGAACTGAAATAAAATTGTACTGCATTCACTCATCTTTCACCTACCTTTTCCTTTGATGGTGTTTCTGTTTGCACACGTTTTTGTTCCCTACATAAACTGCCTTCACATGAATGTTTCTGTCATTAAAACAAGAAGAAAGGAATTGAGTACATTATTAAAATCACTGAGCATCTTTACTTAGGAGTCTTTGAAACGTAGCTTCTGTTCGGGAACACTACTCCCATTTCACAGAAAATTGAAGGTTGGAGGGGCTTTTTTACAAGAAATTCTGTGGTATGGAAGAGTTTGCAAGAAGTTTCTTGCTTCCTTCCTGGAAGGTGTGGATTTAAGGAATAGTAAAGGAAAGGAGGGTAACTTCCATAGGAGCACTACAAGCTCCACAACACATGGTGCAAAATCCTGTACCTGTGTCCAGACAGTGACCACTCTCAACCTCACTACTCAATATACGGCCGTGTTTTCAGGCTTCTTTTCAGACAAAATAATCTTCAGAAATTTGGGACTAAAGCACATCAAAAAACCACCCACAACAAAGTGGGTGCTGCTGTCCCTTGTGCAAGGAGTTGGTTGCACAGGGGACAGATTCAGTGATTTCTCAAGCTAAGCTAAGCTGATTGCTCTTCTCCTCAGCCCAGCAGGTATGTTCAGTGACAGATCTCCAGATGCAACACCCGCTAAATGAAAGTACAACGTGTGATCTGTCACTGTGATCTGTCACTTATGAGACCCAGAGCTCTTGGAAATTACTTACAGATGCTTTGCAAGGTCATCCTGGGAAATCTGACACAAGACTGGCAATGTACAAGTCTTGCCCAGTTCAAACCATAGTATGTACATACACACATGCACACATATGTACACACATATATATATCCAATGACATGCAGTTGGATTATGCAACAGAAAGCGAATACACGGGAAAACCAAATATAAACTCTTCTTCCATTGGCTTCATATAGGTTGCTTAAAGTGCAGACCCTTCTCGGATCCTGCTTATTAACATTTTGAAGGCAGGAATCCAAATTTTCCATCATGATGTACTAATGCAAAATGCATTAGTGCTAACATGAGACTTCCTGCCTTTTCTGGCTTCGAGGAGCGGAAAGTAATCCTCCTGCCATTGGTTCATACTACAACTGTAATTGTATGTTTAACACAGCAACTGTCAGCTTTCAACTCAAACTGTACAGGGGGGGTGCCTTTAATCTTTATAAATGACTTTGCATGCCAGTACATTTTCTATAGCAGTCTGGATTTATTTATTTTTTTTGATAAAGCCATTTCAGCAGCCCTCAAGTCTTTCCTCTGCAAAGAGTCCTGAGGTTTCTCTTTTGATCCCCAGAAACACAGCCACAGTTTTTTTCCACTCTTTAACTCATTTTTGAATACTCTGTATCTTAGGTATTGCACAGTGTGTGTCTTTATTTTCTTACTTGCTGCTATTTCACTCCTTCAGATCCCTGACTTCCTGAGGGGGAGAGGGGCTGGCGGGAAGTTTGTTTAAAATATGGGAACGCAAAAGTCATGAGACCAGTAACTGATTGGCTAAGATGTAGAGAGTGAGAGCAGTGCCCAAAACTTCCTGTGTTCCCAGAGGACCGTTGATATACACACAAACAAGCAAAAGTCATATGCCACATAACTATAAATTTAATAAAGCAGATCATGTAACCAGCAAAATTCCAATTTTATGAATGCTAAGGCAGGCAGAGAAAGATCAACATCTCAAGACCAATCCTCTGCCAGGGTTTCCTAACTAAAAAATTAATTAGATGATAGCTAACCAGAATGAGGGGGAGAAAAACAGTTTTTCATTGCAGGCAAATGAAGCCCACTGAGGTAGATCTGCAGTATCACAGAGCTCAGGAAAGAGAAAGGTGCTCAAGGAACAGACTCACAGCTCAGGTTTCTTTCTCCAGCCTACCTACTGTACTTTCAGAAGGTTGAAAGGGATTAAGTGTTGCCACCTTCTGCTATCTGCAGTCTCTCCGAAACATACACTGGATTTACCACTGGTAAAATGTGCCTGGGTCCAGATATTCTCCTCTCTCTGTAAGAGTTACTAAGATATGAAGAGCACATGCAAAAGCTTCCTAAGAACCTTGTTTTAGCAAGGGTGCCTATTCTCCAGAAGGACTGCTACCCCTATATGGAGAGTAAATCTCACAGCTCAGTATTTGGAAAGGCTTAAATTTGTGACAGTTATGACATACAAAGCTATCCACTACTATTTACATCAGGCTGCATTTCTGAGATACTCACAACAACCCTTCTGCCATGTAGGTCTTACATCACTATGCCCCCACTCCAGGACAAAACTCCAGGGCTGGCAACTATTGTCTTTGCATTATCTGGAGGGATCAATATTCATTATGCTACATCCGAAAAGAGTGCCGTCCCAGCAACACTTTCTGTGATGAGAGTCCACAGGATCACAAGTTAGGTGGGGCTGGGATGAGAAAGTTTTCAGAGATTTTAAATCAAAACACATGTAGCAGTGTTAACAGAGGTGGGGTCTCTCTCATCCATGCTGCTATTGCTTTGTCCCAAGAGTTTTTAAATCACCAAATGCCCTAAACAGAAGATGATGTATTTCCATCACGAGGATGAGAAACGTGCCACTGACTGATTCTGTATCTTTGGCAATCTCTCCATATAAGAACAGATAATTTTCGATCACTTTTCATCTACCACACCATTTCCTCCTTCAGCAATACAGAATAGTTTCTATTAGCTCATTTTATGCCCTCAGACCACTCCCAGAATTTGTACCACACTGCATCTTCAAAGATATGGAAAAATAAAGAGCAGCTTTAAAAATGTTAAAATGAGCATATAAAGTCACTTAAAATCTGCAAGTAATAATGCAGAGTGTTGCCCTGCTTTCATAATTTTGAGCATCGACTGAGAAAGTCATTACATTTAAGTAAGAATGCAATAGGTTTAGTGACAAAAACTTAGAAGTTTGATGATCAACTACAATTTAGTTAAAAAAAAAGTGTTTGTTGTTTTAAAGAGAATTTTGAGCAAATGCGGGGGGCAGACTAGTGTTTTTTAAATATATATATAAATACACACAGGGTATATATACATTTTGCAAGTCCCTGTCACAACAATGGGAAACACAACTTAAACATAAAAAAAATAAAAAAATGTTTAAATAGCCACTGAGAAATTTCTGGCAGACTGAGTTCCTATGCCTTCTGGTCTGTATGGACACTGCTGCTAATTTTGAGATCTATATCTGATCATATCTAATAGAAATACTATCTGATAAAAGCCAAAAAAAAAAAAAAAAAAAAAACTGTGGGCAACTGTTTGTGGTTCTGTATCATATCTACCTCATACTAGGAGATACACTTTGACACAGGAGCTAAAATGTGGGCTACCCAAGCCCTGGATGAGCGCACAGATATTTCCCTCTCTCTGCTGTACAATCACAAGCAGACTGTCAAATACACCTCATTTTTCACTTCAACAAATGCATGGAAAAAATAGCAAACTCATAAAAATTAAATAGTCTCCACATGCAACAGCATTCATGAAATTGGGATGAAAAATGTCATGATAGATTATTCAAGCCACCAATATAAAACCATTATTTGAAACAAATAAATGTTCTTACTTGGTATTCACTACTGGATAAGCTCCGCTTACACTTCTGACACATTGTCACATTATTAACACATCCATTTTCCAAATGATCTGCAAGTTTCTTTCTCATCACCATGTGTCCGCAACCAGTGTGACAAGGGATTAAAGCATATTCACATAAACTCTGATGCTCCTGGAAGTTAAAAGTTGTAAACCAAAATGGTAACTGCAGATAAACATTTATCTGTAGTCTCCATTCTGCCAGCTTTGCTTTGCATTTCTTCTAAGCTTGGGTAAAATCCCAGTCTACAGTGTTACCAAGATTACTGTTGAAAAATCCACCATCTTTACTGGGGCTTTTTCGATAATTCTTAACTTAAAAAACAAAAACAAACAAACAAACAAAAAAACCCAACTTTTGATAAGTTCAAACGTGAGTTCTTGAACTGCTCTGACTGGCAGGATGAATGGGGTTAGTCTGCTGACATCTCTACATAGCATAAAGGAATGGCCATCTGCAACAATCAGGATATAACTCTCATCTATATTCAAAATAACTTTTAAAACATTTCCTTTTCACTATTTGCAACTTCTCATCTCAAGAAGGAAAAACATCAGCATTATTTCTTTCATAACTATGTCCAACAGGTCTACTTTCATTCTTAAAAACACAGTATTCCAATAGAAAATATTTATTCTGGCCTCTTCTACTGAAACTTCTGTAGGCACTGTGTCACAACTGATTTTGTCTTCAGAGGGAGATGGCTGTCCCCTACAGAACTGGCTCACAAATGCCAATTTCAATCAAACTCTCAATTCTCAAATTCATTTTGCCATGTATTCATGCTGAGAGGGGCTCCAACTCTCAAAACTACGAAGCTGTGCAAATGGGGTAGATTTTTTTTCCTTAAAGAGGAATGTACTCAAATAGAAAACTTGTGCAAAATTAGCAAAGACAAGAAAAGGCAGCAGCACCTCAGATGCTTATCAGATATGCAGACATGCATGAATACATGGCACACAGCAGACTCCCTGTTAGAAATGCAAAAAGGCACTCTGTTCCTATAGCAGGGGACCAAAATAAAGCTGCCTTAGCATCAGGAGATTTATCTGCATTTTTTCATGATTCTAGTTTGCATGTCAGATTCACAAATCTTGCCCATCTAAATATTTTACCTGGGGCATTTCATATCAGTCTGAAATGAATGATGAACACATTCAATCAATTGGAATCATGCACACAGGACGAAATTATTTCTATTTTAAAAACATACTAAGGATATTGCTCATAACAATGTCCTGGAAATTGAAGTATTTTGATCCATTAAAAAACTGCTTGTAGCATCTTTGCATTTAAATAATAAGTAAACCCCATGGGAAAAAAAAAACAAAACACATAGCTGACACACATTTGTGCAACATTAATTTCATAATCATTCAGGATGTTCTGGATTTGGTCAAAGCCCTATTAAAGTTAATGGGATGTTCTGAGATACTCTGTTGATATGAATCATAATATCCTCTGTTGATTTTGGTGAATCTGCACTAATCTGTGTTTGCTGAGAATCTAGTTTCATTCTCCTTCTATCTGCACTCAAGTAAAAGCACATGCTCATTTAAATAAACTGCCTTTAAACATACTTCAAAATTTTTCATGATACCAGACCAACCGCATCCAAGGGTCACACAGTGTACTTTGAGTTCAGAAATCTCTTTATTAATGGCAGCATCACCGAAAGCCTGGAAAGCAAACACAGTAAGGAAAAATCACTGGTCAGAAAGTACTCCAGCATGCATTTTTGAGATAGGAATTAGGTGACTGTGTCAAGATTTTGGATCTTGATAAATCCCTTTATTTTTTGTTTTATTTACTCTACTACCATAACACTTTTTTGTTTTACTTAGCAAGTATTTTGGTGTTACTAGAATTCAAATAATGATAATTTCTTTGTTATGATTCAAAAACAGATTATTTGATGCAATATAAATTTATTGAAAAATGCGTATCCAACTATAGCTTTTATTTCAACTTCCTTTTCACAGAAGCCTGAAATACATCACATGTAATGAATGTGCTGTGCTGACGTGATCCTAACTATAGGGTGCTGCCATGTGCGACTCTAATGAATACATTTCATTATTGGGGTCATTAGCACCTCCCAAAGTGCTGTCCAGCGGACTTGAGACTGTTTTGCAGGGAGACTAAATTTCTCAGACCACGGCTGTTTCCATTTAGTATGGCACTGTGTACTAAAGAAATATAAACCACATGTGAGATTTTTTTTTTGACTACATAGATTTTTTTCTTACGCTAACCGTGAAGAATTGTAAAATTATTCTGTAAATGAGGAAACACTACACACTTTTAATATTACATCTTGCACAATCAAAATAGGTACACTGACATAGGAACAAGACAGTGGTAAGTACACAATACAGAGGTTGAGGTAGATCTCCTATGAAATGTAACATGGAGCAAGTCAAGAATTGGGGGGCCGGGGAGGCGGTCTTTACAAATAAAGGGAGGAAAAGTATTTAGAAAGGATGTCCACACTTCAACGAAGTTACTGAAATTCTACACAATGAGCTAAAAAGTTAGTAAATAAAATTATCAGAATCAACATTCCTGTTTGTTTTTTAACCTAGATACAAATGTTTGTAGTCATCTACATTTGTCATATTAAATCATATAAAAGAAGCACAGCCAATTCTACAAATGGTAACAATGAAATACATTTATATATGCAGAGTCTCATAGAAACTCCTTTCCTCATCTCAACCTGTAAGCAAAATCTACCTCAGAAGAATTTCTGCA
The DNA here is from genome assembly GCA_013399115.1 of Anseranas semipalmata. Lineage (NCBI taxonomy): Eukaryota > Metazoa > Chordata > Aves > Anseriformes > Anseranatidae > Anseranas > Anseranas semipalmata. The sequence continues at coordinate 361,567 of VXAA01000259.1, forward strand.
CACAGATTGCAAACAAAAAAAATTCAAGAAAAAAAAATCATTGGGGTTGTGCAAACACGTGTGGCTCCATCTGCATATATGGAAGATTTTATGTAGTAAACTATCAATTAGTGAAAGCATACCAGCCCCAGACTCTAAAACATTCTAGTCTAACTTATGAGCAAAATCAAAGAATTCAAGTTATCAGGCACATGGTGGCTTTTTTCCCCGTGTCATAAGAAAAAAACTCAAGGAATTTCCTGACATTACTAAATAAATCTTTTAAAATATATTTAACTATAGGGACAGTCCCAGCAGCGCCTGGGTTTCTTACTGCTGTGTGCATTCCCTGTGCTTTCTGTTTCACACTTGTAGTTGCTAAATCACTTATGGACACAGCTCAGTTAAAAAAATAAGGCAGGAAATCCTCCTCTCTTCTTTCATCCACACAGGTCACTGCTTCCAAATATTCACCTTCTTGCCCTCATATCTGGGAACGTAAATTTGCACAGAACTTTGTTAGGGGCCTGAGTAAGACCCTCATACTGTAAATGAGACGACACTCACTGACACGGAAGTGGTCTGGGTCAAACAGAAGGAAACAGAAAATATTTCTCTCAGATTTGATATACTGTAGTTAGACATCTCCCCTCTTTAGCTATTTCAAAGGAAGATGTTGGTGCAGGTGCTGCTGATGTTGATCAGAGGTGGCTGTTGTGGGACACACACACCCAGTCCTGCCTGTCCCAGAGCTGGCTGTGACACAGCTAGAGGTCCACTGCAGCTGAACCAGGATTTTCCATTGCTCTAACACAGTGAGGACAGGAGAGCCACAAAGGAGTTCATGCTCAGTGCAGAGTAGAGAACTGTCCCATAAGCAAGTTTCATGAATGACGGCAGATAGGGTGTGAGCAGAGGCAGGGGAGGATGCCCTCCACACCTCTAACTGATTTCAGTGACAGATGCAGATACTCAGCAACTGATCCTGATGAAGAGCACCATGGCAAGACTTGAAGTATATGTTACATACCAGTGGTTCATAAATTAAGAGTATAACAGGGAAGGTATGGGAGTTACAGAACATCTACAGCTACAGAAACAGATGATGGGATAAGATAAAGCAAATACACATCCTGAGGCCCTTTTATTTCCTCTTGTGTAAGTATCTTATTTAAAATATAAACATATAAACAGATAGCATAGGGAATAAACATTAGCAAAACCACAGTAAAGGTAAAGCAGAGATTATCAGGAAAAGATATGGAGCAAAGAACAAACCTGCTATACAGTCTTTATTATTCATGTTGTTTATAAAGTGTGGACCACTTGTTGTAAATTGATCTATACAGGCAGATCCTCATGCCTTTGTGGTGACTGACTTCATCTGGACTCTCAACAGGCATAAGAATCTGCCCAGGCAGATCAGCTTGCAAGAGTGGGGCCCTGTTTGCTATAACCCACCCACAGATTTTGCAGAAAGTCCCAGCAGACTTAGTGAGAATCCTGCACCAGAAAAATCCGGAAGTTATAAAAGAATTGACAGTCAACATAGAATAAGAATTTCATAAGGGTTTAGCTGTATCTATCTGTGGTTCCACAATGCGTGAAATTCTGTTACTAGGAAATTTATTGCAGAATTGAAGATTTTTTTCTGAGATCTTACTGAGTTCAGCGCTAACTGCAGATTAATTGTTTTGCTACAGCCGGTTCCTATATTTTGCCTTTTACCTCACTGCCAGCTAACTATTGGGTTTCATTCTTCCCTAACAAATTTAGACAGAAAGTGTATCTCTTGGTGTTCCTGCATGTAATCGGAAAGGAAGGAAGAAGATGAGTTGGGACTGGAGCCCTATGTTTGTATTCAGGATATAGAATAGTGCAGCGGTATGCCTGGAAAATCACATAACAGCAGAAGAGATTTGCACCATTAAATTACAGATGAAACATTTGCCAGTGCATAGTTTTTATCAATGATTATGTTCAGCTCTAAGTTTTTCACTATTTTCTCCAGATATCCTGCCAGTCAAAATACCCTCTAGGCAATTGAGCTGATTTAGCTGATTCAGCTTCTTCTCTGAGAGATACTCTAACCTAAAAGTTTGGTAACATGTTTGAAGGGTATAAAGAAACATGCCTCCCCTGACTGGGAAATGCACTAAGATACTTACTAAGGATAGTAAGTAACAACTAAGACATATTATTACAAGTAGGAAAGCAGAGGCTACCTTGAGGCAATAAAGGTTAATTATACAGAAGTGTGTGGGATTTTGTTGCAGAACTGGGTGGACTTGGAAAGTCCTAAGGATGCCATTACACCTTTTTAAATCAAAAACTGTGGGAAATTCAAATGACTAAAGCACAAGTTAAATTTCTCTCCATATTATATTCCAATCTCCAAATTATATTCCAATCATGACTACAGAGTGGACCAGGCAGTGGTTAATGATAAATTAATGAACTCTAAACTACAACTTACCCTTTCTTCTGCCAATAGGCTTCCTTCACTTAAAGTGCTGGGATCCTCCTCTTTACATTTCTGGCAAATTGGATTTTTATTGTTTCTGGCAAAAAGAAAGAAGAATAAAATAACAATCAATTAGTGAACTGTAGTTTAGGATGTCTTTGTATACACACTGAAATAAATAAAAATGTGGAAGTAACTTCTACTCAGAATCCACAGTCTTTGTTCATTAAAGGGCCAATTCTTGAACATACTGTGGTAAAAACAAACAAACGAACAAAACAAAACCATTGCTATTCTATTCCTCAAGATCAGGACTAGACCCATAAATCTTACCTGTATTTCAGCAAAGCAACAGCAGCCTGGATCATGAAAAACAATAAAGCTGGGAACCTATTTAGCCAGTACCAGAACTCTGTCACTGAATCTTGACTGCTGCTGTTTTCCAAAACATCAAAGCTAAAGTCAGCTCATATACATGGACTTTTACTGCAATTTCACCTCTCACCTGCAGGGCAGATATGAACTTGATTTTCAAAGCCTCCGAATTAAGGCATAATTGTTGAAAGAAAAGGGAGGATAGAAGCAGCTACTCAGTCAAAGCAAATATCCACCTAGCTCCTGGTTTTCAGGCTCTCCAGGATAATGACTGTCATTGTTTGTCACTAATGGCAACAGCACCTTAACATGTAGTGACCTAGCTGAGTTATTAGATATAAAACTCTAAGATAATGTTTATTAAAATCCCATCCCATCACTTACCAAAGGACTGTAAACTCCTATGGTAGTACTAAAGTCAGCCTTGCACTAATTGCTCAAAGTTAAATCAGCACCATTATCTCACAACTACACATAGGAAAACTGACACCTTTCAAGCCCCATAATACAGTCTTTCCCACCCTGTAGACTTCCACACTGGAAACAAGGAAGGGGGTAGAGACTACCCTGCAGCCACTGGAGATAAATACTTCCAGACTGTACAATGACTACGGTCCAGTGGGCCAGGTAGCCACAGACTCTCATCTACTGAGCACAGTGGCACTGCACAGGGTACTTGCAGCCACAGAATGGGCCACAGCAGTGTGACCTTTTGTAGCAAGGACCTACCTTACAATCCATGACAGGCAAGCTGAGCAGTACCTGTGCCCACAGAGCGTTTGCAGGGCTTTCTTCAGGATGTTATTGCAGTTGCTGCACAGGTACTTCTGATCAGGCACATCTTCACAAATGTTGGTTGGATATCCAAAAGGAAATTCATTTTCATCAGGAGAAGAGCCGGGGACATCTCGCGGGCCTCTGCTTGTTTTCTCAGCCATCTGAAGTAAACTACTGTCAAAGATGAGGAAAAAAATAGGTGCTGAAACAAGTAGACATCCGCTCACTTTGATGTGAGAGAATACATCAGGCATCAAAGTCCACAAAGCAGCTCCAGACCTGTGTACTAGTCTAGTGATCTGTTTAATTGAATCTGTAGCTGACATGCGTGACTAAATGTCACAGTGGGTTTGAGGAGGTACCAGCAGGAAATTACTGTACAGATTTAAAATTTCCCTGAAACACAATATGAAAGTGGACAATACATTAAAACAAAGGTCCGGGATTTTCTTCCCACAGTTTTCTAGTTTGTAGAAAGATGAAGTAAATAGTCCCATCATTTTAGAGCTATGATCCCATCAGTCTACAACACAAAGAAGCATTTCCTGTAGAGTAAATCCCCAACAACCTTCAATTTCCAGTAGCCAAAATTTATTTTATTGATTTTTATTTATTTATTTATTTATATGATTACATTTTATAAACACCAAAACTGAGCAATTGATGTGTTTACAGTGACTTTCCTGAAGTCATAACACTAGTGGCAAAATGAAAAAGGAAATCTCACATCCACAAAAAGCTTAATGCTTGTGCTCTAACCAGATACACCTAGAGCCACACATGAAAAGGTATAAAGCATGTTCAGTATCAGTTTCGGTTAATGAGAGCCGTGCAGTTGAATACTTTCAGATATGCAACCAGAAGTGATTCTGGTGGTCTCCACAGTTGCTTGGAAAGTTCAAGATAGGTTTTCACCCAAGGACCTGGCACATTTGGAACATAACGCATCTATGGAAGTCTTTATGAATCTATTTCCCCCCCCCCACGACAGTACTGACACAAAATAACCTATCTCAGTACCAACTGTGACTTTATCAAAAGTAACACTAACAAGTCTCTGAAAACGATGAAATCAATATTTAAATCAATCGGACATCTTCAGGATTGTGCCCCATGGGTGCCAGGTTGCCGTAAGTGGACTTGCCTACACGTCCGCACTGTGTTTCGGGGGCATGCTCGGGGCACGCTGTATACCCCTGCACTGACTGTGTTAGCACACGGCGTGAGGCTGGGATGGAAGCGATTGCAGCTGCCACCTCGTACACAAAACCGTAATGATGGGAAACCCAAGTTCAGTTCTCTCCCCTGTGCCAGAGGACTCAGACTGACATCTCCCACCTTCCCTTCACTGCTGCAGCCGATGTGGACACTTTCCACATCTCCTGTGTAAGCTGTTCACTGTTCGGGGACAAACAGCAAGACTCATTGGGCCAGGCAAGGAACAGAAACAGCGGTGTGACTCTGACATGCAGTGCGTAGGGCATCCCCAGGATTTAAAATACCCCTCTTTGAAGAGTATTGTCTGTTTTCTAGTTCAGGCCATTCACTTGTCCTCTCTAGGCACTCGAAAGGGAGGTTAGCAACAAACGCAGGGCTGCCAAACCTGTCAAGAACCAAACAATGAAAACCTGCGACGCTAGAAGTTACAGCACCTGCACCCTTAGTTAACGAAGCTCTGTTAGAGGCGTAACTGATCAGTACCTTGGTGACAGCAGGCACGGACAAGAACCGCCAGCCTTTACGCTGGAAACCACCCACGGGTTTTGCAGGCACTCTGCCTGCATTAACAGATTATCCCCTTCCATCTGCGGGACAGGAAAACCAATTCCGCAGGTGTTTTACATCAATAAAGCTTAGTAAAGCCGCTGTCCTAGGGCTAGGAAGAAGCCAGCTCGGCAGGGCACCCTCTGTGCACACCCCAGCAGGGCAGGCGGTCGGTAGGTGCGTGAGCATAGGAACATGGTGAGGGCAGCCGGGACCCCCGGGGCCGGGCAGGCGGGAGAGCGGGGCCGGGCCGGGCCTCCTCCATCTCCACCCCCCGGGCGCTGCCCATGGGGCCCAGGCCCGAGGCGGCCGAGGGGCTGCGGGCGGCTTCCCCGCCCCCAGGGCCCCTCAGCGGGGCCGAGGCGCGGCGGCGGTTTGAGGCGGGGCCCTCCCTCCCGCTCCCCTTACCTGAGCCCGCGGAGGCGGCCCGGG
>VXAA01000259.1:367388-418357 GCA_013399115.1 Anseranas semipalmata
GGTGGCGGCGGCTGCCGCGCTCGGGCAGGAGGAGCGGGAAACCTGAAATGCGCGTCTGAGGCCGAGGGGAAGCAGGGGCCCGGCAGAGGCAGCGCAGCCCGGCTGCGGGCAGCCCCGGGCCTCTCCCCGGCCGGGAGCGGGCTGAGCGGGATGGGGGACTGACCAAGGAAAGGCCCAAGGGTTCAAATTCCCCTCAGGACGGCTAAAACAGAGAGTCTAGTTAGTTCCTGAAATCGGTGCGATTATGGCTATGTGACACTGTGACCTGGCTTCGTAACACAGAAACTCCAGCGTGCCCAGAGCATGATTAGAGTGAAAGCTGCCCTCTGTACACCTCCATCTGCTCGGGGGAAATCCGAGTGCTTCGAGTAAAGAACCAGGACACTTGAATTTCCTCCTCTAGCCTACTGGGAATCCCTGAGGAAGCCTCCCTATGCCTCAGCCCTCCAGCTATTCTCAAATGCAAGTCATATTTACAACAAGCTAACACAAGGCCAGTTAACTACGGTATGCAAATCCTTTTGAGATGCTCATAGCGCAGTGAAAATTTCTACAAAGGGAAGTTTCACTATCAGGATAAGGCAAGCTTACAATGAAATCACATGCTGCAACCACATAGACTAGGATTCAGTCAGAAGAGTTTCAGATGCAAATCTGTTCTTCCTTGTGAAAGAAATTTGGGGAATACCACTGGGGGTGAGTCCTAGCTGAAAACCAAAGATAAAAAGAGGAGATGGTACTCTAGATGCTTCACTTAGTTTGTTATGCTACAGCAGTGTTTGCAGCCAGGTACCTTATGCCATCCTACAACATTATTTATCAATGAGTGTCTGCCTGAAGTCTGATACCTCTATTAGTTCCACATGTGGAATAGCTGCCCTGGGTGATTGTCTCCCTGACATAATTACAGATCACCAAATATAAAACCAATCTGAGCTGTATTAAATAATAGATTGGAAGGAGGGGAGCTTCTGGGAACAAGACAGCCCCTGTTCATGTAAGTGAACTATATGCTGTAGTGCTTTGCATTGCTAAAGAAACATCAAAATTAATTCCTGATTTTTTTTTCTCCTCACATTGTTATGAATACTTATGTTCATGTGTTTTCACAAAGAAGAAAAGAATATTCATCAACACTGCTCACAAGCGTGTGACTCAGCTCATTTGCCTGGGTGATATAGCAACATTTATTCTTTTCCATATGTTCCCTTACTAGATCCTATCCTGGGTTTATTGAAGATTTCCCAGAACAGAATTCCATTAAACTTCTACCTTTTTGTCGCAGAAGGACAATGTCAAACAACACAGGAATAAACAAAACATTTTTTGACACTTCAAGAGGGCATTTTAGTTTAAAAGCAAATATATCCAAGAAAAAAATAACTCTAAAAAGATGGCCAGGTCCAGAGGTAGGATATATATTTATCCTCTGTAGAGCTGATATACTGGACATCTATGTGCACACAGAAGACATTAATCTTCTAAGTATATAGTACTGTGAGGATATTATAAGCACCAAGCCTGGCACTGCTGGCAGAACAGATGCTAACAAAACCCATAAAATTACCAAAAAAAAAAAAAAGATGAAAAATATTTGTACAAAATGATTGAGATTGCAAATTTCATTTTCAATTATCTTTGTGGTTAATTGAAAATAACAGGAAGTATTAAAAATATACTCAGAATACAAGAGATATACATGTTATCCTTATGTAGGGCAGATAGCTGCTCAGTTTTCTTTACCATTTCAGGCTCTGCTGTCTGCAACAGAACATACTTCACCTCATTTGCTGCATGGGCAATGCCTTTTCATAGCCGCATGCTAATGCATTCATGGGACTTGGAGACAGGCAACAACCATCTTCTGCTGCCTAGCATTTTTAATAATAGAAGTCCCATTCTTGGAAGCATTATCCAAAAAGTTTCCTATGCTTATGTCCACAATTTCTTTAACTCTGTTTTATTCAAAATTCATCTGTGGGCCAAATACTATTTTCAGTTCTACTCTGCAGCCTCGCTGGAATCAGGATGCAAGACTGTTTCCAAGAAAAGAATCTGATCCTTCACTTTGTCAGAAAGTCCTTTATTTACTTCCCCTTGAATTAGACTGGCTTTTGACAAGTGACATGTTTTTTTGTTTGTTCTGTTTTGTTTTGAACGTTTTAACAGTTTAAAAATGGTGATGCAAAGGATATTGTCATTAGAGGGAAGAAAACATAGGTCTGACAGAGCCAATTGCCGCTAGCCAGTTTTAGGGTATCCATCTGGCTTATTGTCATACATCACTGGAGTGTTGTTGGATAAACCGCTAGCCTAGTAAATGCTTCCACCTTCCTCACTGGAAAGAAAGAACAACATTTGTTCCCTTTTGTAAAACACTTAGATCTCACCAGATGAAAAGCACAATGTGCGGTTCAGTAATGCTGTCACAGCACAAGAAAATGGCTAATTTAGCAATGTGGGCGTGCAATTATTTGGGTATACAGCCATGGTACCTGCACGTGTAACTTCTTGTGGAAGAGGAACATAATGTCAGTTCTATTAAAGCTATTTTTAAGGCCTCCAGTTTAAATATCAAGATCTAACTATGTGAGTAGGAAGACTCGCCCTATTAATACTTTCAGAATCACATGTAATGTCTCATTTCCACTTCCTTCTCTTTACTTCTCTGCTGCAACTGTATTTGTAGATGCTCTGAGTGCAGAGTCATCAGGGCTGCATATTAACTAAAGAGTGTGTGGAAAATGTGATCTTAGTTTGTATGGCTTGAAATATTTGCTTTCATTGCTTAATAATTAGGGCTGTTAAAAGTCGTGGCAAGTTAATCTGGCACAGACAGTTTCTACCAGGATGTGAGCTAATTTTTCAAGAAGATTTAAAAATAGTTCTGGATGTGGCATTTTTAAGCTTTCAGAATACAGAGAGGTACAAGTTAATCATTTCAGAAAGACTGATGTTACACCCATGGGACAGTTTCTGTTTCGGGATGAAGGGGCATCATGTGCTATTAACCTACAAGGCCTCCTTTCTGTGCTGTTAGTTTGCTCCTTCACTTTAGCCTTGAGAGTTCTCGAAAGTATTACACCTCTGTCTTGAAAGGTGCTGAATTACACAAAGAAACTAAAGATAAGTTTTTGGTACTTTCCAAACTAGAGATATTTCCTCTGGTAAATTTCCCCCATATGAGATCAGTTAACCAAAAACAGGATGTGGCTCAGAGAGAGACCAAAATTTGAAGCTTAACTTCATTGTAGAGCCATTCCACCAATGCTAGCATTGCAGGGCACTGTGTTACTATTTAAGGTGAATGATCACTTTTATATCCAAGAAAAAAAAAAGCTCATGAGGGAATATATCTAATTTGAGTATTGTCCTTTTAAAAGCATCCATAAGCTTGAGCTTTTTAATGAAACAGTTTTTAGTATGTTTACAAATGGAATTGAGGCTCAGATGCTAAGTGTTTTAAAGACTATAGTTGAAGTGCAAACAGTATTTTCAGGGCTGAGAATCTCATTTCAGACAGAAAAAAAATGCTGGAGATAGGGATTTCTCACTCTATGAAAACATAATTTTCAGTTGGTATAAATTATCTGGAAATGTGTATGTATTCTAGGAACCCTGAAAAACTGGTAAAACACAAGAATGAAAACTTGTTAGTAAAAGATCCAGTCCCCATGAGATGCAGTACTTCCAGGAACTGGAGCTGAGTGCTCCAAGTCAAGATCCCTGCCTGTTCATAGCCCCGATATTAGTTTGTTCTTTATCTTCTATGCTATTACCTCTTTCCTGACTTTAGCGACCCACAAAATAGAAGTACAACAAAGTTGTGAGATTTCAATCGTCAATTCATCTTCAAGATTTTCAAATAAAAACATGAAGAATCATGAAATTTGATTTATTGTTATCCTCAGCAAACTTGACAGCTTTGCCACAATTCAATCTTGTCTATAATAAAATCTTTTAAACTCTTTTTCTTGTATCTGCCTGAGCCCACTACCAGTTTCAGCTCTACTTTGTTATGGTAATATCCTGAGGATCCAACCCAACTCATATTACAGGAGATGGAAAGTTTCCCACTAACTTCCATAAGAGTTGGACTGTAATCCTCAAAGAGACATCAGGAATCAATTTTTTTTCCTTTATCCCCATTCTGCCTCAAAATTTTTCCAGATCATATTCTTCGTAGCATAGTATTATCCTCAGCTTCCTAGTAGTTGTTTTTTTTTTCTCCAAACAATAGATGTTCTGGAGTATCTCTTCAGTATTTGTCAGGAAAAAAAAAAAAAAAAAGCATTAAAAAAAACATTATGCATCATTTATCTTATTTTGGTCATTCACTAAAGCAGCTTCCACAATACAGGCCAAGAAATCCCTTTGAAGAGAAGAGGGTAGAAAAAACTAAAGTGTTTCTCTCCATCGTGGTGTCCTTGATAGTTTCCTATAAGCAATACTACTTAAGAGTAAAAACATCGTGAAAAGATTACTGAGCCTGATTTTAGGCAACCTAATTACGCAGACCTCCTTTACATCAAGAAGCTCCTTGGTGGTATACCTGTCTCAGTCGCTATGTCTATGCAGCAGGACAAACACTGAATATAGATGAGTAAAGCTGACATGGAACATTTTATGACAGTTTCACTGATTAAGCTCTGCTTTCTGTTGCAGCCTGTCTACATCAAGGGCTTATGCTGGTACTTGTGGTTATGCTTCTGTTTCTCTTAACATACACAGAGTCTGATCTAAACTGGAAAATTCTTAGCTGCTTATTTCCATTCTTACTGCTTTGGAGAGAACTCTGGGAATGGGAGCTGTGCCCAGCGGGAAACCTGCCAAAACACTCTTCCAATGCTCTGGATGTAACATGAAAAAACAAGCTAAGATTCAACATCTTTTGACTATAAAGCAGCTGGCAAAATATGGATATTCTATTGATAGCTCAGTTCACTTGTAGTGTGTTACAGAAACTATATAATTATCAGAAAACTTGGTATATTTGAGTGGGACTAATTAGTGGAAACAGAAAAAGGAAATAACAGGTTTCTTTAATAATGTCTTCATTAATTCTCATTAATGAGAGGAATAGAGGGAAGAGTGAAGGTTATAGTAAATCTTCTGTAACCCTGCCAGAAGTTATTCATCTTGTTAATAAGAGCACCTTCATCCTAAAAGAGATGCTTGGAAGATGATCTTTATACATGTGATAGAAGCAGAAAGAGACTTACTATCCACTAACTTGCATCTCTCTTCCCCTGAGACCATAATTCACTTTGCTGTTGTACAGTGACTAACAACACTAGGCTTAGCTTTCCAACAGCATTTTTCAGCATGGTTCATAAACCTGAATAATTTCCACACCACCGCTGACAATGTCTATTTATGCCTGTACTTTATAGGCAAGAAAACTGGGGAACGTAGAAATTCCAAGCTTTATCCAAGGTTTCACAGGAGGAAAATGGTATTGTACAGAGAACCAAAGCTCCCATCAAAACATTGCGGCAGAAAGAAAACTCCTGAGTGTTCACAAAACAAGATGTCTTTAAAGAGAAATCTGAAGGAGAAGGAAAAATATATTGTAAACATAGGAGAAGCCTGAATGAAAGAGTAAAGTTGGAAGTGGGAGAAAGCAGGCATAGAGAAAGACAGGTCTATATTCTGAACAGACAGAGGCAAGCAGACTTAGTGCCTAAATTCTGGAATAGAAAGAGTCCACTCATGAGGCCAAGTATCTTGGCAGCTTTGCCAGTGACGGGACTCCAAAATTGCATCATCACATACAAGTTCCCAGCAGCGTCCTTGGAATTCAGCCAATAAAGCAAACCTTGAAACTCCATGTCGAATATCTGCATCACAAATTGGACGTTGAAACCCCGCAGCAAGTGAATGGGGCACAAAGTGCTTAGGAAATGAATGTTCCCATCTGTTCAGGTTCAGTAACAATGGGTCATCCTGGAAGAAATGAAAATGCAGATTGGCTTCATAGTGCAATGGTTCAGAATTGTGAAAGTTTTCCCAAGCTAAGGTTTTATTTTCTTTGTGGCAAGACACATACAGGAAGGAAATTCAGCATTTTGTAACCTGGTTATCTAAAATCACATCTAAAATTTTCCCTTATCATGAATTTTTTGCTTCAAAGCACACACCTGGCAGGCAGTGCCCTGGGCTGGATGGCCCTCTGCCTTGCCCCAGAGTGGTTCTGTTCAGAACCGGGCACCGAAATCAGCAGGCCCACTGCATACATGGAGCAGATGGCCAATAGACACAGCGAGATGATGCACAGTAGCACGGGTTTCTAAGAACGTGCTTTAAATTCACGTGGGTTTAGGAACCTTCCCCAGTTTCTGGTATGAATACATTTTATTCTTTTAAATTGCATCATGGATTAATTTGACCCCTCAAGTTTCGATGGGAAGTTTTTGATCATAGCTTATTTTCGAGATTCCTGACCAAAACAGAAGCTTAGCTGACCCTGCCAGGCTTCTTCAGTGTCATATAGAAACTGTGAAATGGTGAAGTTATTTAGCTTTGATAGGAAGCCACAAGTGACACTAGGGACATAAAGAAGATTCCCTCATCAGCGTGGGTTGAACAACTTTACATAACCACAAGCTGGGCAAGGTTCATGGAGGTAGAAGTTTTAGCCTGAAAATACATCTCTGTCTGCGTGTGTGTACTTGGTGCAGAAAAAACATGCTGCCTTTACAGTCACTATGTACAGAGATTCATCCCAGCAGTTGAAACCTCTGCCACAAATATATCTCCAGACTTCTCTTGTCAATGGGAGTAAATGCCTTTACAAGAGCCCTAGCACCCTGGGCCCCTCAAAATGAGTCATCCCAAGATGGTAGCAGTCAGTATGTCCTTCCCTGTCCCTCCTGCTACTGCTGTGAGCAATGGCAGCACTTTCAGTAGCTGAATTCCACCCAAAGATCCCAAAGCACTTTGCAAATATTAACAAATAGTACCCCTGACAAGGTACCATTTCCACGTAACATTTCCATGTAACAAGGAAAGAAGAGACACATAAGAAAGCTAGAAGTCCACAGTCTTCAAAAGTAATTTCTCATACTCAGTATATAGGCTCAGGTGCTCAATTAAAGGCACCCACAACTTGATATTCACAAGCGTTGAGAATTTGTACCCTAAATTAAAGTAGAACTGTAGATGTTCAACATCTTTAAAAAGTGGGTCCATGGAGTCAATTCTTCAGGGAGTCTAAATTTCACCAAGCTAATGCTTTTTATTGTCTGCTTTGAAAGCTCTTTTCCAACAGCAAACACTAAACTCTGGAGGATTAGGGCTGTGATTATTACTCAAGACGGTACTCCAAAACTATTGCTGAACATGGCATGATGCATGTTTGGTGAAAGTTTAGTGAAAATCAGGACCAAAATGGACCTCCTGAATTCCAGTTCCATTTTGTAAGTATTTATCTGAAGGTCAACCCACATTTGCACTGAAAGCAACTAAAAATGTTATTTAAAACAGTTACTCAGTACATACTATTCTAATATAACAAAACTAACTGGAGCTAGAAACAAAACACCTTTCAATATTGCAAAGACTGGTGACTCCAAACTTTTGGAATTACACTAATGGTGGAAACTAATACCTATTTCTACCTAGCTGTCAGAGCCTGTGGCTGAATATTCTCTGGGACCTTGCAGCAGTAGGCTTTTGTGGAAAATTTTATGATTTGGGCAGTGAAAATGACATTTTTATGGCATATTGCTTTTTATAAATAATGAAGGAAAACTGGCTAATCAGACTCTGTAAGAGACAGACAATGCAGGCACGTAGTAAGTGCAACTCTTCAGTTACAGCTGCAGTTTATGCCCAGTCTGTCAGCAGCGCTAACATTTATGCCTATATATTGTAAATCACATTTCAGCAGATATAAACGGGCATAGAGAAATGTGAAATCTCTATGTGTGGGTGGGTGAGATGTTTATAAAATATTTTCTCTTTGAAAAGAAATTTTCACTTTTTTTTTGTGAATCAGTAAAAGAAATACTACAGCTTCAGATCTAGATATCAAGTATAAAAAGTATGGCTTCTCCAAAATAATTGTAACAACACTGATTTGCATTAGCCAAGGATGTGCTCTGTAGCCTCACAGTATAAATTGTGGAGAACATATAATAGCCAGTGGAAAGAATGCACTGTTGAGGTTACTCTTGTAAAGCCAAATTAGACAATACAAGTCCATGACGGGGCTCCTTGAAACCAGCTTACAGTGTACTAAATCCAAACTCTGAGCCTCTCTCTGTTTCTTTTGGAGAACTTTTTACCAGTGGCAGCGGGGCTGCTATCATTAAAAGAAAATTGATTTTCCATTGTAAACCCCATTTTTTGTCATTTAGTATCTCAGCCGATTCAAAGTGCATCAAATACAACTTTTTGTTTGCTTTCCTTACAATAGAAATTGGCACCTTAGTTGTCAAGTACCAAATAAAGGAAGCATAGTCTGAACCACAGCACCTGAGGGATAATCTGCATTTCATGACTTCTAGCTATGAACACAGATAAATATAACTATTTCATAAATAACCACCTGTGTCTAACAGATATTTCCTGGGATAGAAATTAAAGGGCTGAATATAGCCATCTTTACTCAAGATTTTCTGCTATTGTTTTTTAAACTTGAACGTTCTTTCTATGACAGTTATGGGGTTTAATTCAGCTTTGTGTTTTCCAGGAAATCGGTTGCTGCTTAAACATGTATCCAAATTCCAAGTTCATTCAGAACTTGAAAAGCAAAATTTAACACAAGGAATGGAATTTTGTAATGACCCAGCAATTGGCAAAACCAAACTCTTGGTTCCCAGGAGAACGAAAAAGCCAAACCCAGATAGTTCTCCTAATTAGAGGTGAAAACATTATTAAATATCTTAAAAATTGAAAGCATATGCAACTCCTATAAGGTGGTTTTTTACTGGAAAATAACTGATGGCCATGCCAAATTTCAGTGTGTTCTCATGTAAGAATTCAGCAGGAGATTAAGAACACATTTTGCTAGGAGACATGCAAAAACTTTAACATTTACATAGACTGTAAATAAGCCTCTGTAGGTAGGGTCAAATGAGAACTCATGATGGATGAACACCAAATTGGCAGCCCTCAGAAAGAGAATGATTTTTTAAATTACAAAAGAATATTCACTCAAATGAAAAAATGGATTTCCTCAGTATGTGTTCACTCATCTCTTCTGTTCATTTCTACAGCCATACTATAAATGAATCTACTGACAGGGTTGTTTGTGGGAATGACAGTTTGAGATTACTTATGGAAAGAGATTTTTGACCTTGAAAGAAGTCTTACTAAGGATTAAGCTCTAGGATTTTTTATTTCTCCATCCAGTGCAAGATCCCTTCTACAGACTCAGAAAAGAGGCTATGCCTATACTTATATATGAGGCTGTGTCTACATTTATATTGCTATACAGAGATATAAATTAATTTCAGTGCAACATCCTGGCTTTACATTGCCCAAAGACACTGAGGAAACACCTCAGCATGACGAAGTGAATATTTCTCCTCTTCCAGATGATTTCAGATTGTGTGTACCATCAAAACAAAATAAAAATGATGTGATAACTTGGACTTGCATCCCACTGGCTCACATAAGCAATTTTCTCTTTCACCTGGTATTTAACATGATACATTTTAAAGTCAGCCAAGAAAGAATGATGACAGTCACTTAAAAATACTGAAGTATTATGAAGTAGGAATTTTAACATGCTATGGGGACTTAGCGTTCCTCTTCTAAAACTGTAGGGTATTCTTAATTCAAAAGAGTTTTGACAGAGCACTTATGTGGCTAAGGCTACTTAGGCCTTGTGATATACCCAGAAAGGTTATATACACAAATCATTTCTGCACTGCTAGTAAAGCAACAGCCAGAGAATGGCACCATTTGGCTCTCTTCCTGAATTAGTCACAGTAGTTAGATGCAGCACAGCAGCTTTCATGACCAGACCGAAAAAGTGCGAGTTTCATGTATCACTGTGCATAATAGGGTGGAATTTGGTCTGTTCAAGTCATTTATTAGCTTTGATCAATTAGACAAATTTCTGGTTGCAATGAAGAGGGAAATCATTTTGTGACACTGAGATATCTAAAAATCAGTAAAATACAACTGGAAAGTTAGAGAAAAATACTTAAAAAAAAAAAAAAAACTAAAAGGCTTACTTAGTACTAACCCTTAGAACTGTTGTTATCTCAGGAATTCAACCAATTCAGGTCTTACGTATCTGTCAGGAGTATTCAGGGAGAATCACGTTAGAATGGCATGTGGTGAATTTTCTTATTCAGAGTCTGATCTGGGAAATGTATTAAAAAGGAATAAAAGTATAATGACCAAACTCATTTCATTGACTTCAGTGGGTCCTGCTTTCAGAGATTATCTGTGCACATCACTAGGAGCAACTCTGAAGTTCACTTTGGAGACAAGTTTGACTATAACGTACTATTATGTAAATAAATGAATTTTAGAAAAAGCTTGTTTACACACAGCCCTTGGCATCTTGCCAGAATTGACAGACTCAAGGCCAGTCATCTCTGTTCTAAGAGAAGTGAGAATAAAATTGAACTGAAATACACAGCTCTCTGGACAAGTACATTAATATGTAGGCAGACCAGTAAGCCCTCATACAGAGGCTGACCTCAGGATAGAATACAAAAGTATAGTAGTCAAATGCATGTTTCGCTGGAACCACTAAAGCTGTTAGCCTATGATTCAAAGCCTGGAACATTTGGAGACTTGCACACCATGTATATAAACAACCAAGGAATAGAAAAACACTCTGTACTATTCAGATATAAAAGGCCCTTTCTGATGTCCAGAATCCCCAGTAAGTACAGAATGTGTTTTGAAATAATTTCCATTTCATAATACAGATGAGTCATCTAAGTAGTGATTTTTCCAGGAATTTCCTTTTTTTTTTCTGAGATTAATTCTGTGAGTTGCTGAGTACCTCAGGACTCTCTGACTACAAATCACTAAGATTAGCATGGCAGTAGATTCTAAAATCAATCCCATGCCACTTCCATTTTCTCCTGTCTTACTGACCAGATTCGATGGAAATGTGCCAACAAAATTTGCATGTGTCAAATAGATGAAGACATAGATATACCTTTCCCCCATGTGGTTTTCATATGACAGTCACGCAATGCCACATGAGAAAGGTAAATCTTCCAACATCAGTATGTATATATATACACACAAGCCTCCACACTGCACATGGTTAAATATGCCTAAAAATATACACATATAAAATTCATATATTTAAAATATTTTAACTATCTCGATCTACTGGATGGATAATGATCTCTATCTGTTGGATAGATAATACTGGATAGAAACAGAGAATGAATAAGATTAAAGATAATTATCAAGTCAGTCATTGGTTTAAAAAATAAGTGTAGCATTTCTATACAGTATTTTTAAATTAGGTTGCTAGATCTTCAGGAGCAATACAGACTCTTTGGAGTCTGTCTCACTAAAAAACTCAGTAGAACTGAAATTTCAAAAGTCACCTCTAAAAATGAGACATGCTCCTTGTCATTTTGGTTTAATGGTGAACTTGGTAGTGTTAGGTTATAGGTTGGACTGGAAGGTCTTAGAGGTATTTTCCAACCTAACTGATTCTGTGATTCTATGTGATCCTGTGACTTAAAGTTTTTAAAGGGCAGTTTATATTGAAAAAAAATGACACTTCTGAATAAGCTAACAGGACCCAGGGTTTGTTTCACACAACTCATGGAGACCACGTCTTTGTGATTTTACCTGTTTTAAGACTGCTTGATAAAGTCAATGTTCTTTCAGCTATCTTTATTTTCCTATTAGCAGCTTGTAGGAAAATGTATTTTGGTGCCAGATATTACTTGATACTTTTTTGAGCCTCTTTGACACAGACAGGAAACAGCAGAACACATTTATTCTGCTTATGTAGCCATCTTCTTTGTTGTCTTCTCTTTCTTTTCTCTCTGGAGTCACTGTAGCCTGATGAATTGACACTGAATGCCAGGATACCTCACTTAATGTTCCAGTTTTCCAACTGACCTTGCCTCTAGCCTTCAGAAAGTCACTGACTGCTCTTGATAATACAGTGTCCTCATCTGTAATTCACTACTTTGAGTCCATAAAATTAATCCACTGCAAGTTCTTTTTAATGTTGTCTTTGTTCTAGTTTCATATTTCCAAGTACTATGTGTACCACCACACTGACAATTCTTTTTTAGTCTTTGTAAAACCTTTTGCTTATGCAAAATAAATAAATAAATAAATAAATACAAAAGAACCCTTCTGTGTAGAAGACAGAGATAAAACACTGTCCTTTTACGCAGTATTATACTCTGTACCAGTTTGATATTCAGCGCATATAATATTTAGAGTATTCTAGAGTATCAGCCAAAGAAGGCAAAGAAAATCTTTGAACCCTTAAAATTGCAACAGAAACCATCAACAGCTTTGTGGAATGATTTCCTCCCACCAGTCCTAGGAAATTCTCCCATGCAATGTAGAATTGGCCCTGCTATATACACATCGATTAAGGTTCAGGGATATGGCTATAACCAAGTTCTTGCCCTGGAAATTAATTCCTTATAATCCATACATATTAAATATTAATTCTTATACTGTCCTTCTGGATTTTATTTATTGCTTACCTTATATGGATCTGATTGACCCAACTGAAGAAAATTCTTGTTCATATCCTTGGCTACAATTCTTTCGATCTCCTTGCTCTTGGTTTCATCTGGTTTTATCTAACACACAGTGTGAATACAAAATTGGTAACCAGCTTGATCTGGTAAACACTCGTAAACACAAGCAAGGGCAAAGGAATGCTGACAATACAAGCAGAGTTTAAATTAAAGCTCTTAAAATACATCTTAGTTACTCTATGCAATAAGAACAGGAATTATTTTAGTTAACTGATATCTTAGTAGTGCGACCCATGACTATAATGGCATCTGAATGTAATTTGATCTTTTTCATACAATGACATCATTGTGCTTTAACAAATCCTCAGGTTCCACCCTAGCAGGGATAGTTGAGTTAATATCTCCAAGTTCATAATCATATGTGAGAAATGAGAAGTGTTTAACAGATGTATCGCTCTTGGAGATAATTGGGTTTCATAATACACAGTTATCCTCACAACAATATTGTGCAGTTCAGAAGTAGAAATGCTTACAGGTAGACTGCCTAAAACAACCTCACTAAGCTTTTACTTCACTCTGCAATTTGAGTTTATATCCTGTTATTATTGGATAGAGTGTTATCTTCTTATGCTACTTAGAAAAGTTTAGAAGATTAATAAAAGTACTCACAAAGCCAAAATTAAAAATTGCATCATCTGTGACCATCTTCTCTCCACATATTAAGCGCTCTGGACCAAGGATATTCCTCAGACAGAGGGAAAACAGTGATTTTAAAGTTCTTGGACGCGCTGTTTTTGGGCAAGTAGTCAATAAAAATAAAAATGTGTGCAACAGTACTTTGTATCAAACTCTTTTCTCAGTTTTATTGGGAACCAAGCTGATTTGAGCCATCAGCTGTGAGAATGAAATTTGGCCCTTCAAGCTTTTTAACTGTCAAATTCAGTCATCAAGTGCCAAAATAACATTTGTTGTAAATCTACCAATCTACCTATGTTACACTAGACATTGATTCAGTCTACTGTGTTTTAAAATACAAATGAACAGCACAAATATTATTTGGGAACTCTTTTTTTTTTTTTTTTTTAAACAAGAAAGCAGAGCATAAAAATTGCATGAGTTACTGTCAGGAAAAGGCAATGGAATACCTGCAAAGAGGTATTCCAGATAAAAGAGTAAAAAAGGAAAACCTAAGGAATAAAATCATTTTTTTCCACAGACAGTAGATGAACTGGCTGCTTATATTTGCAAAGTCATACGAACAGAATTTTATAACAGCAGGCAAAGATTATCCACAGGAGAAGAGCAAGACTCTCTTCACACCTATGCAATCTCTGGCTTGTCCACCGGGACAGAGAATAAGGTGGCCACTGAAATATGCAATAGCTACTAGCCGTAATGTTAGAGCCACTTGAACAATGCAAGTTTTGCAAATAGTGTGTAAACATCCCATCTAAAGACAGTGCAGTTTTGTTTGCAGTGACTGATGAATACTGAGAATATCTAATATTACTGTTTTGTATCACAGAATTTGCTTAATAACAAGATGACACAGGGCATACAGTAACTGTGCCCACATGGTACCCGTGATGGATTCTGCAGAAACATTTTGCACAGAGGACAAATGTATATGGAAGAAGCATTATTCCTGTCCTTTTCCAAAGGTTTCTCAGAAGCATATGAGCTACTAATGCTTATGCACTTACGCACCAGATCTTCCAAACACAGACGTGCTGTAGTATGTTCTCTTATGAAGATAAACAGAAAACTTTAGTCTAAAGCCATCACTGTTGTTCACTGTTAGACTTTTATTTAAACTGCAGACACTAAGATGAACCTGAAAAAAAAAAAAAAAGAGAAAAAAGAAACTAGCATTGGGAATGCACTAAAATCATCTGTCAGCGTGCTAATAGCATACTTAAATGCAGACGAAAAATTTAAGGACTGCAGTTAAGAGTTTACCTAACCAAACCAAAAAGGAAGCTGAAAAACAGAACTTGTTATTCCAAAAGCATACAAATTGTGAAGACATGAAGCAAATTAAAAGGAAAGAAGAAAAAGGCAGTAATTGGTGTTTTTTAATAGGCATCTTTCTATATGTTTCCCCCAAAATCGAGCCTCAGGGGAGCTACCTCAGAATCTTGTTCATGTAATTCGTCCTCCAGTGCTCCAGTTTTACAGGAGAATTAGAGATTTCAAGACAGAAGAGACAGGCTGAAGGAGTTGTAAGAGTAAAATGACAGCATCAGAAAGACTGATATGATGAGCTCTTACTGGTTTAGAAACAGGCTGCCCTTTTATGGCTCTAGATTTTGTTTTATTGTTTTTCATTTCCCTACTTTTGTTCCTCATATCTACTTCATAGAGGTTGTATTAGTTTACATGCTGCTTCTCTGGTCTGCTACTGCACATATTTTGCCTCCAATATTCTTTAGCATTGTAAGATTTCTTCGTGCAAAAGAATTACATTAGGCATCCCTACTTGTAATTCTACATCAATTTTCTTTATTGAAAGACTAACAATTTTGAGAAATTCACAATGCCATTACCAGTACAACGTACCCAGTGGTAAGAAGTTTTTGTAGTGAGCTGACCATACAAAATTAAACCGCTGAGTAGCCTAGTCTGTTGAAATATCATAAAGCGTATATGCTAAAATCACAGAATCCAGGAAATTCAAATACGAAAAAATCTCTTGTTTGACACAAAGGCTTTCATTTGTAGCTTAAGTCTCACTCAGTACATGCTACCATGTATATGCACTTGTCAGACAATGCCCAGGTTGATTCAGGAAAAGGAGGACTTTGTCAAGCTGAATTCTGAATTTCCTTATTTCTGTGGTTTTAAACTGCATTTAGACTAGATTATCTCTCTAAAAGGCAGGAAGCAGCACTGAAGTATATTTCCTATTCTGAGTTCTCAAATACCACATTTCTCCATGGAGAGAAATAAGGTAATTTTGCATTTTTGCTGCATCCTGACCAATTGGCTGTATCACTGCTTGCAGCCACTCTTATGCTCAGAACTCCAAACTGATCAGAAGAGACTTTGCATCCTCTGCTCCTACTTTATCACATAGTCCTGACTATGGCAAATCTAAAACTTGTCCAAGAATCTCAGAGATTATGGGGTGGCTCCTGTCTTGCAGGTGAATTTCACTGACAAAGAGTTTGGGTGAGATGAACATTTTTTTGCCAGCAGACATGAAATCAACGTTGTGGCACTATACAGCCAAGTATGCATTTTTTTTGATTCACTAGGAAATGAGTACAGCATTTTCAGTAGTTGAACATTTGAAAAAATATCTTTTAAAAGTTCTTTTTAGTGGATGAGAAGGTAAAGTACTAATGTTTATAGGACCTATATAAAAACTATGTTCTTGCGCTCCCTCTACTGTTTCTGTCACAGTGGCAAACTGGGAGTGTTTCAAAAGCTGTGCATATTACTTTGTATATAAGATATACTGATGCCTAAATTAAAAAGGGGAGCAATTTCCCCTGACAAAACAATTTCAAAAATAAAGAAGCATGGTGAAAAAATTAAGGATAAATAGCACTATCTATCTGGAAAGCAAGCTTTTATGCACGATTCAATGCCATGGACATAGCTGGGCAGCCTTTAACATTAAAGTCTGTTCCATTAAGCATACTAACAAAGTACAATTCCATACGAGTTTTAAGTATCATTGTAATATAAATTATAGCATTGTTACTTATTATCACAATTGTTCAAACATTTCTTATCAAGACTGCAGAGTTTATATCCAAAATATGGTCTTCCTAAAATAGAAGTTGTGAGAAACATACTACTATTTTTAAAATAGTCTATTTTCTCTACACAGATGGATAACATACCAACACTTAAAAAAAAAAAAACATTAAAACAAGAACATTGAAAGTATTCAAAATCGGTTGAAATATGTCATATAACATATCATAATCAAAAATGTCTTGAAAGAGGACTTACCAAATTGGCGAACAACTGAAATTCTTAGCACATCAGCAGCAAGGGGAAACACTGGACTTGATCTCTCTCAGAGTGGGATTCCCCTGTATCACATGCTTGTTTTTTCACTGTAGTAACATGACTATTTTCTTTTTAGCCTTGATTTAACACTGCCTTCTTATGATCATTAGACTAACGTTTGCATTATTTTAAGGGTATTTTCTCATAATATTATTACTAGACTGAATCAGCAGCGAGAGGGGATAATCTCTGCTTTTGAAATCGAAGAATCAAGAAAAGATCAAATTTTCTTGACAAAGGTTTTTCAGAGAAATACATCAGAGGCATTTCCACTTCTGCGAACATGCAAATTGCACAATAGTAATTGTATTCTGAACGTGGCTATTAATTAAAAAATACCACTGTTAAAGCAGGAGCATGTTAATTTTCTCAGCATAACAGACCTGATTTAAGATGATGTATAAGCAAAACAATTAGCACTCTTCCATGTAACATAAGCAAGGAAGACAAGGCAGACCACCCAACTTGTGTTAATAAACATAACGGACTTTGCAAAAAAATCTGAAGTAAACTAACACACACCTTAAGATCTTCCTAAGTTTAAGATGAGTGGAAAGGTACTGTGTGAGTTTATTATCTGTAAATATCAAGGGTTTTATAAAAAATTGCTTTGCTCTTGCAGCACACCTACAGAGCACTTCAGAAAAATGCTTTTTTTCTCATCAGACAAACTGTCATGGCATGTCCAAATCATTCCAATGGCTATTCTCAAAAAAAATCCTTAGAAAAGTATTGACTCCTCTGAATACTCCACTGACACTTCACAAATTAATCATAACTGCTGTGCAGATTCAACAAACTTAGAAGCTCTCCCTTTCATATAAAAATGAGATTTTAAAAAGCTTATGATTAAATGTTTTCCTTATCTGGAGAACTTCACGTGCCAAAATGTTTTGCCCATGACAGAATCTTCAATGCATGTAAGTATCACTTCGTAACTGAAATGTTGCCAGGTATAGTGAAGATTCTTCAGTTTGTTTAGTTATAAAAAGTGAAGAGCTGCCTGTAACAGTTTCAACCTATTGAATATGAACTGTAAGTTTCCAAAATGTTTTCTTTCCATTGTAGGGAGTGGGAGTTGTTTGAAATGCACTGCAGTGTTTCAACGCACTGTTAAAATAAATTTTTGCACTTCAGATATCAACTGGAAGAAATTATAATTTCTTAATTTAGTAAATCTTCAGGATTGTTTAATTTAAAAATCTGTTACTCCAACCACAAGTTGAATGAAAAATGTTAACGTAAACACCTGGATACAAGGTTTTTGTCCTAAATACTTGGATGCTATTGTGCTAGGCTAGGTATATCCTTTTTTTTTTTTTTTTTTTTTAATACAATTAAAGTTGTAACAAAATTATTTAATTATTTGATAAAACAATTTTATTTTTCCTTTTTTTTTTCCCTCTCTAAAGGAAGGGTTAGGTTTCAATAAGACATTTGACTTCTATGTTTCTAAGGGTTATTCTGGCAAAAGACAGTATTTTCCATATTTGTTTTTACAGTCATTCCATTTCACTTCATCTGATTTCAAATGTGTTTGCAGTATTCTGTATTATTCTCCCATTCAAGCTTAAAAATCATACTTTGAAAATTACCAGGTTATAAGATAGTGGCTATGAAATACAAGCAGAGTGTTTTCCAAGATGAACTAGTCATGAATGTTAAGTTCTGGAAAGAATTACTAAACAGCTGAGGATTTTATTATTTTTTTTAAATGAGATTTGATCTGTATTTTAAATTAAAAAATTCTCCATGTAAATCAACAGCCACTGATGATGAGATCTTCAACAAAATCTTCCATTCTGTTTAAAAACTCCTGACAAAATGTACATGCTGTATTTGAAGGCCACCACTCAATCCAAGTGCTGGAGTCCAAAGGGTACTGGAATCTAAAAAGACAACAGAAAATGCTCATTTGCTCATACTATTTGGGGAGGAAAATATCAAACAGAAAAAGAATTACAATATGAAATAGACTGTTTTGTGTTCATAATCTGTTTTAAATTTACATATGTGAAAACACATTGGGTAACCGTTGGTCAAAATAATATGTAAAAAATAAATTATATATTACATGAGAAATATTACATGCAAACACTTGCCACTTGACAGCACACTTTAAGATTAAATCTCAGCACATTCTGATGTTAAGTTACGTACCTGAAACTGTAACCAATGTTTATCTTTAAGGCTTCTTTGCCCATGATCAAATACTGCGCTCCTGGACTCAATTCAACATCACTACAGGTCTTCTTTTTAACAAAAGTAATTTCGCTATTTTTTTGAGCAAAAGTCTGCCCTGAAGTAGAATGTCAAGAATTGGAAAATTTCACAAAGTGAACTTCCAGTCATATGTGTATCAGATAGAAAACACTAGCATGTTCTACAGTACAACACAGTCAAGTGAGCCATTTGCCACTTGTTATAAAACAAGAAAATTTGATGGTATAAAACAGGTTTCCTGCAAAAGATTTTTTAAATTAAATAGAATGTTAAATATACCTCAAACACATCAAATAATTTTAAATTATAGTAATTACAAGGACATACTGGGTGATTAAACTCAGAGGAAAAATGGGTGAAAAACAGCTTCAATTCTTCAAGACCTATGAACAGCTTCCTCTCCCAAAGGTAAGACAGTGAATGCCCAAGAACATTCCAAATGCCTTTCCCTTATAAATAGAGATAAGCTCAATCCACATAAATTTGCAAAAAGTGAAGGTATGGCATATCCTTGCATACTGCCCCACTTCAATCACTGTATATATAGTAAGAAAGGGCATTCTGTGAAATGAATGAGACCTATTTAAACAGCAACTCACAACAGTATTAACTGATTATGGAGTATGTTCACCTTGTTTTGTCACACAAGAGATGAGTAACTGATTACAGTTTAGGTTTGTTAACAACTGCTACAATAGAGCAAAGCTGCTTAAAAACATTATACAAACACTGCCCTTCTTAGGGCACAAAAGAATTCTCAAAGGCTGTATTTGAGACTAAGGTTTCTACTTTCATGAAATGACTAGGTTTCACTCTTGATTTTTGTCAGCTACTTCAGTGGTCTCAATCAGACAGCTCTTGCTCTAAGTGAAATAGTTAAATGTATTAAAAATAGGGCACTCACCTCTTTTATAGAGATCTAGAATAGTTGCAGAATACTTTACGAAATAACCTTCTTCACTACGAGACAAGATGTTCACTTTATAAACTGCAAAACAACACAAAACAAAGTTTTTCTTATTCCTTTTTCCTGCAATATGTTCTAAATGTCTTACAGATGCTCAGGTAGAGAATATAATGTCCCTTTACAACACTAACTTCTGGGAAAATCATGGCTACAGATATACACTGTATGGCTCTCATCTGATGGCCCATAACTTCCTCTGACCCCAAGGCCACATAGAATCATAGAATCATCTAGATGTGAGAAGACCTTCCAAGTCCCATCACTAAACCATGTCCCTTAGTGCCATGTCCACATGTCTTTCAAATACCCCTAGGGACGGGGACTCCACCACTTCCCTGGGCAGCCCATTCCAATGCTTGACCACCCTCTCTGTGAAGAAATTCTTCCTAATATCCAATCTAAACCTTTCCCAGGTGTAATATGAGACCATTTCCTTGTGTCCTATCATTTGTCACCTGAGAAAAGAAACATCTTCCTTGCTGCAACCTCCTTTCAGATAATTGTAGAGAGCAATGAGGTCTCCCCTCAACCTCTTCTTCTCCAGACTAAACAACCCCAATTCCTTCAGTCACTCTCCATAAGTCTTGTTTTCTACTCGCTTCAACAGCCTTGTTGCTCTTTTCTGCACAAGTCTGAGCAATTCAATATCCTTCTTCTAGTGAGGGTCCCAAAACCAAACACAATATTCAACGTGCAGCCTCAGCAGTGCCACATAAAAGGGGACAATTGCTTCCCTAGTCCTGCTGGCCACACCATTTCTGCTGGCTCGTGTTCAGCTGGCTGTTGACCAGCAGGCCCAGGTCCTTTTCTGCTGGGCAACTTTCCAGCCACTCTTCCCCAAACCTGTACTGCTGCATCAGGTTGTTATGACCCAAGTGCAGGAATCCAGCACTTAGCCTTTTTGAATGTCACGCAACTGGACTCAGCCCATCAATCTACATGCTCATGTTAGGATGGTACCAAGAGAAAAACACCAGAATTCATCAGAGCAGGTTCACTGGGGCAACAAGCCTTGTTACATGACTTTTGTTCAGCTAAGGGTATGGACAGCACTTACTCTTCTCTGCTCCAACATGTTACCTTCATAGAGTGTACACCACTGTCAAGCCTGCTGAATTTTTATCATTAAAGATCTAATTGGAACAAAATGTTCTGCAGCCATAGTAAAGAAGTGACTGTTTTAGTAAGAGCATGAGAAATAGGTAATGACTATTCAAATATTACCATATGCAATATCATTCTGGCATGCAGCTTCTCTCCTGATATCAGCAGTTATTGACTGGTCTAGTCTTTCTTGTACTCTGCTACACTCAGCTACATTGAGAGAGAAAGAAAAACAGCATTAAGACAATGTCATTGCATGTCTTCACATAAAACATCATGAACCTCTACCTGTTTGGAATTATCTGCTGTAACTGAGAAACAATGGGAGTGCATGGCAGAACAACGAATGTTTTATTAAAAAAAAAAAAAAAATCCTTAATTGCCTGAACTTAATCTAGTCAGACATCCATGATTACAGTGCACACGTTTTTTTTTTTTTTAATGTAAAATTTTAGAGGACAACAGCTGTGTTCTTACAAGGATTTTTCCTTGTGGTTTAATATGTTTTTATCCAAAGCATTAAACTGCATTTTCCCACCAAATGACATGGCAAAACATATTAAAAAAAAAAAACTTACCTTCCATGCATTTGCATTCATCTCCTTCACACAACCTCACAAGTTTTTCATTTCCATATGGGTTATAAAATATAGTGCATCTTTTATCTAGAAGATCCAAAAAGATATAATAAATAAATATAGAAAATCCAAGAAGTCAGCACTGAAACTTTGTGAGTCAGAAGTTACCTGAGCTTAAAATAACAAGGATTAGAAAGCTGTTGAAGAAGGAAAAATGTAGTCTTCAAGAAGGAATAAAGAGTTAAAAAAACAAATATGAATTTGAAGACATGGAGTACATACCTGGTGCATGATATTCATATACAGTGAATGTGGCAGGATTTAGCATTCCAACGTGGAAAAGCTCACTTATTCGGAACCCAACACAGAGGAAATTATCAGCTGGCACCTATTTGAAAGACACATGAATTAAGAAGCTATAAAAAGGAAACATGGTGATTCCAAAGAGTTTAAGTCGTTCTTACAGTTATGAAAGAGGTAACATACAGAGTCTATCTGAAGAATAACATGCCCATCTTTTATCTCATAATCAGCTATCAACTGATCAACTCCACTTGCAAGCTGTAGGGAAGAAAAACAGAGAAAAAATGTATACAACAGTTAAATATTTTTGGATAATCATGAAGGTTTTGTAATCAGTAGCTTTTACATAATCCTGAGATTTAAAAAACTTATTTTAGTGTTGCTTCTTATAATGCTTAAACTCTCTCTTTTTTTTTTTTTTTAAAGGAAATTATCCTTTTACTTATTGCATGAAGATAACAAAGAATTACAAAGGTAATTATCCTTAAAGGATACTTGAGTCCAGGTATAGTATCCTATTTAAATCCTATAAGTATAACTCAGATTGCCTTTCTGAAAAACTCACATGTTTTGCAATAGGAGCTGGACTGACACAAACACTACAGTTAAGATTCATTTCACAGACTTTAGCCAACTAATAGTTAGGTATGTAGCCTAAGAGCGTTCCCTCTACAGTTAGTAGATACAGCATCCCCAGAGGTTCATTAACATCATCCTAACACAAATGGCAGCCATTCTCTATTCACTTTTTTCTTTCCACTGATAACAGAGGGAGCCTATATTACAAGCTTTAATTAGATATCTAGCTTCTAATCAGTTAAAGGAAGTTGATCTGACACTATTGAAAACCCAGGCTCTAGACTTAGGTAGACTATTCTCATTAGCAGTACTTAGAAGCAATGAGAATATAATGATACAAATCTGCACTACTAGTCTAACAGAAAAATATGAAGAACAGTAAATATCATAGTTCTGTCAAAAAACTTCAGTAAAAGAAAAAAAGTTTTTTAATTCTCACAATAGATAGGTCTTCTGTATTTGCTTCCAATCCACTAACCAAACTTATGTCCATCACAGCGTGAGCAGACCCTGACCGTGGCTCTCTCATGCTGGGCCTGTACCTAAAATAGATTAAAAATAAAATTAGTTAAATATAACTGAAACTAAAAATTAATCTTCAATGTGTGATCCCAGAAAATCCTAAGGAAAATTCTACCAATATGTAGAACATCATAATGAAGCAAAATATTCCAGATGAATTGTTTCAGATTTATGTCAATATCATGCATAAAGGAGCTTTTCTTAATACTTATATTCCCAGAGAACCCAGATATAAATCAACAAAAAACCTCTCTCCCAAAAAAGTAATGACCTTCGTCTCCAATTCTGTCTACACAAATGCATAAAAGGGAAGAAAAAGGAAGAAAACAAGATCAGAAGACGAGATGCAATTATTAATAAGGGAGGATTAGCAAATAAAAACATTTTAATCTCTTAAAAAATAAAAGGAATTGAATATAAATGTCAGCTAATGTAATATTAAAACAATAACTAAAAAAATGTAAGACCAGAAAGCCTTTGTAACACTCCGAGTAATTTCATTACGCATACATAGAGCCACAGCGCATTTCCTTTGCACTGCTCCAATTTCTTAACACATCAGCTGGGAATTTCACCTTTGCAAATAGGAGCGTTGAACATTAGGAAATTCAGGACATTTAGAACCAGCATTAGGTTTAAAGGAAACCTTTAAAAGTAAAACATTGGCTCAATCACTGTGGAAATGACAGCAAATTACCCAACTAAAACCCCACCAGCTGTACTTACTTTGCACAAGCCTCTAAGCGCCCAAGTGGCTCACCATCTTCTCTTCTGTAACCTTTTCATATCGAGTAGAGTCAAATAAGTGATTTTAAAACTCTTCAGAAATAGCAAGCCAAAATTCTTGTAAAGCATTTTCATAATTGAAAGATAATTTTAAAAATTATTTTGGTAGCTATTTTTCATAGGAACTCATTGTGTAGCCACAAACGAATAACACTAAAGTCTTTTATAATTCAGGTGAAATGTCAGCTTTAATGCTTAATATGATTTATCATGTACTTATGTTATTAAAGCTACTTCATGGCAAAAGCTCAGAATGTGTTTATACACCCTGACGAAATGGGACAACTCTCAGTACCTTGTAGAACTTACCACAAACCACCCTCCTACTATATTTCTTTCTTCTGCTAGAATTTTGTATTCCTCACTGCCCCAATTGCAATAACACTTCCATAAATGAATACAAATGTAACTAACAGAAATACATTAAAGATTAATTCTATTCACAAAAAGACAATAGTTTCAAGGGCTAAAAAAGCTTCTAGCAATTTCTTTTCCAGTTTTGCATTCCGCTGAAAAAAGTGGAAGAATTTATTAGTTTCATTCTTAATAAAAAGCACGCTGTTTAATAAGCTGGTTTTTTTTCCCTGCACTGACCTGAGTAGTAGTATTTAAAACTATATTAACCCTTTACCATCATCTCTCTTTGGAACAATCTTCAATTCAAAGTTACACGACTCTTCAGAAGTACCAATTAGATTATATACTGTCCTCACCTACAAACATACAAATAAATTAGACAAAATTGAAACAGTAAACAATCATCAAATATGGCAAAAAAATGTGAAAATTCAGAATATGGAGTTAGAGGACTATGATACAAGTAAAAACAAGTGGCATGTTTAGCATGTTTAGTTTTGATAGACACAAAGCAGGATGCATAAATGATCAGCACAGAAACAAATGCGGAATTCTTGAGCAAAACCACACCGCTCTTGCTGGTTGTATTTAGAAGACTAAAAATGATCCAAACAACTCCTGATTATTTTATGAATATAAATACTACTTTATAAGAACATTTACATTTTAGTTGTTAATAAATTTGATGCTAAAGAGGCTATGAAAGATTAGAAGAAAACATATCATGGCAACAACTCAATACTTTGGCACACAGAAATCAATTCTTTAAATATTGCAAGAAAACAGTTTCTCAGCAACACTGCTGAATAAACAAAATGTAAACACTGGAATGACAGAAAATAGCACCATTTCTCAAAATTAATCACTAATTTGGGTCTTGCCTGTTTGGCTGTCTAAGCAGAGGCAGTACAATTGGTGAGCATCAAAACTAAGCTGATCATCTATTTAGATTTACAGAACAGAAAACCTCTGATGAAAATGGAGAAACTTTGTAACTTCTCTCTCATTATCCATAAATCATACATTACCCATAAATCATATACTGGCTTGTACTTAATCTAAACTATAGCCAAAATGACATTCACCCCTTCATCTAAAGGTAAGGGCAACAAATGGAATAGCTTTGAAAGAGAAACTGTTTTTTTCATATGTTCACATTAACAAACCAAAGATGCTATTTAAAAAAAATTGGTTGCATGCTTACATTTACTGTAGCTATGCCAGTGCTGCTGCCAGTGCTTACATATATGTCATCATCCAAAGGTACCTAAAGGATTGGTGTTAAATATAAATAGTTATAATAATAAAGATTGTGCTATTAGCAAGAATATAATTCAGGTCAGATGATCTACTTGTCTTTTCTACATTTTAAATACAAATTAAGGCTACAAACAGCTTCTACAAAAAAAACTTCACAGGAACAAGTAGAGATGCTAAATTTAAGTGAGTTATGCATTAAAAAATGCATTAAATGAAGCAGATAAGCAAATTCCTTAAACATTTGCTATGCCATATTAATAACAGTTTATTAAAAGAAAAAGCTAATTTAGTAGCGATTTCAAAGTTCAAAGAACTATTTAACGGGTTACTCAGAATTCTGCTTTGACTTTTCAAAAGAGATGCTATCCACTCACTGTCACAGTTCTTCCCACAAAATTTTCTTCTGTCAGTTTAAATAGATGAAGATCTCCATAATTTCTGTATGCTACCTTAACGCTCATGTCCAAATTAAGCCGTTTGACAAGAAGGGAATATTCAGTCAAGGCCTCAAGGGCATTAATAGTGTCCTGTCAGAAATCAATTATAAAGATTTACTTTCAAAAATTAAAAAGTAAATATTTGTTACAAAGTAATTCATTTTCTGCAACCTAAACAGGATGACACATAATGGTAACCATTACCAGATAATCAGCCTAGCTGCCTCTCAGCAGTGCACTTAACACAGTCATAAGGTATTTAATACTATACTCATAGGCATGTTTGTGCAATTTAAAGAAATAAATGCAAGTACTAAAACGGAGGCAAACAAATAGTAATAAACAAAGACCAATCATTTTCTCTTTCATAGTTTTTTTCCTTAATAATTTGAAAAGATAGGGAGGTTTCACGAATTGGAATATTCTATATAGTATGACTAGTTGATAGAAGGTGTATTAGGAATCTGGCAATTTTCACTTGACTTTTAATCTGTTCTTGTACACTAACAGTTAAGATACTCATGTGCGTCCAGAGGAGGGCAACAAAACTGACAAAAGGGCTGGAGGGCATGTCCTGTGAGGAGAGGCTGAGGACACTTGGTTTGTCAAGTCTGGAGAAAAGAAGGCTAAAAGGCAACCTCGTTGTTCTCTACAACTTCCCAAGGAGGGGAAATGGAGAAGGAAGTTCCAGTCTTCTCCCAGGCAACCAATGACAGGACACATGGGAATGGCACAAAGCTGCACCAGGGGAGGTTCACACTAGATATTAGAGAAACTTTCTTTACCATGAGGGTGGCCAAACACCGGAACAGGCTTCCTAGAGAGTTGGTTGATATCCCATGTCTGTCAGTGCTCAAGAAGCATTTGGATAACGTCCTCAATAGTATGCTTTAATATTTGGTTAGCCCTGAAGTGGTCAGGCAGTCGGACTTGATCTTTGAGGTCCCTTCCAACTGAACTATTCTATTCTACTCTAACACAGTTTTTACATAGAAAAAACACATACCCTCCCCTACACTGCATTCCAGTTTTTGTGGGAAACAAAAATCATGTCACAAAATGAAATATTCTGTTTTATAATAAACTTGGGAAAACAGTTTTCCTGGTATGATTCCTTTCACTCAGCATATCTCAAGTCAGTGGAATCAGCTTGCAAATTTCTATTTATTATGGACTTCACGAAAAGAAGTCTTATTTCCCAGAGACAAAGAAAACCATAGTATCAGAGTAATTTGATACTAGTACTGTATATAGGACACTGAAGTTGTCAAAGGGGTCATCTAATGATATTACCCTCTTAAGGCTTCTCAGATTTTGGTACTTGAGGAATGGGAACAAAATATTTAAAAGCTCACCTGAGTTGAATAAAATCCTCCACCATATCTTTGTTCTTCAGACAACCATTTGATGATTGGATTAGCATAGTTCTTGTCCCCTCTTAACAAAGCAGTAAGCAAGGCATATGCTGTAGTTTCAACCATTTGTGCAGTAACAGAGCTGGGAGCGTGTTGGTCTAATGTTTTGAAACTATCTGTCCAAAAACGGTAAATAGGAGGCTCACCTACAAAAGTATAAAAGAAAGGTTTCAGGTTGCCTACTCAGGTCAAGGAGAAAAGGATGAACTCTCTCTGCATTTAACAGGAGATGAACATATGCTTCTCTTATGAGTCTGACATTTATTCTAGAAACCGATGATAAACAGACCTGATGCAAAGCATCTGAATCATACCCAGATAATTGGTGGTCCTGAACAGTGATAGAGTGGCCAAATAAACAGAATACAGACTGTTTTTTTTAGTATTTTTTTTTCTTTTAATGTCAATTTCAACACGCAGGGCAAAACTTTTCTACTCTAGGAGAAATTGTTACTTGGCAGAGAACAGTCTGATTCTCTTGCCTCTAACAAAAAGCACTAAAACCGAACAGCATTCACAAGAGACTACAAAGTCCCTCACCAGCCAGTGAGAAATAAAGAAGAAACCCCCCAAAAAAGAAAACTGAGGGCCCTGGCAGGTACTGTGAAAAATTCCAGTCTGAGCCAAAGAAGAGAGTGGTCACATCATAAGGATGAGCAGGCAGACTAAAGTAACCCCCTAAGGACACCTGCATAAAAGGAAAGTAGACAGAACAAACATTGCGATACACTGCGGAATGACGAGTGTCTAGCTGACTTGCACACTGCTAATAAAATTGCACTACTGAAAAGCTGAAAGCAGGATTAAGCCTAGCAAAAAATACTAGGCCACACAAGACTAAAAATTCCCATATGCCAAAGCAAGCATCATTGAATATCACGCTCCAAGTAGAAGCCCATTAGAGAATTTTTTAAAAAATGAAAGAACAATCTACCAGAAAATCACCTACAATACAGACTTTAAGAGAACTTAATAAGCAATACCTATAACAGACGCTTCCTTCTTCAGTGCAGAGAACAATGACCGTGCAGATTGATGGTTCAAATCCACAAGAGCTAAAGCATACGAAATTATTGCCATAGTAAAGGGGCTTTGAGCAGACTGCGCATTTTTCAACAAATAATCTCCTGCCTTATTTTTAGCATCATGGATTTTCTGAAAAGATGAACAGACTACAGCTTACATGTATTAGACATTTTAAAGAAACACATCTATCAAGACAATATAGACATATATAGTATTTTCGACAATATATCTTAAAATAAAGTAATCCAGAATTTTGTTGTTGTTCTTTTACTGATTTTGAAAGCAACTAAATCTGAAAAAAAGCCTGTTGATTTCTTTGAACAAATCTTAAAGAAAATGGAAGAAATTAGAGTCCCAGAACATGACTGCTGGCAGAAATAAAAATATTACTTACCTGAGTAGGACATATTTTAATTGACTTTTCAATTCCGATAACAGAAAATGCTGTGAGATACAAAGCTTTTTCTTTAGCTTCTCTAGGTAATGTACCCTATAAAATCGAATATGTAACCATAATTAAATAGAAATAACCGTTAATTTAAATAAATACAACTTTTTATAGTTTAGGTGAGGAAACAAATAGAAATTCCTGTAAGAAATATCAGTTTTGTTTTACCTGAAAATATGCCAACTCTTTTGAATGTAATAGCTTATTAGTAAAAAAGAGACCAAAACATATAAAGTTATTGTAAAGCCGGGGCTACTATATTGTAAAAATCAACCTACATTTTTTGTTTTTTTCTAAATATTAAGGAGTGGCACACAGCTACTTTTAGTGGCAAGGCAGAAAAGTTTGCAATATTGTGCTGTTCTTTAAATGAGTTCAGAAGGAGGCAAATTTAGCAAAATTGTCTTGACTAGATGTTCTGATGAAATGTAGCCTAAAATATCTTGCATCTCCTGAAACTTTATCTTTTACTGTACACACATGCAAAACATTTTGTTTTCATACCTGTAATTTCACTGGCTGATAATCTGAAAATTCACTGAATGACCCATCTGGCATTTGACAGTTATCAATCAACCACAGAAGTGAATTACAAACGGAAATTTGATCAAGATTTATATATTGATTAACTTGTCCAAGAATCCTTAAAGCAAAAGCTGTCAACCTGGCAAAGAAGTCAAACAGATTATGTTTGTTTTGATTAGCAGATACTATCATATTGCTAGAGATTAGATAAATTTGCATTATTTATGATTTAGGTATGCTATGCACTCCCACAGTTCAAAGAAATATTGCAAATGGATTTTAATTTTAACAAATGGGAAATAATTAGTCATAAATAATTTTATAACTAGGGTCAAATCCCATGTTTCAGGATATGAACTCATTACTATACATCTCCAAAATATTTTTTTCTTACACACAGAACTTAAGGAAGGTGCTTTGGAAGCATCTTATTCTATCCTTCTATAAGCCAGTTGCATTTGCCATTGTGAAAGGCAAGAGAGTGACTATATAAACCTTGGCTAATTTGCAAAGGCAGATTCTATTTTCCATAAACAATATTATCCCCTTTTGTTTGATATCTTTTAAATATCATATTTGTGTGAACAAGGGGTATCATCTTTTTGCCCTTGCTCATATCCCTGTACTTAGCTTTCATTCTTCAAACTTGGACTGCAACCTTTGTTTGAGCTTATGACTCCCTGAGCAGGAAACCAAGCTCTACATAGTCCTTTTGTAAAATTCCAAGCCCAAAGAAGAGTTAGAAACTGTCTCAGGTGTGTCTACCTACATATGGACCCTCAGGTCCAACTTGTTTGTAGCAGTGTGATCTATGGACACACAGAAAATATATAGCAGGTGAAAACAAGGAATGAAAAGATATTATTCAAAGTTGTAAGCATCATTTAAATCTACCATTAGGCCTGCCTGTCCTACTTACTCAGCATTGTCACCCTTTAAAAATTAGTTATAATATGAAAGCAAAGGGCTGAATCAAGCTTTTTCCATTCACACTAATCAACAGACTTTAACTCACCATGTGCTAGCTTGCCCATTCTTCCACATGCTATATGAGAAGTCAGAATTTCTGAATGACAAGATGCTTACAATTCCTAAGGGATATATTAGGCAGAAAGAAAGTTAC
This sequence comes from Anseranas semipalmata, assembly GCA_013399115.1. Taxonomy (NCBI): domain Eukaryota; kingdom Metazoa; phylum Chordata; class Aves; order Anseriformes; family Anseranatidae; genus Anseranas; species Anseranas semipalmata. The sequence continues at coordinate 397,727 of VXAA01000259.1, forward strand.
AAAAAGAGATCAGTATTAAAATTACATTTGCTCACTCAGATACGTTATCTTTCTTATTCAGCAAAGTTTATGCATTTCTACAACTCTGAAGCAAGAGAAGAAGCTATACTTTTCTACCTTCTTTCATCTTCCTCCTCATTTGAGTTCTGGAAGTTAAGGTTTCAGGACCCAGTAAATGCCAGTTATTTGATGCTTCCAAGTAATGAAACACATAAAAAACTGGAGCAATACTCATGAGCTCTGCCTCTGCACTGCCCTTTGGCAGATTAGTAAGAATACTAAGACCACTAGGACTGAGGATTGTGGCAATCACTTCACCCATAAGATGTCCTGTGGAAAGAAAAAAAAAAAAAAGTGGATTTAAATGAATGATCATGAAAGTGAATCTAAGGGCAGAATCTGACTGATACTTATAAGCAATCATTCTATATGAAGTATTTAAAATTTTACATAAAAAGGTGATCTGCAAACCCTTTAACTAAAAAGAAGAAGCTAGGAATAAACTCAGATAAATTTAAACAAAGGAAAGAAGACATAAGAGAAAAACAACATATATACAGAAACTACATATGCATCAAGAGCAGTAGATTAAGAGCTTCAATTCAATTTACCTTTTACACTGACACTTCTATCAACTTTTGTTTTAGGGACCAGATTTAGTGGGATTTTATAACGAAATTCTTGTCGTCTCTTGATTGAACCTACAATTGAAAACGTACATATAACATACTGCAAAATCTAAATCAATAGCGGATTCAGATGTAATAGCCAGATTTAAAGATTTCGACTATCTGAGAAATCAGCAACAAAAATACCTATGATAACATGAAAATTAGAACTATCCCCAAATGTACATGCAAACAATATTGACTGTTAAAAAATTACAGATGCAAACAATTTAATCTTTCTTTTGCCTTTGTTGTTAAGAGAAAATCTAATCTTGACCTAAACTTTGGTTTCAGAGACACCTCTGGTTAAATGAGAACATATTCTATTTTCATTAATAAAGCACCTGCTAACTAATTTTCAAGCACACTGAGAAAAGCTCAATCTTGCATCATATTAAAGGATATATATAAAGGTTTCTATAAGAAAAAAATCCAAGTATTTTTTGAAAGACTAGCTATTTTGAGATGGATTTGTTAGTCAATGAAAGGACAAAAAATCCTTGGAAGGGTCATATGAAGAATATGTCACGAAGGAAAAGTGCCAATTTTTTCATATTATGGAAAACTTGATCATCATAACTACATCAATCAAGAAAATGAAAAAGTAAAGAAAGTAGATGAACACATATATACCACCAATTCTCATACCATAAACACCCTGTGGATCCAAAGTGAAACCTGCATGAAGTTCTTTTTTAACACCTTCAGGCTGTAATCATTAAGAGGAAAGAAGTAAAAAATGAAAACACTTTTGCTTAATCAAATACATTAGCTGAAGCAATGGTTTAAAACCTTACTATCTTTGCCTTCTACATCCTTCCATGTAGCTGAGTTTTACTTAACTGTTCCACCTCTATTCCATATTTAAGCTAGTGGTCTACCTCCCAAAATTTTTGAGAAAATTTAACAAAAGATTTAAATAAAAGCTTAGGAAAGTAAAAAAATACCCCCCAAAAGGATCTTTCAATTAACTATGCTTAAGCAGTTGAAAATCTGAACCAAGTAACTTAGAATACAATATTCTTCTTCCTTATTAAGTTAAATCTATATGCACCTTCCTGACGATTTTTATATGCAAGGTTTAAAAACGTACATACTCAAATACTCGGTCATGCATTTTTCTACTATATACAGTTCAGTGAATTCAATGATATTACATGATACTTGGGAGTACGAAAACATTAAAATAAAGAAATATTTATATATTGATTTCATATACTTTGTATTTCTTGAGATTGAACCAATAACACTCTAAAAACACTCTAAACATTTTGATTTTTTTTCTTACCATTACACGTAATGTTTTAACTACAGTTTCACTGTTCCCGGCTGTCAGCAGTGTAAAGTTGATAGTGTGAAGACCTAATTCCAAAGGAAGTATTCTGAACATAATTGGCGATGAAGAACCACCACCTAGATACTTAAAATCACAATTGTGTATCCTTGCTCCAGTAGATGAAGAATCTCCGAAAGAACAGATTCCATCTCCAGCTGCTATTTTAACACAGAACTGAAATGTTGAAAGATTTTTATTTTTCACCTCCATGACACGTACAGCACCAGAGAAATATTAAAGCCACTGAAATACTATACTGAACTTTTTTTTTTTTTTTTTTACCATAATGCTTGTTTTCTGTTTACAATGAGCAAGTGTTACTTGTGTTATTAACTGTGGAATTACTACTGTTTGCACTAGAGACACACTAACAAATGTTCCTTAGCAACAACATCAGGGAACCACAAATACCTTTGCATACTTTTCAATAATAATTCTGCATTTCTGTTTAAATGTATTTAATTTAAAATAATCTTTTTATATAAAAACCCTAGACAATGTAATCTGTTAGCTCTGGAGCAGGCTATTCCGAAAATCCCATTACTTATTTGACATTTTATCCCCACATTTGGAGTAGAAAAATTGTATTTTAACTTTTGTGCAGTAATTTACTATGTAAGAGCATGACAACATTGTAATCAGTAGAATGGCTGGAAATTAAATGATTAATGACTGGATTTTATTATTACATAGTTATGCAGAACATACATAACACCACCTGAATGACTGGAGAAATCTGATCCAGGAATCTGTTTATATTAGATACTTGCAGAGGAAATGCTTTTTCAGTTTATTTTGTTAATATTTCAATAGAACTCACGAAGACCACAAATTACCTTAATTGCAGAAGCTCTGTGGTTATAAACTGATCCTTTTAACTCAATTTGTTCTCCTCGCACCACAGAATAAGGAACATAAATGCTAAGGAAGATGTCTTTTACAACTTGCACTTCCAATGGTGCAGCAACACATATACCTAAGAAAATTAAACACACAAAAGCACACTATCTCATCCGCCCTTCTGATAAACCACATTCTTGCCACCTTTACTGATGACTTACCATTTTTCAAAATGTACTTTGAAGATGTCCAGTTTTTTCAAAACTGACTGGGCTCTTGCTTCCTGTTCTTCTCACACATGCTTTCATTTACATACTCACTTTCACATACATTTCTTTTGTATACTTCCTTACACAGCAGTCCTTTGGCTTCTACTCCTTCAGAAAGCTAGAAGCAAGTCTCCTGTTTGGGCTACCATATCTATCGGAAAATCTGTTTCTTCCTCTTCTCATGTCCCTGAGCTATTGATAGCCTCAGACTGTACAGCTGTGCCAGGGAAAAGTCACTGACTATTTGTGATGTTATTCTTTCTTAGTCATTTATTATGGGCCACTGTCAAACACAAGATACTAGACTAGACAGACCTTTGCCTTGCCCTGCCATTTTTATGCTCATAGCAAGAAATGAAGTAATTTCCTTTCCCTAAACTGTGTATTTTGATGTTTTCTTTTCCTCTTCAACAACCAGAAAATTAACATTAGAGAGCATATGCGGCAACTAAAATGAGAGGTTCTACAAAATCCAAACAGAAAAGCTACCTAATTCTTTGGCTAAAACCTAATTAGGTTGCAGTACCTACCTTTATCAGAAATGCCAACACCTTGCACTTCCCAGGTAGTCAGTGAATCAGGCAGAGTGATAGACAGAGTCTTTGACCTGCGTTTAGAAGTGTTTTTCTTTCACATTTCCACTTTTATACATTATAATTAGCCATTTGTTAACACCAACAGCTGATCAACATAAAAACAGTGTCTGTCCAGAGCAACTATATCTAAGACAGATTCAGACAGGAGTCAGGATGAGAGCATATTTAGGGAACAGAAGGGTTTTTGTTTGAATAAGCTTGTTTTTAGCTGACTTTAAAGAAGCGGTGTTTAGCAAGGTTGAAAGTGAAAGGAAAAGTGATTCAACAATCTGGGCACCAGACTGCATATCCAGCACGAAGGACAACGTGACAGGAACAGTGTGTTCACATAAAACTACATTTTAGCACACATCTTGGGTATGACTAAGGTTACTCAGGTTATCTCAATTTTAGCATTTACTTTCTATAAAACTGATGATTAAGTCAAATGTTAGTAATTTCTTTGAGAAAAGTAGTACCTTGGAGAAACTTGGTGAACTTCCCATAACCAGCTTTCAGGGAAATAGCTACGAACTTCTGCCTCATCCAGCTCCAAGAAAGCCTCAAAATCTGTAGCAGATGCATAAATCAAGTAACAAAAACCAACCAAACAAAAAAAATTGCCAATGGCCTTCCACCAAAGGCATGAAATGTATGAAAGGTCTATGGGGACTGTGCGATTCCTTCTTGAATAACTCTTGACAGGTAACTGGGTGGGTTAATAGATTAACAAAGCTATCACCTCTACATTTACTCATATTCTACTAGAAGTATTTCACCACATGTCCACACAAGAGTTAAAGCTCTCATACTTACGCATTCTTGCCAATATTAGCAGCTTATTAGGCTCTTCTTCCCGCAGTCTGTTTGCAAATTCACAGCAGTCTCTGAAAGCTGAAATGCACTTTTCTCTACTCCGAATTCGCCGGGCTCTATCACTGCAGGTCTCGCTGACTGGATATGCTTTTACTCCAGCCATACAGCATTTTCGAATTTCTGGATGTATATATTTGGATGCTGAAATAACAATAAAATAATTCCCTTCCTTAAGATGAAGTTTTTATTTTCAAATGCATTTTAACTAGTTATACTAAACATACTTCTAAAACTTGCAGAATTTCAATGAAGGCATAGATTTGAGGATGAATATAAACATGTCATTTTTGAAATGCTAGAGACACACACTTTATCACTACAATTCTGAATTAAAAATATAAATTAGAGGAGTTTTATTACACTAAGATTTAACAGACAGAAGTTCTTCTGTCAGGTTTGGTCATTGAGGGGTGGTCACTTGGAAAGACTACCATATGGTAGTACTGTGAGTTTTCAGGATATGTCCTTTCAGTGAAGGAAAAAAAAAAAAAAAATCTTACACATACGCTAAATTTTCAATGCATACTTAATCTTGCTGATTTCAAGCTGAGCATATATAGAAGAGGCTTTGTAAATGGGGTCCTCTTCCATATTTGTCACTCTCTCTCTCCACTACATTAAGTGGATAACAAAAATTAAAAGTACTAAGCAAGCTCTCAGATTTTTGATTTCTAACGGAGATGAGCTTTTTTCCATAATTATGTATTTTAGAATAATTTTTTAAACACCTTCCTTGAGTATTTTCTCCTTGAAGTCAGACCGTTTGGTTCTTACAACTTCACTGCAAGTTTCATCTGTTTAAAAAAAATAAGTAAGTATGAAAGACAGGACTTTTTTGGTAATAACATAGCCCCCTTAAAAATAAATCCATAAAATAACATTGCAAATTTAGGACAGATTTTAAATTTATTATTTGAATTACAAACAAGCAAAAAAATTATTTCAATTACAATAAGTGACCCACAAACCATAATGCTTTCCTCCCTTGGAATCATATTTCTTAGTATATGCATGTCCTACTAATTTTATTAAGTCCAATATAATAACTGTGAGACAGAATAGAAAATTTCAGGAGAGAAAATCCACAATTTCATGTTTAAAACTAAGGAACATACCTGCTTCATTTGAATCATCAGCATTTGCATTAGTTAAAAATGTAAGCCCTGCCATTCTGAATACATCAACATTGTTCCGTCCTCCTCCAGCACCACAACCAAGGTCACTCTTTTCCAAATTCTGCATTACCTGAGGAACAAATGCATCAGCAGCTAACTAAAATGTGGAGTATATCATATACATCATATGACAAATAAGAGAATTAGACATGCAGAGGCCACTTTAGTCTGGAACATGTCTTCAAAACACACTGAAGAGTACCATTTCATGATACTGGAACTAATTCAAGCACCAGAACCAACACAGTCACGCTCTTGTAGCACACATCTGAGCTAAGAAGTCACACAGAATCAAGGCAGAATGCTTCACTAAGTGTTTATAACAGTTCTGATACTCAATCTAGCTTGTTTAATACTAATTCAAGTTTTTTTACCTAGCATTCAATAGTACTAGAAAACACTTAAATGATTCGAGGTTGGTGCAAAAGTATTCTCCTATTCATCTCCTATGTATTTTGCATGACTGTTCTGAGGTATTAAAGAACTGCCATGTTTTATCACAGGAATGGAATTATCTCAGTGACAGATGACATGCATGCTTACTTACATACGCACATACCTAGAATTCTACAAGGACTGAAAACCTCTATAATCCAATGAACATAATAGCATCTGCCATACCATTCTAGTAGTACAACAGTATGCCCTAAAAAAATATAACCTGAAAAGATTATAGGAAGAACTAAGAGGGAGAATGTAGTCTCCATGCCTTTTTGACCACAGAGTTCTCTAATACTGCAGCCTATTTTTGTCCAAGTCTGAAAGTTTCTGTTGAGACAGTTAGATTTGGCTTTAAAACCACCATTTACTTTTACTGGAAATCAAAACATAGTAAGTGAATTCTTTTCATAATTTTGAACTGTCAGATCTAAACCCACAAATTTTATTCTGGATTCAATTCCTCTTCTGTCTATTTTCAGGTTTATTGAAGGCATAAAACATAATAGCAATCTGAATATGAACCCGAAACAAACAGCAACTTATTTTTCTTTTTTGGCTACTACTTAACTTTTTCCATTGCTCTCTTTCCTCTTCCTGTAACTCCATATATTGCCTTGTCAATAGATGACAAAGCAACAAAGGAATTGAACTGTGTTTTCATGTTAAGCGATATGACTTCTGCTGGTTTGTGTATCTCTTTGCTTGATAGCACCTTAATCTATAAATCGAAAACAAATGTTAGTAATTTTAGAAGTACATTGGTCCAAAATAAATGCATCTGAAGGCTGACACTTAATACGTTGAGGAACTGTTAAAGAACTTGTGTAATACCGAGTTAAAACCTGACCATAAAATGAGTGCACACTCACAAATTTCAGTGCCTATTTTACTACTCACATCAAGACTATTCCCACACTTCTGTTCCACATTCAGCCAAACTGAATCAGCTACTAACTCAGCAGTTTCTTCTCCCATGACAATGTAGTAAACAATAAGACGTGCTGAAGGAACCATTTCTTGGGTTATCTGAAAAGTTAGATGTTCATACTCCAAATCTTTAATTCTCTTCTGAGTTCCAAAACTTACTATCTTTCCTTTTGACATGATCTATAATAGAAAGATGATGGAGAATAAAGAAGTCGAATTTTATATTGAATATGTCTCTCACATATAAAAATTATTTTGCATTTAGAGATAATGCAGCACACACAAAAATGCATTTGCGACTAGTGTGTCTAGTTCAAGGGAAGGTAGCTCTCTCCCTTATCCTGTAAAAAGAACCACTGTCTCTGTGCATCTTTGTTTCCTTTCCTTAGATGATTCAACTCCCGAAATAGCTCTCACGATTGGCACTACTTCTTAATTCCAGTCTGTTAGATGGGAATTCAAAATAATATAGCCTTAATATTTGATTTAAACATGAGGCTGTTAACAAGTTATTACTATATGACTGACACATTTTATAGGAGGAGGAACCGTACATATTCTGAACAGTTTTTTGAGCAGTACGTATTCTGTGTTGATGATAGATCTTGACTGCTGAGGTTCATCATTGAGGACCATATATCAAATCCTAAATCAATATTTCACGTGGAAACATCAGTTACTTACCAAATAGCTGTAGTGATGTATTTTATGAATATACCGACTATGTGGATATACATTAATATTTATGAAATCCCCTACTTCCAGTATTTTGTGGTTTGAAGCCCAGTCAATATATAGATAACTCTGACTTAATGATGAATAAGCTCTTGCTTCATAGGTTTTGGTTGCTTGGTTTTCATCTGAAAGACGTGGATCAACAGTTTTTACCTGAAAAGATAATAACATGTCCATTATTATTATTTTATTAATAAAATAAGCCAACTCAAGACTTTCATGTTTTCTTTAATAAAAAGATTTATAAATACTAAGTCAAATTAAAATGGTAGTATAGAAGCATGTACATAAATAGAGAAGAAAAGGTCAATAATATGCCTCCCTACGTAACAAGAGAATCACTCTCAGAGGTTTGTTCTCTCATAATTCATTTAGATGTTTTATTTAATAACTATTATTAAATAAATATGTGCAAGTATGTGGGATATTTTATTTCAGAATATTTTCAAATACAATTTAATATAGAAGTAATATTTCATTATAGCAGTTAGGTTTCATAACTGATTATTGGGAACAATCTCTAAGTTTATAAACTACTAACTTTTGAGAGCAAAGTCTTACCACAGGTGCTGTATGCTGGCAAAAGCATAGAATTAAACCCTCCAAGAAATAAATTAATGGCAGAATTTAACTCACTTGAAACTCCAGTATTTTGCTATCAGATGGGATATTAACAACAAATAAAGCAGTTCCATCACTCATGCTTGTTTTTCTTCTCCCAGATTCTGAACCCTCTGGTATCAACTCAGTCTCATCCATTTGCTCACTAAGTGATTTTGCAGTGACAGTTACAGGAATGTTTCCAACAAAGTGATCTACTGTATCTTTCACCTGCACCTGTTCATCAGAAAAGATACCATTTCTCACATGAATGACAACATTTTTGAAGCAGAAAACAAGCTGCTAACCTTCTTCTATAATAGCAAATGAAAAAAATGTAAGCAGTCAATGGAAATTAAAAGTGTGTTAAGACCTACAGTAATATCGACAAAAAACAGTAAGGCTTCCGCATTACAGGTTTTATGTTGTAACGTGCAACAATACTTCTTTTAACTAACCTTAATGAAGAATGGAAGTCCCGGCTTTACAAAGAGAGGAGTAGCAATCAAATTCAATTTGTAAGGAGATACAGCATATCTGACTCCAGCAAATTCCACTTCACCACTGAGGCCACCTAAGAAAATATTATGCCCTTTTTAATAATCACATCCTAGGGCCTTTGCTTTCAAAGGGCAGCACAACCTGTCTCTTATAGTGAAGTCCTTTCACCTAGAGATTAAACCCTTAACACTGTGAAAACGAATAGCAAAAAAAATTTAAAAAAGTTAAAAAAATTTTTTACACTGATGGATGGGCTGTTCTTCTTCATAAGCTTTTGGACGAAGGATTTCTGAATACCAAAGAAAGTCTGATACTAAGAAAGCTATCCATATAGTTTGGGTTTTTAGGTCTGTTTATATTTGCAGATATGTTCAAAGAAATCAGTTAGAAAGCAGCTTACCCATAGACTCCATCACTGATGCTGCAATATATAAATATGACCCATCCAATTCTTCTAGACTTTGAAATCCTAATGAACTCACTGCTTTCTTACTGTTAAAATTGATTTCGGCAACGCCATTTGCAATCTGGAAATTAAATAAAAATTATTCCTTTACAGTCAATACCTTAGAAATAATACATAGGTAAACTGTGAGTAAATTCTATTTTCAGCATGTTTCTGCTCACTGTCTGTTTTCAGAGGAAATCAAAGGTGGAGACATTTTAACGAAGATTTCATAAATAAGAATTCTTTCTTACCTAGAATTATTAATAATTCATCAATCAATAGCATGTGTTGCAAAGTCTGCATGCAGGCCAAACAAGAGGTAGGTGATTCTCCACCTCTACTCTCTCTCGTGAAAGCCCACCTGCAGTACTGCATTCAGCTCTGGGGGCCCCAGCATAACAAGGACATGGACCTGCTGAAGCAAGTCCAAAGGAGGGCCACAAGGATGATCAAAGCGCTGGAGCACCTCTCCTGTGAAGACAGGCTGAGGGAGTTGGGGTTGTTCAGCCTAGAGAAGGCTTCGGGGAGACCTTAGAGCAGTCTTCCAGTACCTAAAGGGAGCCTATAAGAAATCTGGAAAGGGACTTTTTAATCAAGGAGTGTAGTGATAGGACAAGGAGTAACAGTTTTAAACTAAAAGAGGGTAGATATAGATTAGATATAAGGAGGAAATTCTTTACTATGAGGGTGGTGAGGCACTGGAACAGGTTGCCCAGAGAAGCTGTGGATGTCCCATCCCTGGAAGTGTTTAAGGCCAGGTTGGATGGGGCTTGGAGCAACCTTGTCTAGTGGGAGGTGTCTGTGCCCATGGCAGGGAATCTTAGACGATCTCTAAGGTCCCTTCCAACCCAAACCATTCTATGATTCAATGAATAACACAGATATATCTCTGCTCTTTGAGGAAAGATAATGTCTTTTATCATTCATCAATGACTAAATCAAAAAGGCCAGACGAAATGAGGGACAGAGAACTGGTGGAGAACAGTCTCGCCATAATACATCAATATAATTTTGTTTTGTCTGCCTCCAATCGTGATCATTGATCCTATGTTTGATTTCTTTTGTTTATTCTGTAGTAGATAGCATAAAAGTTATTTTATGAACAGAAATTTCAAACACAATTTACACAATTATACAAACACAATTCAAGTGAACAAATGAACCAGAGTGAAGTTCCATTCTGTCTGAGATGCTGCCTCTGAGTTTCATTGCAACGTATGTTTCTATGTCCCTGATGATAGGATTACAAAGGAAAAGTTGACAGTGAATAGCTGTCAATGCAAACAAGCTAGAACGCATTCCCCCCAGCTTCAGTGGAATTAGATCAGTCCTGCCTGAACTAAGCACGTGAAGTCTACGCAATTTAGGCTTGTTTTTTCTTACCCTAGTTACATGCATTGCACGAGGCATCATTCTTTTTCCAGTTCCTTCAATTATTCCAAAACGAAGAAAAACATCAGCATGTTCAAGCCTTTTATTATAAAAATAGCTGAGAATAAAACAACAATATAAATGTTTTTAAGACTTCCATCCTAATGGCTGCAACAAAGCATTCATTTTTGAGAAGAGTCACTTCCTAAGCAAGGAATAGAAAACAAATGCCTACGTAGCTTTACAAACGTTTCTGTTTAAAAATAATCACTTTGTAAGAATTTTAAAAAGGTTCACTTGGTTCTCTCACACAGCAGAAAGGATTGTGATGATAGTGCTTCTTGAGAAAGCAAAAGAGGAAATTTCTCAACACAGGAGAATCATTCTTGAGGTAAAGAAGAAAGATATACATATTTAGAAATCAAAGCCAAATTTCCTTACCTAGCTTTCACAGCAATCCTGAAGTTCTCAAATTTATCAGAACTAATGAAGTTATTTTCTGGCTCTATGACGATGGAAAAGCTTGGCATTGCTGAAAAAATGAGTAGAAAATTAAGCCACTTTGACGTGTTTTTAAACATTAAGTCACAGGTACTCAGAAAGATGCCACTGTGTACGCATCAAAGAATCATGTTTCAAGGGATTTGAATTATGTTATAGCTCAAAAATAAAGCTGTCAGCTTGTCCACAGTGAAGCACAAGTTACAAAGCCCTAAGCTATCTGCTGCTGCCCTGGCTCCACATTTTCCACCAGTGCAACTATGTCAAGATTACCCAGCACGCTGAAGAATAACTCTATTTATAGGCAAGTTGTATTAGTACAATCTTATATGACTCATTAGCTTGAACTGATATTGCCACTTGGCACTATACTGTACAAGTAGGCCAATGCTACATCAAGCATTTCTGCATTTTGTTCCTCTGTGTTGTATAGCTGCCCTATATAAATTTCATGGAAAAAGCATATAAAATTAAGATTCACAGTACAGGAACATCTTACCATATTCCTTAACTTCAAATTTTGCAACAGCTGAGGTTATGAAATTCTTCTTGTACTTGGCTTCAATCTTCCAAATTCCATACCTACAATAAGTCAACAATCCAAAATTATTTTTTAAAATGAAAATTAATATTGAAAATGAAAATATTGCTACTTAACAATATTTCATGTTAATTACTTAGAAAAATTGGGCATACAGTTACAAGCAGAGACACATTTTGAAGACTGTAAATGTAACCCAAGTCATTAAAGCATTATTTGCTACCATATTTCACTTGCCAATTATCACCCCTGAGATCAGACAAATGTCTATTTGTGGCTCCAACTCTGTTTCAGTGTAGTCAGCAGGATTAGTGTGTGTCACCTATCTGATTTACCATAACTTGGATTATTTTTCCCTGCAACTAGAAGCACTCAAAAGGCATTTGCTTCATTTCAAATTGCTTTCCTTAAACCCCCCAAACTTCTATGTGCAGATCATACCTAAGTGTGTCTATCTTCCTGTTTTACCATTCAAAGAAACTTTGTAGAATCATACAATGGCTTGAGTTGGAAGGGACTTTTAAACATCATCTGTTCTAACCCCACTGCCATGGGCAGGGAACACTTTCCACTAGAGCAGGCTGCTCAAAGTACCATTCAACGTGACCTTGAACACTTTCAGCACCCACAACTTCTCTGGGCAACTCGTTCCAGTATCTAACCAGCCTTATAGTAAAGAATTTCTTCTAATCTAAATCTACTCTCTTTTAGTTTAAAACCGATACCTCTTGTCTTATCACTATGTGTTGGTAAAGAGTCTCTCCCCATCTTTCTTGTAGGCCTCCTTTATGTACTGGAAGGCTCCCATGAGCCTTCTCTTCTGTAGGCTAAAACAAAACCAACTCTCTCAGCCTGTCTTCATAGGAAAGGTGCTCCAGCTCTCTGATAATTTTTGTGGCCCTCCACTGGACCTGCTCTAAAAGGTCCATGTCTCTCTTGTGCTGAGGGCACCAGACCTGGATGCAGTACTCCAGGTGGGGTCTTACAAGGGCAGAGTAGAGGGGGAGAATCACCTCCCTTGACCTGCTGGCCACACTTCTTTTGATGCAGCCCAGGACACAATTGGCTTTCTGGGCTGCAAACACACATTGCTGGCTCACGTCAAGCTTTTCATCCACTAGTACCCCAAGTCCTTCCCTGCAGGGCTGTTCAATCCATTCATCACTCAGTCTGTACTGGGATTCCCAGTCTGGGATTGCCCCAGCCCAGGTGCAGGACCTTGCACTTGGCCTTGTTGAACTTCATGAGGTTTGCATGGGCCCACCTGTCAAAGTCCGTCTGGTTGGCATCCCTTCCGTCTAAAGCATCACTCAGCTTGGCATCATCCACAAACTTGCTGAGGGTGCACTCAATTCCACTGTCCATGTCACCAGTTAAAATATCGAACAGTACTGGTCCCAATACAGACCCCTGAGGGACACCACTTTTCACCGGTCTCCACCTGGAGAGTGAGCCGTTGACCAGTACTCTTTCGATGTGGCTACCTAGTACATCCTTGCCCACTGAACAGTCCATCTGTCAAATCCATGACTCTCCACTTTAGAGAGGAGGATGTTGTGTGGGACTGTATCAAAAGATTTACACTAGTCAACTTGATCCAGTTTGCTTTAATTTATATACTACATCCATTTTTATCTTTGCCAATTTTGTAACATAGTTACATTTGCTCAACATAAGTGAAAAGTACATTCTTCTTCCTTAATAATAAAACACGGTCCAAGCGTATGACCAATTATCAACCATTTGGCTAAATAAAGGCAAATTAACTTGCAGTTAGTTAGTTAGCCCGTTTATAAAGTTATAAAGTACAATTATAAAGAATTCAGAAATTCCACAAAAAAAAACCAAATAATTTTGTGATAAAGCAACACTTAGAATTTAAGCTGGATCTTGAAATTAATAATAATTTAGCTATGCATACTACAAAAAAAGGATATTTTAAGCTTATTAACTTCTTGTATAGACAATCTAAGTGTAGCTCCAGCACACAGTATCTTCTGCTTACAAACAAAAGAGAGTCCTCTAGTGCACCACCATCTCAAATGATATAGAACAAACCAACAACACTCTACTAACAAAACCTTGTAAGATGGCTGAAAACAATTGGTTCACAGTGACTGGATCTATAAGAAGGGCCATCTTGAATGAAGACCATATCAATCTGCAAGCATTCAGATCTTGACTGAGATGGGTGCGTGTATCTACACTGAAAAAAGTATTTGTAACATATATTAGTCGAGCAAAATGCTCCAAAAGGCTCATGCAGACTTCTGTTCTTCTCTCTCTGACTAGAGTACTGAGGCACAACTGCAATTCACATTAAATAATTTACAGAAAAACAGTTCCTACAAGCGTTTGACTTTATATTACCACAATAAAAATGAAGATAGTCTACTGTTAACAGATTCTTAGTTTCAAAAGAGATGCAAAATTAAATTTTACATGGACTGAAACTATTGCTGATTTCCTAATGGAAAATAAATTTGGCAAAAAACATGTTTTCAAGTGCCCACTAAGCATTCTTCTGCCAACTCAGTGTATCTTCAGCACCCTCTCAAGACTAAAGGGAGAACTGTAGAGGCATGTATGTTGTATGATGTTGTTACTGGAAAAATGCTGGTGATTTGTATGAATATATGTATGAAATACGAATGCTTCCCTTCCTTGAAATCAATATGTCTTTGACAGTGTTTCTATCTCTAGAGTAAAAAAATTATTTTTATTAATCTTCCTTTTTAATTGATCGTGACAAACCCACTACCAACTGTTCTCTTATTTCAGTTTTATCACCAGTATTTTCATTCACTACATCTCCTCACTTTCTCTCATTACAGTGGGGATATTCCGTATGTTTGTAATACGGGCAGTAAGCTTCCCATTTAGCTTTAGGAGACAAATGTTCATCTGGAAGTCAGCTAAAAAGAAGAATACTTTGTCATAAGTTCTTTAAACCATTGTTACAAATTACGTGAAATGCTTGAAATCTCCAAGTTTCAAGTCATGCACACACTGCGTATCAGCAAAAGACACTTTGACAGTCTTTAAGAAAAGGCAGTATTATACTAATTATTCTCAAAGAGAATTAAATATATCTACTTAGGATTAGGAGGAATCTTGAAGTCAGGAAAAGAAACTATTCCAGTAAAGTCATCTTCTTCTATGATATCCACTTTTACTCCGTCAGGATCCTTTAAATCATAACAGAAAAGAATCACTAGTTAGACCATTCTTATCAAAAGGAAAATCTTCATTCAGTGACTTTAGTGGGAGCCTGCCCATAACATACTTTTCTAAGAGTTTTGCCCATTTCACAGCACCAAAACGCAAACATTTTTAAAAGCAATTCAGGTTCTGAAATTCGGATAAGACATCCTACTGAGGTTCCAACAAGTAAAAATGGTTACTACACAATGCTTACTATTGCTAGAAAGTTACTGAAATAACGGTAATAGCAATAACTATTGTTATGGCTAAAAAAAACATCGCACAGGAGCTACTGATTATTTTTCTATCTTAAATGAAATAAACAACAACATGAAAACCATATATTATCAAAATTCTTCCACAAATCTTTTCCCTAGATATTAAGGATAATTCATATTTTTTCTTTTTTCCATTCTGTAACAACTTCACATCAAGGACTTGAAAAGATCTAAGGGCGCAGTCTTTTAGATCTTTTAAAAGATATCTGGCTACCTGCAAAAACATTTATCTAGCAATTTTATTACATACCCAATGCAATACTGATTTACTATATAACAAGGTTTATTGTTTTTGTGACCCACATAATATTAAAATTAAATTCAATTACAACATACCACAAAAGTTAGGACAGTTTCTCGCCGAGCTGGCTGCAGATCTTCGTTCAGAGAGTAAACCCTGACTTTCACTGTAAGAATCATTACAATAAATCTCAAAGTCATACTGTTATCAATATTAGGGAAAAAAAAAAACTAAAACTTTTTTCTCTACTAATTTCTTACATCTTTAGTCTTTATCGAATACTTTTGACCTTTTGTCAGTATGCTGTCCAAACAATATTTATTCAAGCTAGCAACAAAAGATCCTGCACCAACACTTTTCCATCTTGACTCATCACAGTGCAAAATATTTTACCATCACAATCCCAGCATATCGCTTTTGTACCAAAAGAGCTCAACCTAAACAAAACCAATGACTGTCATCACTATTTCTTCATAAGTTTCCTTTTTTTTTTTTTTTTTTTCCCACATATTCCCCAAACAATTTTTCACTGTTTGTGCCACAGATTAATCATTTGTGTAGAGGTGTAGAGGGCAGGGACTCAGAGGAGAGGATATTAGGAGAAATGATTAATTTCTACAGGATGATCAAATATTTCAAAATATTATTTTACTGATTAAGAAAATAAATAGTGATTGATGGTAATAAGACATGACTAAGAGCTTAAAGTACATTTAAATCCTAATTCCCTGGCAATGTCATCAGCTTGTAAAAACTAAGTAACAGCCAAGAGAAATAAGCATTATTTACCTGACTGATCAGGAGTATAAATTGGTTTGTCTGTGTGAACAAAAAGAAATCCATTCTCATAGGAAACGGGAATTTTTTTTAATCTGGTAAAATGGGGAGAAACAGCTTCCAAATACACATACTTGACTGCATTCTCTGTTCTTGCTAAATCTGTTGGTTGAAGCTGGGGGAGATGAAATACTGTTAAAGAATATCAAAATATTTTTCAAGTATTTTTTCTACAGTATTTCTTGTTCAGAAGAGGTTCTGAATAGCAATTAATATCCTGTTGTTAATTATTAGTAAACAAAAACACCAACACCCACAGAAAGGGCTTATTCTGGCTTACATAATTGATAACAGTCTGTAATATTAAGCTACGAAGAGGTATTTTGAAATTATGCACTTCATTTACTTCCAGAACTAAAATAGCAAAGCGCAAAGCCAAGTTATGAAGTTATGAAAGTATAATTTACCAGACTTCCATTTATATACATAGTGAATCTTGCCACACCAAAGTTGCTGTTGTGGTTGATAGTGATTGAAAGGGAAAGCGGAGTGAGAATTAACTCCTGGGAGGCATCACCCAAAATAAAACCTCCTTGGTCATCAGCTTTTAGTAAAAATCCGTTATCATCTTTCAGTAAAAATGTGTTTAGCTTCCGGCCCTCCTGGCTTCAAGCGAATTGGTTAACAAATGGAAGTAAGCTTTATGGTTAAATCCTAGCCCCTCTGGAGCTTGTCACTGAGAAACAAGACCAAGTCTTGAATTTCAGTTCAGTCACCATTTTGGCTTACTCTGAACACTCAGTTGAGGTATCTTGTCCACATTGAACCCTTCTCCATCCCTTCCTTTTTATTTTTGGAATGTTATACAAACATGATAATATTTCTAAAATAATTTGATCATATGTTTAGCTTTGATGTCACTCCTTTACACTAATTTTATTCAATATAATTTCAATTTCGGACAAACTAAAATGAAATAAACTACACACAGCAAACTGACAAGTCAGGGCCCTAGGCTTTCCTTCCCAGTTTAAGCAACTGTAAGTTTACCAAAATCTTTTTTTAACACTTATGACTAAATGCAAAAATAAAAATATGACAAGAAAAGTCCTAATTCCTTACTGTTAAAGTTACAGCATCTTGGAATTTGTTGTCTGGAGTTAAAGAAATGCGGCCAGAAGAATAAGCAACAAGCTTATCTGGAAAGCTTCTTAAGGCAACATGGACCGCAAATTCCTTCTCGTAGCCAAAAGCTTGAACTACGACCTTCTCAGATGTCCCAACTCGGAAAATCTTTGATGCTGTAAGAACATATCTGTATATGAAAAATAAAATAATAAGAGGGTATTGGAACTATACTTTCATATTTCTTCGATTTGTAATTCATGTATGTAGACACTGATAAAGCAAACAGGCTAAAGATCAGGCAAAGTTATTCTAATACAGTAGTTAAAAACAGTACAACCCCAGTTAGAATATTTTTTTTATGAAAACTGTAATGTTATGTTACCAAGTAACAGCTTAGGTAATGTTTATGGATTTGATTCTGCAGACACAGAAAAGCATGCCTACTATGACAGGCTATCTACATAGAAATAATTATTTATTTTGCCAAGTGAACCCCTGAAATATTAACGTTACAAGTAGTACACTTGTATAGTTTTCCCATCAGCAAAGTTCTTGCTGAAATGACAGGGCAATTTACAGTAAAGGCAAATGGGAGCAAATTTTTGCAGGATTACTCTATTTTCTTCAATGCTTTATAAATTGGAGCATGCATTATTCCACAAAACCACAAACCTGGCTTTAATACCTGAACACATAATATATCTAATATATGTATAAGTGCTGCTGAACAAAACGTTCAACAAACATGCATCATCTTTTTCTGAAATGCCAATAGCACTTTGATTGATTGCTTTCTATACAGCATTGTTAACAGATAGAAGAATCAAAAAAGCAGCGCTGAGTGCAATCATAAAACATGCATTTAAATAAGAGCTTTCACGAAACCTGTAGCATAATATGCCTTCAGATACCGTAGAAAAGGTAGTGAGCACCAGCTTTACTTAACTTTTTTGCATATTTGTCTTGTCATTACATTCAGAATTCATCACACATAATAAGTTGACTCCACCTCTTTCTTTGGTAGCAAATACTGTAATTCTAGAAGCATCAGTCCTTTTTCTAGCATTAGTCCACATACATCAGTAAGAATTTTGCTTGTGAAGACACATCAATTTGAATAGTGTCTTTTGTATTAGCTCTACTGAAATTCTGCATCTATTCACCTAAAATAGTCATCAACAATCAAGTAACATTTCCAGTAAACACTATATTTGTTTTACTTACGTTTTATCTTGACCAAAAGTTGTTCCAGAAAATAATAAAACAAAAAAATATATTAAAATAGCCATAGCATCACAAACAGCACACCAGCTATGGTAACAAATCTGGATTAAACTGTATTTGTCTTCTGCTGTAGATGAACAGAAATACCACCAATACACATCACCCACAGTTAATAATTAATTGCAGATTTTGTTTTACTGAAATGTTATTGCCCCTTCCAAATTCGTTAACTCTCAAGGAATCCAGAACAACTAAATTTAGGATTTTTTTTTAATTTAGGATTTCAATTGTTTAATATATACATAGCAATTCCATGTCAGCCCTAACATTCTCCCTGTTTGATAGCCACATAAAAAATCCTTTTCGGAGGTAGCAAAAAAAAAAAGCAGCAAAAATCAGATTCAGCTAGTCCTTCAGAAAATAATCTTTATCTAAATCAGCGATACAATTTTAAATTTGCTTCTGAAGAAAAAAAGTATTGGAATTATATCGACCAGATTATCCTGATATTTTTAGATAGGAAGTTTCCACTTTTTATTTTGAAGTAACTCATCGTTTACAAATTTCTCTTAGCTATTTGTATTCCTGATTATGCCAACTTTCTTAGTACTTACATTACAATACATTCAGAACATGTACTATTGTAAATAGCATTTACAAAAAAAATGGTGTTAAAATCTTTGCATACTTGATATCTAAGCATAGGACCTAGGCAAACAGAACTATAAAAAGTTAAACTAAAGTTGTGCAAGACTTCTCAAGCTTAAACAAACACTGCAGTCAACCTTTACGGGAAAAATATTTACAAAACTATTTCTGATCAATATAAAATTAAATCACAAGAAGGCCAACACAGGCTTTGCAACAAACTGAAGTTATAAACTACAAGGGAAGCAACAATGTATAGAATATAATCTCATAAAATCTAAGGCGATGATTGTTGTTAAAAATAATGGCTCGAATACCTATCACTACCAAAATATGAGAACATTCACGTGGGAAGTATGTAAGTAAAAACGAGCAAACAGTAAAGAATGTTGGAAAACTCTTTAAAGGTCCAACAGTATTCTGGATATTTTTCAACTTATATTGTCTATACATTCTAATGGTATTTCTTCCCTACATTCTTTTTTTGACTTGGTTTACTGATTTTTCTACTTACTGCCCATTTCACACCCACCTGCACAGATTCCAAACATACACATACAACCCCAAACTGTTAAAACAGCTTTATTTGAATACTGCTGTGAAAATGGTTGTATATTTAGGCCTACTCCATTGAGTTCCAGAGTAAAACCCATCTAAGGACAATTTTACACACATAGGCTAAAATGTGATACGCACACACAGATATATAAAGCATGAACAAAAAAAAACCCAACGCTACGACAAGGGAATACTTTGTTATATATACAGTAACTCGGGCCTTAATTAGAACAAAACCTCTCAGAATCTACCCTTTAGCAGGTGAGAAACGGGCAAAGGCCGAGGCAGACGCAACGCGACGCTGAGGTAAAACGACCGTTGGCCCCACCGCGGGAGATAAGGCAGCGCACGCGCCGCAGGGGCCATCACTGGCGGGAAAGCGGCGGGCGTGCGGGAGGCGTGGCTTGGCGAGGCCCCTCCCCATAGCCCGGTCACCCATCGCCGGCCAACAACCAAACAAAATGGCGTCGGCTCGCCTCCTCGCGCCGGGTTCTTAAAGGAGCCGCATAACCTCGGGCCTGGCGGCCGGGAGAGACGACGATCGCTCGGTGAAGGAAACGGCAGAGGGGGCTCCGAGAGCCGGTGCCTTCACACGGGGACCACCGGGAGGCCACCCTGCCCCGGCGGCGGCGGCGAGCGGGAAGCGGCGAAACGTCGTTACCATGTCAACGCAGGTAATCAGAGCGGAGGCCTGCGGGGAGCCACCCTCGGCGGGAACCGCGCTGCCCCCTCAGCGAGCGTCGCCGCTCCCCGGCCGCCTCACTGCGGA
>VXAA01000259.1:425009-445380 GCA_013399115.1 Anseranas semipalmata
TATATATATTATATATATAAAGTATTTCTTTAAGCCTTTCCTTTATTCCAGTTTATTCTATTTCTTTTCCTCCATTAGTTTTGCTTTCCACTGTCTGTTGGAGTCTTGCTGCATGTTCTCCCTCAGGTATTCAGCATGAAAAGTTGATTAAAGGAATCACATGATGGACCTTTTTTGTTTGTTTGTTTAAAAAACAATCAAACAAAAAACCTAACTAGCACAAGGTTGAGCTAAAATGAAATGCATGGGCTTTATACACTTGACAACTGAGATAATGCTTTTTTTTTTTTCTTTTACAAAGACCGTTAAGAATGAGTTCTCATTGCTCATTTGTATCAATAAATATATTCAGTATGTGCCATAGATTTTACAAAAGAATAGTACCCAAATTATTTTTTTCTGAAATTAGTGACAAATTTACTTTCAAACGTCTGATGCATGTAAACTTAAGAGGCCTTTCATGTGATCATTTGTTATATTGTGGGGTTCTTGTCTACTCTTAGTCGTCATGTTGTATCTTGTAATGACGTTGCACTTTGTGATATTCTTGATCCAAAATATACCATCTTAACTTCTTCTGATGTGAACTTTGTTTTGATGTTAATGTCTTTACCTTACTCTCTTCTGAGTTGAAATGTATGTGATAATGATGATACTTGGGTGAATGCAACTTACTTTGCTTACTGATTTATTAGCTAAAGCAGAAAACAATGGAGCTAACCCGAGCTTGCCAGAAGCAGTATGAATTGGAGCAGGAACTGGCATTTTATAAGATTGATGCAAAATTTGAGCCATTAAGTTATTTTCCATCAGAGGTAATAATTTTAAAATAATGGGTCTCTTCATTCCTTTTTCTCTTGCTTTTCAATTGCTTGGAAAATATCAAACTTTATAGCTTTTCTATAATTCTAATAGATTCTGCTCTATAAGGAGTTATTAATTGTAAAATATAAAAAAATCTCATTTTAAATTGTAAGTTACATGATTTGAAGTAAACTGAATCCGAGTGACATTTAATGTGTTGAATATTAGTATATATACATGTACATTTTAGCTGAACAGAGTCAGTGAACAAACATTTCATTCTTATCAATGACCAAACAAATGACTGTCTTCACTTCTGGCTTAATTTTGGAGGCTGTCTCAATCTGAGAAATTCTATAAGCCAGAATGTTCTTCAGTTAGGTGGTGTTAGAATTTCTATTCTTTTTTTTTTTTTTTCCCCTTTCTTTTTTACCCTAACTAATAGCGATAACCTCTGTCATACTTGCAAAATTAAAAAGATCATTGTAGAAATGCCTTAATGAGGGGAATCTCCACAAGAAAGGTAAAGATCAGTAGTTGTTAATTATAAAAAAAAAATTTTAAAGTATGTTTGAGTAAAGTTTAAGGGCAACAGTATAATGGACTACGTATGGTGTATATCATTTTTATATTTAAAATATTGAGAAAAATTCCTCCAGTTAAATACCCACTTGCATTGCCCATTGGCAACAAACTGATCTAAACAAATTGCTAATGTATCTGTCAATATCAGAAGACTGTTCATTTTTAATTCCACTATCAAATAACGAGAATGTTCAAGGCCTGGTGTAATCTGTTTTCTTCTATTTTTCTAATTTAAAATGATCTTTTCTTTATGTGCTTGTTAAATCAGGGTTAAATGTATTTTTATGAGCTGACTGCAACCATATTTCTGAGATAAATGTATAAATGACATAACAGACATATTGCTGTATACATTTCAGGATGTTGAACTTGATAATGTGCCTGGTGAAAGCCCATACATTGGTAAGGCCAGGTATAAAAGAAATATGTTTATAAAAGAAGGCTATATTGCTAACAAAGCTCAGCAGATGGAGACTGGAAAAATGCAACTAGACGAAGATGATTTGTGTAGGAAATCTCAGCTGAAACTGCATTTTCAAACTCCAGATGAACAATTAGAGGGTAAAGAGAAAAAGATTCATTCAGGTAAAAACTCTATTTTTTTAATCAAATAAAATTAAAATACATATAGCAGTGTTTATTCCACTGATGAAACTTTTGACACACATTTAACATGAGGATAGTAACAGTGTGTCAAAGGCTGTAATTGCTGTAAGGTCTCAATCCTGTACTTGATGTCTTTTGGGTCAAAATTGTTAGAATTTGCTGTTATCTTAAGATAATTCAGTATGAAAAGATTAAATTTTATTAGAAAAGAGAATGTCAGGGAGGTCTCATTTGATGCATCAATTTAATTGTATCAATCACATTAAAAACTTGTTAGACTTATTTTTTGAGAAATCGGAGTATATTAGATTTGATTTTCACTGTTTAAAGAAAATGCATTCCAATTAACGTATTAATAGAAAATGTGTATCAATGTTGTATGGAATACTAAAATGTACCGTGTTGTTGGTGTGTTTTTTTTTTTTGTTTGTTTGTTTTTCTGCAGCACAAAGAAGATTAGAAGAACTGCAAAATGCAATAGGAAATGCAGAGCAACAAGTTTTGAAAGTAACAGGGGAACTGAAACAACTGGAGGATGCTCTGGCTCAGAAAAAAGTATGCAAAGGAGCTGCTAAGTGATTAGCATGGGAAAGTGTTTGAAACAGTGTTTAAATAGAAAACACAGCAGTGTTTTTCTCCCCATCCTTTTTTAAATGGGCCATCGTACATATGTACAATGAGGATTCAAAACAATGAATAGGTCATATTTAGACAACCTGTTAAGCTAAACTAGTAGTCTGATTTAACTTTTAAAAATGTTCTTGATCATCTATATGTTTCCAGTTTAAGTGTTTTGCCCAACCTCCTAATGCCATCTCCAGATCTCACAGGCCAACAAGGAAGGTCTGGAGCAGCAGTTGAGTAAAAAGATACAAATCCTGCATCAGCTACGCAAGGAAGCTTTAGAACTGGAAAAACAAATGGAGAAACAGAAAAGAGAAATAGTGAAAAAGCAGAAAGAGCTTGAAGACTTGCAGAGTTCTCTTGCTTCTGTAAATCTTAAAGATCCAAGACACGTGAGTAAAACCAAAATCTTAAGTTTTTATGTGCTACGTATATTCCTGTATTGAGAAATGTCATAAAGGCCATTTTAACTGATTACCATTCAGTTATGCCTATTTCATGAATTTATATATTATTTTGCTATTTAGCAATTTCTTTAACAGTTAGGACTATTTGCTTTAGCTGTTACTCAAAAAACATACAACTCATAACTTAAAAAATAATTGTAAAACATTTGCGCAATGAATTGTCAATGCAGTTGCTGCACATCACATTAAGAACTAGATCTTTATGCTTTGCAAAAACATGCTGGGCAGAGCCTTGGAAGGAGAGAATTTCCGTTTAAGAGAAGTCCATTATGCATCTCTTTGTAGAATCTGGCCTTATTATAAAGGTCTGTGTAACTGCTGGAGGCATATAGCTGAAGTCCTGCTTTGTCAGAGAGCTCCTGCGTTGGCACAAAAGTGTGCTTGCAAGAGGCAGGCCTAGAAGAAATACCTGGAGTAGCAGATGAAGCTGTCCTGGCTGAAGTGGTGACAGCTTGTGTTAATATTCTAGGCTGTGAACTGTAGGTGGTTGAAGGCAGCAACAGCTTTGGCTTTCTACAACAGTCCGGTATCCTAAAACGGGAATGAATTTTCAATAAATAGTTCTAATTCTGAAAAGGTTGATTAATGCCCTTTTGGTAAGGACTAATAACCTTCCTCTGCTGCCACATGTCCTCCTGTTGTTACTGGTAAATTCACCAGGGTCTCAGAGGTGACACGTGACAGGCTGGGGGCAAAGCTGGGTGCGCCAAGAAGAGCTCTAGCTTCTTTTTTCCATCTCCATGGAAGCAAGACTTTTGATTTCTGAGCTATTTACTGTGTACAGCCACAGCAAACACTTAAGAAAATATTAAAATGAAATTTATTTATTTTTTAAGTGTTTTTAAAAAAAATCTCTTTGAGAGCTTTTCAGGCCAGCTTGACGCTTTTAAGTACGCGAAGAAAGAATGTCTAGGCTTGGCTCCTGTTTCCAGCTGAGACCTGCAGCCACGTTTAAAAAATGCGCTTCTTTCCTGGGCAGTTGAGTAACGGGAGCGCCGCGCGCGAAACTCCCGGACCGGCCCTTCCCCGCAGCGAGCCCGGCCCCTCTCGCCGCCGCCGCGCTTCGAGTCACGGCGCCGGGGCCGCGGCCGGGCCAATCGCCTCGGCAGCTGCGGGCGGCGGGGCGGCGGCCNTTTTTAAACGGGGCTCTCGTGACATCCAGCAGCTGCGGCAACATGACTCAGCAGCAGCACCTCGCCTTGCGTTTACTTGTTGAAATTTCACTTTTGAAAGCTGAATGTTAGTTTAACGGGTGGCAAGTTGAATTGTATTAATGAAAGCTGCTTTTAACATTTAACGTTTTAATACGTTAAAAACAGAAAGCTACATATTTTTACCAATTGCTTTGTTGTAAAGTTACTTCTGTAAGTGATTTTTCTGAGAACACATTTAAAATTTCTACTGTGAGCTCGATTTCTTTTTTGAGTAGTAAGAAGAAAAGTGCTGTCTATATGACAGTATACATTATGTACTTTTCCAAGGTTTTTTATATTTAAGTTGTTGGTAATTTCATCTAGTGAGAAACATGGAGCACTATATTGTATTGATAATTTAGTTTTGTATACGATTGAAATAATAAGTTAACTTTGCACTACATACGTGAAGTCCTGATCAAAGTCTGTGTGAGCTGTGAATTGGTGTATTTTCCAGAAATACAAAAATAATTCTGCTTTAAGGAAATCCTAGCTCTATTAAGTTGGCCTGACTTGCTGGTTGTTCAGTGTTTTCCTTCATGTGGAGACCTGACATGTTCTGAAGTATTTCTGCTGCGAAGGCAATGCAGGATGACAGGATAAAGCTTCTGGGGGAAATCATGTTAGCTCTTGACTGAAAGAGCAAATAGTGTAGCAGAAAATAGAGGCAGGAAGAAAGGTAGTAGCCATGAATAGTAATTTATAAATACAGGCTTTATTCATCATGCCTGGGCAAGGGGGAGACTTTACCTCACGTTACTTGCCTATCTGTGATTCTTTGTGGGGTGAGGAGGAAAAACAAATAAAATCAAGCACCACAAGATATGTTGCACTTGTGACTTTTACTACTGGTAGTGAGATGCTGCAGAACTAAGCTAAAATATTGAGTTGACTTTTTTAACCTATGCTGACTTTGACCCACTTGACCTTTCCAACTGTAATTTACAGGCTCACATGAAAGCTCAAAAAGCAAGTAAAGAACAGCAGTTTGATGTAATGAACAAACATTACAAACAGCTTGAGAGTCGCCTGGATGAAATGCTTTCTAGGATTGCTAAGGAAACTGAGGAAATCAAGGACTTGGAGCAACAGCTCACCGATGGTAATTTTTTCTTTGTCTTACAGTATTTCTTGTATCTAGGATAACATAATTGAATTGAGGATTCAGTTTTGGTTTTCTTTGCTTAAAAGAAATACAGAATGTGTAGGAAAAAGTTGAAAACTATTCCTAGCTGATCTAGGTAATGTGTGTGGGAGGTGTTTTTTTTGTTTTGTTTTTGTTTTTCTTTCTTCCCTCCTCTTTGCCCCTCCCACCTTCAGAAAAACAACTGCTTTGATTTGACTAAGTGACTGTTTTGTTGCTCTGGGGTTCAGGATCAAAATGTTGAGGCAGGAAGGCCCTTGATCAAATCTGAGCTGAGTGGTTTGATTACTAAACATACCCTTGTCATCTGCAATTTTGTTGTTACAGCAGAAGAAAGAATTATTCTGCTTCTAATTGTATGAGTGAAGTATTGATTGTTTAATACCTTTAGACAGTTGCTTTTTCATTTAGACCAGATAATGTGTCAAAAATATGTTCATGTTAATTTCAGAAACAGTAAAGAGCAGTTTCTTGGCTAGAACTTGAGCTGATGGAGATGCACTCGTATCAGTGTAGCCTCTATAGAAGTCTCTTACATCCTGCATGTTACTTTCATCCTCTAAGTTTTAAAACTGATTTAAAAAATGTAATTCATTGACTTCTATTATGTAAACATTTACTATACACCTAGTCTATGTGAAAGTAAACGTCCCAGAAAAGAATGTGAATAAATCAATGATTTAGACAGAAAGGTAGCAAATGCTGTCTTAGAAGGAAGTGGGGAGGATGCAGAAAGAACTGCAGGTTGTTTTCAACTCTTCCAGTGGTCAGGTTAGTACAGTAATATTGGAACTCCTAGCCTTTAAAACACAGCACAGGCATTTTCTGCTTGAGTTCTAGTTATTTGTTCTTACTACATATTTCAGTAGAACAGCTTAAGATTAGGAATGGCAGTTTTGTGTGTTTTGAAAATAAACACGGTTTCTTCGCTATTTTGAATTCATTTTGCATTTCTGCAGGTCAAATAGCAACAAATGAAGCACTGAAAAGGGATTTAGAAAGCATTATTGTTGGCTTACAGGAATACCTGGAAAGTGTTAAGTATCAAGCAAAACAGGCCAATGATGAATGTAAGGAGTTGCAGAAGGATAAAGAATCTTTGCTACAAAGATTGGCAGACCTACAGGAGGAAAGAAATAACCTGGAAATAGTTGCCATGGATGCAGAAAATATGAGAAAAGTAAGGCTTAATACTATGTGTTTTCCCAAATTCAAATTACTGAGAGGAAACTTAAAAATAAGCAAACATCCAAGTAAGGAATGGCAAAATGCAGTTCTCTGGAAAAAATTATTTTCTGGTATGGTAACTTTGGTCAGATGTGCCCATGCACATTAAGAACAGAACTGGGCCTTTAAAGCCAGTAGCAAGAGGCATACAGTAAATCTGTTCTTTATGGAAGATCTCAGAAATGCAGGCTCTACCTTTCAGACATCACTGAAAATGGATTTGCAGTCACTTTTATAGTGAATTGTATTAGTGAAAACTGGACGCTAGCCCAGGATGTGTGTATTATTATCTATCCTATCCTAGGATCTATCCTCCTAGTCCTGTCATCCTACAACTTAAAGATCTATCTTAGTATCCTTATAAGTTTTATGTAAACCTTAATACCAGAGACCAATGTGTTTCACTTCAGGCTACGCCTTTTTAACTTGTGCATAGACTTCGTATAAAGTCTGTCACCTGACTTTTGTATATAGTAGTGGTACCTAGGTTTAAGTTTTAAATGTTTGGTGATTAGGATTAGTGTCTCTATTTTGATTTAACAGTTGTTACATTAATTATGAATTCCTGAGTAACAGAGAAAGAGAGGCAGTGTACTCTTAAAAAAATCTTCTCTCCTGTGTAAGTATTTCTGAAATTTAAAATTCCAGGAAATAGCAATGCTAGAAGGTGCGCTTCAAGAGCAGCGAGAAATAAATGAATCACTTAGAGATGCACAAGGGGACGTCAGTGCCTATGAGGCTGAGCTGGAAGCCCAGCTAAGAGACAGAGACACTGAAGCCAATCAGCAAAAGGAAGAATTGGAAAGACTGAAACAACTTAGCCAGGTAAGAACAGAGCTCTGATGTTGCCAAAGCGAAAATCAGCTGGGCCCGTAGTGTGGGGGGGGAACCTTTCCTCCATACCTTGTCTCCAACCTTGATTTGCAAGGAATTGTTGGTTTAGGTGTGTCCCAAAATGGAAGGTAGTATCAGTTCAGTAGGACTTGTAACCTTGCATTGAAGCAAGGTACAAAGCATTTGCAGCCTCAGTAGAGCATATTCACCATATTTAAAGGAAAATAATTATCAGCATCTTTTTGGAAAGAGCTAAACACAAACACCTGAAAGAAATTATACTGAAGTAGTACTGTGAAATGTAGCAGGTAAAAGATAAAATTGGCCAATGTTGCTATGTTGCTTTTTCTAGTAGAAATTGAGTTTTATAGCAGGTCTTTTTTTTTTTTTTTTTTTGAAACATAAAGTAATAGCCTTCTGCTGGGGAAAAACAATGTATGTTTTAGTTTGTACATTCCCGTTTTATCTTACTATTGGGGATCCTCATTTGGATTCACATACAGTGATGGTGATGTACGATGACTACCATCTTGGTTCAGCTTCCGTTCATCAGAAATGAACATAGTTTTTTGTTTGTTTTTTGTTTTGGTGGTGGTGGCTTTTTGTTTTTTGTTTTTTTTTTTCTTTCTTTTTGAAAGATTTATTCCACCTGCAGGTTGCAGGAGGACATGAAACTGCAAAACAATCAAGTGCTTCTGTTTCCAGCCCCTCCAAATCTTTTAGTTTTGGTGTTTCAGGGAAAACTTGGAAGCTGTCTGTAGAACCCTGACAAGTGTGATTCTGTCAGTTTCCCAATGGGTAGGATTTATTTATACTAGGTCTAGATTAGAATTTGCTATACTAGTCATGATGATGATGATTTAAGAAATATTAGCTGTTATATGGCAATGGTTTAATTTGGGAGGGTTGTTTTCTTAGGGGGTGTTGTCAAACTGTTATTGTTTTAAGAAAAACAGCTGTTACACATTTGTGTGACAGGCTGAGAGTGGGGCTGTTAATCTGAAGGTTTTCTGTTTGTAGATGGAACTGTCAGCTCTGCAAGCGGAACTTCAAAAAGAAAGGCAAGCATTAGAGAATGCTCTGACCAGAGCACAACTAGTAGAAGAGAAGGAACAAGAAAATTACAAGCTGCTTTCTCAGTTCAAACAACTGCAGGTGGAGTGCTTGTTGCCTTAACAAGTTACTTGATATGCATTATACTTTTCCACTGCCACTAGGGGAAAGTGATAACAATTTTACAAGGTTCCTTATAAATGTTGTTTTGAAGTTCAGTAGTACTTATGACTCTTCCTGACTTTAATTTTCTTGTCCAGAGACCCTACACCATAATCTTTTATCTGTCTGTTTTGGACATTAGATTGACCTTTGAAATTATTTCGGAGCTGCTCTATTATATTGCATTGGGATTGATAAATTGTTTAAATATATCTTAATTTCCCACAAGCCCCATTCAGTACATGTCCGTAGTAAAACTTTTTGTGTGCAGTAGAAAACTGGTCCAATACCTAAAGCAGAATTTATTGCATCCGTTTAAAGCTGTGATCCTGAGGAAGCTTACTCAGTTGCCACAAAACAGTAATGGCACCCAAGTACAATAGACTTGTGATCATTGAATTCCTAGGCATTTCATGAATTGCTTGGTGTTCAAAAATGCCTCTACTTTAAAATGGTGTCACAGATCAGTGCCCTGTCTTAAATGGGATTAGAAACTGAGTGTTCCTCTTCCTAAAGCTGCTGAAAGGCTCAGTCAACAGGATTTCCCTAGGCAAGAGTAGCGCATTGGGTTCAAGACTGTCAAAATACATCTGGCAAAGGAGCCTCCTTAATTTAAAAAAAAAAAAAAAAAACACAAAAAAAAAAAAAAGAAACCTGGGGGATTAAAGCAATTTCCCTCATTATGGGAAGTCTGGGTTCAATCCTTTGTATCCATCAGATCCCTTTTTCCCACCTCACATGCTCCTCAGAGAATACAATGACCACCAGCTTATAAAGGATCATCACCAGATATTAGTACTATCACTTTTGCTGGAGCTTGCCAATATGCAGAGATGTTAAGACTAATGGGGCCAAGACAAATGTGACTCCTTGATCTAGTCTCTGGGACAGAGGAAGGAGCAATCACAGACACTGTAATATATGGATAGTGTGACAGGCTTCTGTACGTCACTGGGCTTTGTTTATATAACGACAGTACTTCCTTTAAGGAAAAGATAAGATCATTCTTGAATTGGCATTTAAATATTTTTCAACATAAGGGAAACTGAAAGGAAAAGATGGTTTGGGTTGTTCTTATTTTGTTGTTGATATTGGTCCAGCCCACACTGAAAAAATTTTTGTATTGTTTGTTTAGAAAGAAACACACGTATTCAAAGTTTAAAATAATTAATAATAAGCATTAATAATTTGTGTATTTGCTTCATTATGGTTATGTGGGTGTGTTTGTTTGTTTTTTTTTATTAGGGAGACAATAATCTCCTGAAACAACAGCTTGAAGATCTTCAGAATCAGTTAAGCCATGCAGTTGGTAACTTAATTCATCCTGAGGAAGTCCTAGCTCGTATAAATGAACTCAAGCAAAAGCTTCGGACAGGGGCAGGAGAGATTAAGTGAGTAAGGTAGAAGTACAAACAATGTTAGATTTGTGCACAATCAATTGGTAAGTACATGAGTGCAACAAGGTACATCTGCTGCATCCTACTGAGTGCAGTGTGAGGCAGTTCTAACAGGAGCTTTAGCACCCTGTGGTTAATTAAGAGAACATCACCTGAGCTCAGTAATTATATTATTGAGGGAAATATGCATTCCTCTTGGGTTTCACTGCAAGAGATAAACTTTTTTTTCCCCTTTGTCCCTAGCCACAAAGATTGGAAATAAACAAAGACAGAACAGAATAATCAGAGCCAGGGTGGAGGTCTGTCTTTTGCAGTGTGACGTGTTCAGTACTGCACCTGAATTCATTTACATTGGACATCTTACACTTGAAATACTGTACTAGGTTTCATTGTTTCAATATCTGGTATTGCAATTTAAAATCACTATTTTCTGTCTTGGAACCTGGATTATTTCTCTTTTAGATGTCGGAATTCAGCTGATGTTTTGGGGAAGAGCCTTGGAAATCTGCAGAAAGAATTTAATAACATCCTTGCTGATGCACAGAGGGAAAAAGAGAAAGCATGGGCTAGACAGAGACAACTGCAGGAAGAAGTGGTATCCCAGCAGGAAAAACTGGAAGATGTACAGGAAAAATATAGACAGGCATGTATCAAAACTACAAAAGCAAGAGTAAGACGATTTCAGCTTAGTCTAAAATACATAACTTGCAGCTGAAGGATAAGTTTCACTACAGGCATATCTCTGCTTCCTTCCATCTTTCAGAAAAGTATAATTTCACTAAAAGTAGATAAATTGAACACAGTTGCTTGTCAGAAGCAAATTCAACGACTCAAATGAGAGCAGGACACTGTTACTTATGATTAGCACTGGAATACTAACCATTATTAGAGTTTTGATTTTTTTTTCTGTTGCACTCAAGTATATGTCATGTAGTAATTTACATTAATAAAAAAAAACTGTGTAAGTAGGCAAGAGTTTTTGAAGAGGGAGGAGAACAAATAATTGACCACTTCCATGCTGTATATACTGCGAAGTTCTGTTTAAAGTATTGAAATACGTTCTCCATTCTTTTCATAGGAAGCCTGTGAAGACAGTGATAAAACTTAAAGTATTTTTAAGGCACAAAAAAAAAAAAAAAAAGGCATGTTTAGACTGATTTAGATCAGGTATTTGATAGATAAGGCAGGTGCTCCTTTGCAATTTTTTTTGTCTTTTGTTTTGTAAAGCTTGAAAAAATGTTGCTTGGAGGAAAAGGGTTTGACATGCATTAAAATTTCCACAAGCAATCTCTAATTTGACCTGTAGCATAATGAGGAAAGACCTGCTTTTTGGTGTTCATGTAACAATTTTTTTTTTTTTTTTTAATTAACAGGTTCATGATTTTTGCCTCATTATTTGGTGAATTAGAATTCAGACAGAATGGTATGTCTCGCAAGCAACAGAGAGTTTAATTATAGGTAGAAAAACATAGCCAGTAACCTTCTCAAAAGTTTGCAATACATATCATTGCTAAAAATACTTAGGCACTTTTAAAATGTAATAGAGTAGCAAAGCCGTTCCTTTTCTTTTCTCTTTGAGTACAAAGTATGCTGCTAATGCCACTTTCCAAAAGATTTGTTTCTTAAAATCGTTAAAATAGGGTGGCTTTTGATTGAAAAAAAAAATATATATATATATATATATTTTTGGCTGCTCATTCTAACTTATTTCACTTACAGGTTAAATGTGAAAACAGGCAGAATAAGAACAAGGTCCATCAGTTAGAGAATGAAATTCAACAACTACATGAAAAAATAAAAAGCATGGCAGAAATTCAGGGCCTTGCTGATCAACAGCTCCAAGAGGCAGATGAAGAAAAAGAGACTATTCTTGCTCAACTGGAAGATTTAGAGAAAAGGGTAGGAATGAATGTGGACATGTCCATGCGCTGTTTGATATCTCAGGAAAAGGAAAAAAAAACTTCAGTTATTTTGCTTTTTAAGGCACAGATCAAATGAAGGAAGGAACATGTCTGTTAAATATAACCTTTCTTTTCCTTTAATTCTGTCATCCAATTTTTATATTTTTCTGATACTTCTATGCATACAATACAAAATAGGATGTGTGGGGAAGTCTTTCTTCTATGCTGCTTTTTATTTAAAACTTATCATAAAACTTGTTTTCCTGGTTTCAGAAAAAAATAGAAGATGCCAGGGCACAAATGCAATTTGCCAGTCTAGATAAAGAACTGAAGGAATTAAAGAGAGCAATCATTACTTCGGATAAACTGGCAGCCACCGAGCTATCCATTGCTAAAAATCAGCTAAAGGCTCTTCATGGGACTGTTTTTAGAATTAATCAAGAACGAGCTGAGGTAAATCAACATTGATAATTAATTGCTAGTTATAATTAAGCAGTGCTTTCTAATGCATAATAATGGGAGTAGTCCTGGTGTTGCTTTTAAATTCAATTTCAAATCTTTATTTTGAATTATCCTGCCACACAGGAGCTGTTGCTTTGGACAGTCTCATCTTGAAATATAATAAATGAATGTCTAAATAAACTTGGGTTTGGACAGGCTGCCTTGCTGCATGTTGGAAGGTGGGGGAGAGGCAAGTTTGATCTTCTAGCAGTTGAAAATCAAACAATAAATAATATATTGTTATATAAGACAAAGGAAAGAGAAAGAAGGAAATATAGAATTCAGTTCTTAGATATCTGGCTTTTAAAATTGGGAACTATTTTTGGCTACATACGAACATCTACTCTGTAGAAACATTAAAGTTAAAGGAGAAAATATTTTACATAAACTGTGTTTTGTTTTGTTTTGCAATTTTCTTGAATTCTGGAACAGACAAGTGATGATGTTTCTCATTAGTCTGCTTTTCACAAAGCTTCGTGAGATATCTGCAAATTTGTGAAGTATTCTTGCAAACTAAAGCTAAAATAAAATTTAAACTTTAGGAATTTGAGGAAGCGGAAGAGTTCTGTGTTGAGGCAGCTCATGCAGCTCAGGATCTTGCCAGAGCAGAAGCAGAAATAGAATTGTTACAACAACTTCTAAAACAGAAGGAAGAACAAGTAAGTTGAAGCAATATTTCCTCTATATTATATGAGGAGGGTAAAATACTTGGTTCAGTGACTTTCTGAAACTGCCATATTTAGTTGTCTAAATATGTTTGTTCATTTGAACAAACTGAAAACCTCACTGACTAGGTTATCTGACTTAAAAGTAAACCTGTCACCTGTTCACTTACATATCTTTATGTAGCTGTGCATGTAAGCCTCAGTCACATGAGAGGATGGGAAGAACAATTTTGTTTTATCAAAGTGCTACATGCATTTTTCTGAATGACCATTTCTGTAGGAAAATGTAAGCCTGTCTGAAAGTTTTAGTGTAGTCTACTTTAAACTGAAGTGCTTTGCTTTGATTTAAACTTATTTAAAATAGTTTCAGCATGAAGTGCAGAAAGCTGGCGAGAAGACTGTTGCATCGAGCTCTCAAAAGTTTGAAATCGATAAACTAAATGACGCTATGGAGCAACAGAAAGCAGAAATTGACCGTTTAAGATGGTTGTTGGATAACATTGGGACAGGTAATATCTTTGTCCCCATTTCTTGCAGTTAAGCATGGATACAGAACAACTCATTTTCTTCTCCATATTTCTCACTGTTTGTGAGAAGCTGTTCAGAGCTCTGGAACTTTATTGTAGGAGAAAAAACTGTTCAGGATACCTTTCTGTACAGTTTTTATACGGTTTCGGATACAGTCAATCCCTAAATCACTGTGCCTCAGTGGATCCTCTGTATCTATGTATATGAAGCAAACAGCAAGACCTAACATTTCCAAAGTAGAGTGTTTTACAGTGCATTTGAAATGCACAAGGTATAGTTATGTAAAGTGTATAGGTCTTTGCTTCTTTGAACGTGTAGAGTGGAGGAAATGGATGGTCAAGGGTAAGCGGTGGCCCTAGCACTTCTAGGTTTCTAGCTTTGCCAGCTTACATGCCATGTGACCTTTAGTAAATTTAGGTAAATTCTGTCTCAGTTTGAACATCAGAATGACAATAAGTTTCAGTATGTTTAGTTAGTTTTCATTAGTTTGTATTAACAATGCTTTTTACCACTGTTTATATAACACTGATTGTGTTATGCATTGTTTGTACTGCAGTAGAATGGTGTCAGAGATCTATTAATGAGTAGGGAAAAAAGAGCAACAGTTACCTGTATATGAACTTCTATTTCTACAAGCTTAAAATGACAAACTTACAAGGGTCAGTGTATATCTACATTGCTACATAATAATGTTTAGATTGTTTCCCCTTGGCAATTAATTTTTTTATGTTGTTTCAGATTAACATGATAACAATGAGGGAAAAGCTTTAAACTGTTGTTTTAACTATATTTCTGCCTTTATTATTAGCCTTATTTGCTTATAAAACCATGTGATTAATTTACAGGTAACAAGGATGAAATCAACAACTTACAAGATGAAATTGCAGCACTCAGAAATGTGCTTTCATACCAGAATGATTACATCACCAGTATAGCAGATCCATTGAAAAGAAGAGGGTATTGGTATTACATGCCATCATCACAGGTCAGAAATCCAAATCCTATTATGCAGAGAGCAATCTGATATGGGGAAAGTCCATTATAAAATTGCTTGGTCTGGGGAGAACTTAAGAAAAAAAAATACTGGTTGGCATGGAACAGAAATACTGAAACAACATATGAACAAACACGTCTGCTGACAAAGCCTTTGGAGAACTGTTTAGTGATAGGAATATAATAAACGTGATTTGGAGACCACTTTTCAAAATGCATTACTGTAGATTCCTTTACATAAAGGTTTAAGAGGGAGGCAGTAAAGACATCTGTTGTTTGTTTTCAGCAAAGCTGTAGATATACAAATCTAGATTTTTATTTTTATTTTTTTTTCCTTTGGTCACTTTCTTCTGTTATATTGGCAATAAGTATAGTAATAGGCCGAAGAGAGCCCTGCATATTGAGAGTTCTCAGACTTTTTTTCCCCATAGCGCAAGTCAATTTTTATAAAAACATTACTATGTATATCATTTGCTTGATGATATGGGATCTCCAAACAGTCTTTTCTAAACAGTGCTTGTCTGAATTTGAGTAATATTGTTAAAATATGTTTGATGGTCTCTTTAAAGCAGCAAAATGCTTGGAAATGAGAGAAGACAGAGTATGTATAGCCTGTTCTTGAAAAATCAGTGCTTTAGAATGTCTACAACTAATAAATTATTTTACATTATTTGTTATTTCTAGAACAGAGTATCTCTTATTAACACATCTTTTTTTCTTTAGGCCTCAACTCCTGCTTCCCATAGCACAAAAGATTCTGGAGTTGGCTTACTGTGTCCTGGCACATCCCCACCCAGGAGAGGGTGTGGTCAAGTCAGGAAGAAAGACTTACCCAGTCCAAGCGGATGTTGGGTTTATTCACCAGTCAGAAACAGGTTGTACAAAACAAATTCTGATAAAGGTAAGTCAGTCTTGTGGTCTCAAAATGTTTAGGAGCATACTAAGTGTGGATTTGCTTAGAGTTCATAGTGAATATTTCTGATGTGCATGGGTGAATTATAAATGTTTATTATTGCTAAACTCATTATGTAGTTTAAGCAGTTATTTTTGTATATATACTGTGTATTACTCTGAAGTGTGCATTTGAAAAATCTTTCATTTAAAAAGTTTTTAACTTTTTTTTTACATAAAGCTAGGAAAGCAAAAGAAGATCGTGAAGGAAATGAGGAAGCTCATGATTGCAAAGACCCACCCTTTGTACCACCACCTGGTACAGTTATTTACACAGTCCTTCCAAATGGTGCACCTGTACCTCAAGGAACTGTGGTTTATGGCCCTCCTCCTGCAGCTGCAAATGGAAGTTCAATTGCTCCTGGATCTGTTGTCTATGGCCCGCCTCCTGTGGGGGCCCAGGTTGTTTACGGCCCTCTTCCTCCGAACTTTACTGTCCCACTCATTCCTATTGGAGTACTTCACTGCAACGTGCCTGAACATCATGATTTGGTAAGATACAGAGCTGTAGGCTGCAGGTTTAGCTGTAGGCAATTGACTTATGAATAAATTAGGAGCATCTTCTACTACATGCTTTCTTAAATGAGGAAAAATATCTGACTTTTACAGATTAAAATTCCATTTTTAAAAAAAAGTCTCTTATAGCAAGATCCTGGATATGAAAGAGCTTGCTGATAAGAATGCTCTGTCTCCAGTGGTAGTGGTCTGGTGTCTGCTATCTGTAGCTGCTCCTATGTCTCAGGCATACTGTTTTGGAGGCTGAAATAGAAAAACATAAAAATAAGTCTTAATTTTCCTGTTCTATGTAGGAGAGCGAAGTCTCAAGGTTAGAAGACACTGTGCATCATTTAAAATCTCGGAAATACAGAGATAAATGGTCGGGGGCAGCTGAACATAAATGCAAGAATGAGATGGAAAAATTACATCAAAACATAGATGATCTTCTGCATGAAAGAGAAGAGCTGGAATGTGAAGTAGCAGAGCTGCGAAGAGCAACTCAAAAACATAACAAACGCAAGTAAGAATATTGCACTAGAACATAAAGTTAGCATGTGGAAATACCTAAAACTTTTTCCAATGAAAGTCAGTTTTGTGACACATTTACAATTAACGTTCTTATCTGTATAGTTTATATAATGGACTAACTGCAAGAGGCTTCTGAGCCTCTATCATTTTGTATTTTAATTTGATGTTTTACTTTCTGGCCTTTTAGGGACTTTATTGAAGGGTATACTGAAAACCTCATGGCAGAGTTACAGTTAGAAAAATCTCTTAAACATCAGGAAGATATTGCAAATGAAATTGAATGTATAGAGAGGACTCTTCTGAAACGACGAGCGGAGCTTAGAGAGGCAGATAGGCTACTTTCAGAAGCTGAAGTGGAACTTGAGAGCACACGGGGAAAGGTAAGTAAAGCCATAACTAAGTGCAGAGGATGTCTGCTTTTTGTCTAAGCAGTTTATTTTCACTTGGATAACCTGCAGCCTTTTAAAAATGCTTCTATTTGAAAATAAGCCCTGGGATAACCTGTGCTAAAAGAAAATGTTTTGGTCCTTGCCAAAGATGAGGAAAGAAAAGAGAAAAGGTTTTACTTCATGGTGTACAGAGGGAGAGGGTTCAAGCCAGGACGAGATCCGTTTTGGACAGCTAACCTGCAGGTTATAGATGTGGAAAGGGTAAGATGGGATTGTGTTGTCTCAATAATCTTCAATTTTTGCTCTAGACTAAAGACACTATTCAAAAGTACAATCATGCTAAACAGCATTTGTCACGTACTGAAACTGAGGCAGAGGAGCTAGAGCGAAGGGCTCAGGAAATGGCCGTTAAACTTGTGAAAGCGGATCAGCAATTAAGGTACACTGTTCTTGTGAATTTGTATCAAATGGGGAAGAGGAGAACAAGATTCTTTCAAATATCAAAGATGCAGCTTTTGGAGAGGGAGAGCTGTTGAAATGTTAATATGAAAAGGCATAAATGCTTCTTTAGATTATTACAGGCAGATACAAGGGATTTAGAACAGCATAAGATGGAACAAGAAGGTATTTTGAAGGAAATCAACAAAATGGTGTCTGCAAGAGACTCTGAGTTCCAGTCCTTAAACCAGAAGATAGAAATGCTGACTGAAAGGTAAGGTTATCTTAAATTTACCTTAAACAATATTAGATACACTAATGATGTCCTTTTCCGATAAGTTACTGCCTAATTGTATTCTTGTTTCTTCTGAACCACGTTTTTATTCTGTCAGTCTTCAGAAGCTTCAAGGAGATATTCAAGTTGCAGAAGGTAATGAAGAACATCACCTCCAAATCCTTAAAGAAGCAGAAAACATTCTTCAAGGCAAGAAAATTGAACTGGAAAGACTGAAAGATCAGGTAAGGCATATCTGGTTAACTTTAGACTGTCAGTTTTACTGTTTTTAATGTAACTGGGGACTAAGAAGAGTCTTATGTTTTGAACTACGTTGTCTGAAGAATTTAATTCATAATCTTATGTTACTGTTAGTAAATTGAATTCTCTTTATTTTTATTTTTTTTTCGGACTTGTGATAAGTATGACCCCAATCTTGATGGCATTTCTGCATAATAAATATTGTTGTAGAGTTCTCTATGTTCTTATTGCATTTCAGAATACGAAGCTTAAGAACCTCTGAGGTACAGGACTGTGCTTGTCCAGATCAGAACTTAGTCTTTAGTATTGGCCTTATTACACAGGTCTAGCAAATGAAGCTCTCTGCCCTGATGGAATCTTAATGTTCAATTAAGAAATGCATTCTTAATACAAATTAACTATGCAATTCAAATAAATCTCTATAGCTGGGAACAGTGTATTGCATTTATTTTTGTGTATGCGTGTAGCTACAAAAATAATAGCCTTCAGATGCTTGTTATGTTAAATTTCTACATTGTAGGTTACTGCTCAGCAAGAAGAGTTGTTGTTTCTGGAGCAACAGTTAAGTCAAAGAAAAGAGCAGCTCCATGTCCTTCAAGACTGTATTTCTCAAAAGGAAGGCGACCTTAAAGAAGCTCTTCAAGATGGGGAGACTGAAGCAAGTGAAAAACAACGCCAAATAAGAGTAACTTTTTCAAATGACTTTTCAATTCATTACATCTCTGAAGAACAGCAAAAGAATAAAGTATCAAAAAAAAGCACAGAATTTCCACAAAACCAGTTTTGCTATATCCTCCCCAAATCCACTGAAAAATAAAACAAGCAAATT
The DNA here is from genome assembly GCA_013399115.1 of Anseranas semipalmata. Classification (NCBI taxonomy): domain Eukaryota; kingdom Metazoa; phylum Chordata; class Aves; order Anseriformes; family Anseranatidae; genus Anseranas; species Anseranas semipalmata. The sequence goes on from VXAA01000259.1 coordinate 443,862, forward strand.
TATGGTTTTGTGTGCCTAAGAGCTTGGACCAGATGCCAAATAAGAAATAAAACTTTTCTAGGTTCATTAATACTTACAGAATTGGTCCCTTGAGAACGAAATTACATTGAATAGAAGTCTCTGAATGACTTACTGTTGCTGAGGCAATCGGCTAAAGCTAATCAATCTGATCAGTGTGCATAAAACACAACAAAGCTGGTATAAGGCAGCTGTCTGTCTCTTTCCTTCCCCTTTGCATGTTCAGAAAGGAATCTATACTTTCTTTCTTGTGGAAGAAAGACTTTACTAGGTTCATACTCAGCACTGAAATAAGAAACAAAAGATCAAATTTTTTCTTTTTTTTGTGGGGACATTTTGTCTGGCTTTCTGTTTTAAGGCCTACCTATTGTTCACTTGAATGACGTTGTCATGGTGAGACTTGTAGGTCAAAGTCTTCACAAGATTACTACTTTATTAAGTTGTCAACAATCAAGGCTTTAACCTAAATAGTACATATTCTTTTTGTTTGTTTACACCATTAACTGTAACTATAAATTCTGGAATTAAACTGTCCAGAATATAGTTGACAGTAGACTTTTAAAATTTTATAACTATTTAGAATTTCTGTTAAAGGAAAAAAATTAATCAAATGGCTAATGTTGACATTCATTCTAACACTGATATATTTCTACAGGAAATAAAGCTGCTTCTGAAAGAGCTTACTGTTGAAAGGGAAGAACTGGATGTCCAAATCAATGAGAAAAGAACACAGCTTTTGTTCATAAAGAAGGATATTGGAGAAGAGGAGGAAAATCTTCAAGGAATACTTGGGCAAATTACTAAACATAAGATAGGTAGATATTAATTTGTGCAAATTGAAAAGAAATACACTCTAAGCTGCTAGTTGTACATCTGTGCATCTTTTTTTTTCAGTCTTTTTAAATATTGTCAATAACTGCAGAGAAAGAGTTCTGTGTAATTCTCATAGTTGGAGACTTAGACTCTCTAGTACACAGTACAGAGCTGACTGATTCCCTGTGCTTGAGTTGAGGTAATGCTTAGTGCTGCTTTGTTTTTGGGATTGGAGTTTCTCATCCCGGTGAGAAATGTAAACAAATCTCCCATCAGGACTGATCAGTTAAGTTTGCATTCTAGCGCTACACATTTGGGAGACACCAGCTACTTGTGCCACATTCACAGAAGAATTAAACATCTGGATGCAAGGGGAAATGGAGGATTACCCTTCCAGGCACTTAGATCCTGTCAGATTGTGGGAAGTATAATCAGCAGTGGCTTGCAAATTTTTTACTTTTCAGGAAAAAAAATTGTACTTCATTGTCTGCCAGTCAGATACTTATCCCACAATAACTCCCTAGAAAACAGGAAAAACAGGAGACCTAAGGACCTGCAATGTTCTAGTAGAACAGCATCAGATATAACACCTGGTGTGTCTGATGCAGCAATTGAAAACATGGGTAGTTTTTACAGGGATGATATAAGCATTGTCCTCCCCACCCCCCCCCCCCCCACACGCGTCTAC
>VXAA01000259.1:445403-472019 GCA_013399115.1 Anseranas semipalmata
TCATTTAGTGTGCTTGTTAATAACCTTTGATTTTTTTTTTTCATCTCATTAGAACTGAAACATGTTTTGGAAATGCTGGAGATTGAAAATAATGAACTTCAAGGTTTGAAACTACAACATGACCAAAAGGTCAATGAACTAGAAAAGACTCGGATTGCAGTTCTAGAAGTAAGTATTTTTTTATAGCTAGTACAGTAAGTGGAAGAAGAGATCTGCATGTTCTGTAGTAAGATCTGGGTAACAGAGTCCTTACACTCTTAAATCTGTGAGTTGCTAGTCTGATTTCAGCTTATCATAGAAAAGCTTGCTTGAGCCCTTTTAAAATGATGGGAATTTTTTGGTGCATGCAAGGGAAGGAGGATGAAAAAGAAAAGAAAAAAGACAGAAGGCTCTTCTCTGTTATCTGCAGAATGATTAATAACATTTTCTTAGCATTAGCTTCCAGAGTCTTTTATCTGAATTATTTTTATGTCCTCACTTACAAAGTTAGTAAGTATGGAAGATAGCTTACTAACTCAGCTGGATGATACTCTCTATCATTGAAAAGGTATTTCAGCTCAGCTAGTCTTTTCTCTTTCTGACGAATGCAGACAGACATTCAACTTTGCCACCAGCACTCAGGGAGATCAGTGGCATCCATTTGGCGGCCTTGTACTAGCTACAGGATTGTTAGGTCAGAGCCCAGGACAACCCTCCTTTACTTAGATGTGTCAACTGCAGCTCTTAAAGTGGTCATTCTCTCAAAATCCCTCTAATGATGGGATTTGGTACTCATCTTATGGCTGGGAGGAAAAAATGGTGGTTAAGCTGTGATGGAGCAAAGAATTGCACCCCCACCTTCCAGTCATCATGCTAATATTCATTGTAAACTTCATCATAAATATACTCAAATGAATCTGGCACTTTAAGCAGTTACCCCTTGTTATAATGCAGTAGTTAGAGGGTACTGTATATGCCTGCATATGATCTGTGAATGAAAGGTTTTTAAACTGCTGCGGATAAAGATGTTAACTTGTTCTTTTTCACCATATGTGTTGTTCACAATGTTTTCTTTCTTAGGAGAAGTTAAAATTGGAGAATATTCAGAGATTATTTCAGTGTCAGCAAGGGGAAGTAGATTGGCAGGAACAACTACTTGAAAAGGACCGTCAGGAAAATGAACATCTGGTTTCTCAAATGCGCAATCTGCAAAATAACATTGTGTCTTTGAATAAAGAAAAGCAGAAGCTTGAAGAAGAGCGTCAGAGTTTGGAAAAGAAGTTGTCACAAACCAGAAGGTGTGAGGGGGATATGTTTTCTGCAACAATCAGAAGTGATGGGAAGTGTTTTGAATGTCAGTTTATCATAGTTAAAAACATAGCTGTAACTTTGAGGTGCCCTACAGAATATAGGCATGTATTCTATAGAATACTATAGAATATGTCATTTCTTATGCCCTGTGGAAGTTTTATTTTAAGAATGTCTATAAGCATGTCTATAGCAGACTTACAGAAAATATGCAGCAATTGAAGCTGCTGAATGCAGTAGTGTTTGTCACATTGTGGCAATGCAATGAGAAATGTTATGAAAAGCAAAATGTTAGTCTTGGAATGAGACAGCTGTCTTGTTCTTAAGACTACTAGGTAGCATCCACTTGAGCCGAAAAAACTACTGAAATGCAACTGCTTTTAGAGTCCTCACCATGTACTTCCAACAAACTGAGACTATGCATTCATGTTTTACAGAGACTTGATTGCTGCTGAAGAGAGCAGCAAAACTGCATTGTCCAATGTAGAAAAAATGGAATTGGATGTTAAAAACCTGCAGCAGGAGGTAGAATTTTTGAACAAACAAAAAAAATCACTGAATGGAGAGATTACTGTTGTACAAAAAGATCTTCAAGGTAAAGATCAACTTTTATTTTTAAGCTGTAAGGTAGTTTAAAAGAAACGATATTAAAAGACAGTGTATGTAACTGTACTGTATGATGATAAATGGTCTGGTATGCTCAAATATCTACAGGCGGAAAGTATTTAATGTCAAAAAGATGGAAACTTTAGAAACTTTTTTGTACTGTTTTTTCATTTACAAGAAGGGAAGTTTTATCTGTCTAGTTATTTCATAGATTGCTGATTGAAAATGTCTTTCACCAAATATTTTCCTAGAAAAAAAGGAAGAACTAGAAATGCTGAAAGGAGAATTAAATGACTCCAGGCAACAGCTTCACCTGGTAGAACAGGTTAGTTTTGGTCAAATTTATGCTTGTTTTAATGTAGTGAGTAGATCAATGCACAGAAACAAGGGACAGTTTTTATCGCCATTGACAGTCCATTGCCTGTTTCTTCTTGTAAGCACACTATCTCAAAATCAGACATTTTGCAGAGCTGATAAACAATGGCTAGTTTATTTCTTTGGTCTTGCTGGATTCGGAGTGATTTGAACTACAATAGGCACCTAACCAGGTGATTTCTGTTTTATGTTTTCCATTTTTGAACATGAAGGGAAGTGGCAACTGTGGTGATGCTCCTAGTCAGATTGTTATTAGCAAATGTACCTAATGGGATTGTGTGGTTGTGGGTTTGCGGGGTGTGGTGGTGGTTTCCAGGTGCGGGGGTAAATCAACCTGTTTTATTGTGTGTGTTTGTTTTAGAAGTTTTTTTTTAAGAAAAGGCAGTACAGCCTTTACTTAGGCATCTTTTAGCTTAGGCATCTGGTGGTTCCTGTTGTATTAATTCACTCAGTGGCTGGTTTAAAAAGAAGGTAGTCTTACAGTGTGATTGGGGGTGATCAGTTACTTTCAAATGCAGGTCTTTCTAGCCAGACACCTGTTACTTTTACTTGACTTTGTTTTGTATTACAGGATCTGAAAAATAATACAAGGCATCAGGAAGAGCTGCTTAGAGAGCAGGCAACTCTGAAAGAAGATATCCTAGAAAGTTTAAGGAGATGTAATGATTGCCAAGAGAGACAGAAAAAGAGGGAGAACCGTTTGCAGCAGCTCCAGAAAGAGATCGAGGAGAAAGAAACAGAACTAGCCAAACAAGAAGCGGTAATGAGCCTCATGATGTGTCTAGCTTTTGCCTGGCCTCTAAAAATAATGCAGACAGAAAAGCATTGGGGTGCTATAAACATGAAGTCTCATTTCTAGAGGGGTAGCAGCGAACAAAAAGCTTCAACATTCAGTTATGTGTTAGTGAAAACTAGTCTGTCCCAACAACACGCTGTTCCTTCTTGGTAGGGTTATCGTATGCTGAACTGATAACAAAACCAGTAAAATCAACAATGACCACTGAGTGCAAGTAGGGCTAGTGTAGTGGAAGGCACTGTACAGTGCCTTCATCTGGGCTGCTGTTGTGTTGCTGGTATGGGTGAGGAAATGGACTAGTACAGATTATTCTCTATGCTTTTTGGTTTGGCAGCTGCCAAAATATAGCAGCTGGATGTAGTTGGGGGAATTTCTTCCCATGATTTTTATTTCTTGTGGGAGGTGAGCAAATGGTGTAGTATACTTGAACTGATGAAGTGGATTTCAAGTGAAACTTATCAAAACTTAAGTCCAGCTCTATTCCAGAATTCAAAAACTAAGCAGCAAAAAGTTCAGGGCTCTTTTATCCTGAAATTTACTTTTGATTTTGAGTGGATTAATATTTGCAGCTGGTTCTTGTTCTTCTATTCTACTGTATTTCTGTGCAAGACCATCAACTGTTCATGAAAACTAGGGCTTAATTGTATATTCCTGTAGTACAATTAACTTACGTTGGTTGAGCACTTTCAACAAATTGTTAACCAAAAGAAAAACTGACAAAACTGTCCTGAAAAGAAAGAGGAAAGAAGGTAAACATTTTTGTCTGGATTGAGTACCAGACTACATTTCTTCTTTCAGATTTCTGATGCTTTAACTTATATAATATCTTTTGGTGATGGTATTTGTTCTTACTGAGTTGCTGCTAGTTAAAGTTTGAACTGATTTTTTTGTTTGTTTGTTTGGCAGATTCTTCATCACCTCAAGCAAAATTCAGAGTGTGAAGGAAAAAAACTGGAAGAAAGAACTGCTAAACTGAAAGATCAGAAACTACTATTGGAAAAGGAACTAACAGATCAACAAAAGAAACTGGAGCAGGCAATAGCAAAAGTAAGGCTGACAGAAGAAAACAACAGGAGGCTGGAAAATGAAGCATCCCAATTTGCAGCACTTGAAGAAACTATCAGAAAATGCAGTAAGATCTATTGCACAAATAAGTCTGTTAATCTCACTTGGATTTTAATTCAGCACCTCGATTGACTCTTGATCCTTAAATTGATTTGCTCAAAGAACTAAAATTCTAAAGCCAACTGGTTTTCTGTCCCCTCCCACTTTGTGCCAATGTTTTTCCAAACATTCCAAACATAATGTTTCAAACATTATCTGTGTATGAAATATACCAAGGTGATTACATTTCTGCTAATCAGTGTTTATTTTAAATGTTGATTACAGAACAGCAGATCTCAGAGAAAGAACTACAATTACAACAAAAAAATAGAGAAATTCAGTCTCTTGAAAAAGAACTGGAACTCTCCACGTCTGAGCTAAACCACCTCCAAGGTCAGCTAGCATCAGAGAGGAAAAAAACAGAAAAACAAATCTTGAGTCTGAAAGAAGCAATGAAAATGCAGAGGACACAGCTTGAAAGAGAACTGCGTGTAAGTCCTGATTGGAACAGGGGAATGTTGGAGGTTTTTAGTTATTTTTAAACAGCAAAATGATAGAACGCCCCTTTTATTGCAGGAGGAACAAAAGTCATGCATTAACTTTATGATTAGACAGAACTTGAGGCAACCAAACTCTGGTATTTCTAGACTGTGCTGCAGAATACCTCTCTAGTTGCTCTTATTTTATGCTGTTTTTGCCTTTTGACTTGAAGAAATTGTCATGTGTGGGTTCTTGTGATCCATTTTCTGAAGTGAGTGCTCATGTTAAAGGCAATCTTTCTGCGTTTTCCTAGGAGCAAAAGCATGAAAATAACTGTTTGCAGAGTGATATAGCAACTGCTGAACAAGTAGCACACAGTCACCATAAACGAGCCATGCACCTTATTGAAGTGCTTGGCCAGATCCAACAGGACTATATAGATCTCCAAAACCAGGTACAAACCAACAATGTGGGTACTGTGTAGCCAAATACAGGCAGGTTGGAGGGAAAGTTATTTCTTCTAGACAGGTTTATATTGTATTGGTTTTGAATCTCCTCCTGTGAAGCAGATTGACATTGACAGAAATAGACCTACTTAAAACTGCCATGTGACTTTTTTTTTTTCTTCAAATCTGGAAAGTTGTGCTTTGTTAACAATCAGTAGGACAGCTCGGTAACCCTGGTTTAAAAATGAAGAGATCAACTCCAGCCAGTCAGTCGCGCTGAGTTCTCAGTATAAGGCTTTCAAGCTCTGAAGCAGTTCTTCAGATTTTGGGGGTCAAGGCAGAGCGGCACAACTGCATAGTTACCTTCCCATCACATGGTGGAGAATCACAGGTGCTCTTTAGGCCACTTCAGATGGATCAATCCCTCTTGCCCAGTAAAGTGATGCCTGAAAAAGAGACCATGTTTTTTTTGGGGGTGGTGGTGGGGAGTCCTAGCTATTCCTTCAAGTAATTGAATTTGGATGCTACTAAGATACGTGGCAACTGTACTGTAACATTTGCTGTCAGCTTAATTTAGGCAATGCCTCAATCAAGAATTAGGACCGTGGCTCCTGTTTGCATTAAGGTTTAGTCATAGGAAGCTGGCATAACTAGAGTCGTCATTTATGCAAATCACTAAATGTTATCAAAGTTCAATGCTACTCACTAGAGACTTAACAACTTGGTAGTGCCAACCTGGACCAGTGTTTTCTTCTTTTGTTACTCACTGTAATTTAAAAGGTGATTCTACATTGTCTGACTCCTAGTCCTTTAAGTTGTTTATAAATTGTTTGCAAGTCTCTTATAAATATGGTTCTTCAGAGAAGAATATATTAGCGACTACAAAGCATTCAAGGAAGACTATGCTAGATCAGAGTATGAATAGGTTTAAGTTAACCACTTGTGTCTTGGTAACTTTACTTGCCTCTACAATCAGAGGGGCTTCATAAGCAAATAAAGTTAATTTCAGAATTAGGGCTGTATCTGTTCAGAGGTTTTGTGATTTCTGATTTTAATTGTCAAAGTATAAACACTTCAGAAATAAGACTTGTTCAGTTACACAGGAAATCCCTCTGGATTGATGCATTTGTAAGGTGACAGGAAAGTAGCAAGACTGTGTTTTATGTTGTAGGTTAAGACTCAAGAAGATCTGGAAAAGAGACAAAGGGAAATACAAAATGCAGCAACATTGCTTAAATTAGAGATTGAAGATGAAATTAAGATAGGGTTTAAATCTTCAAGCCCATCCTCTCCAGAATCATTGGAAGATATGGACGCATCTTCTGCTGTAAAGAAGAGTCTGCAGTGTGAATCTGATAAGTTAGAGGAGACTGTTCCATTTGCTGCTGCTGACAAAAGACCGTTCTCATTGGAAGAAAAGTTAGATTTTTCTAAAGTCTTCGTAATGGTAAAATGCTTTCAGAAAGTAGTACTCATGTTACAGCTGAGCATGTCTGTATTGGTACCTCTAGCTGTAGTGCTCAGTTGCTGAATGTGCTTTTGTTTCCAAAAGGATGAACAATGGCGTGGAGAGGCTCTCCGAGAGAAACTGCAGCATCATGAAGATCGGCTGAAGGTGGCACATCTCTTCCCTTGTTGCACTAATATGTCTGTTAGGTCCCTTCCAAACATAATCTAAACATAGGAGTGTGGGAGATCCTTCTCTAGCTCTTGCTTATCCACTCTGCACATAATGAGGAGCTGCAGAGTATCTTTGGGTGCCTTTTGTTAGGTGGGAACAGTAAAGGAAAGCCTAGCATCTATGTGTTTTATCTAGATGAACAATGTTAAGTAAGTTAATTATAGTTGGATTTTTGAGTATTCCAACATGATTCCATCACTTACATTATACTGTAGTATGTTAGCAACATGAAAATCTACAGCTCAGGGGCACCTGTGACCATTTTAAGTAGAGATGATGGCCAAGTTCATTTAGAGTTGTTCCCTTCAAGCAGTTAATGATAAATGCCAAAGTAATACAGCTTATTTCTGACTTGAAGAGGTGAACTATTTAAAAATGTTAATTTGAAAACTCATTGCCAGCTGCTTGTGATGTGAGAGAGACTTAACATTATATCCCTTATGGATTGACTTCAGGTCATCAGACTTCTTAAATGTAGTCTTCAAAATTATACTAACTGCATATAAATAGAACTAATGATTTATTTAGGCTCAGCTCCGGCAGTGCATGTCCAAGCAAGTAGAAGTATTAATCAGAGGAAAACAACAAACCGAAGGCACCCTTCACAGCTTGAAGCGACAGGTTGATGCACTGGATGACCTGGTCAGCAGCACTTCTTCAGATTCACTGTTTCTAGCCCAAAGCTCATCAAGTCTAGTATCTCTTCATGATGCTCTGAATTTAACAAAAACACAGGTAATACTCTAGTGCATACAAGAGTTCCGATTCTTTTAAAATAATTCTTAGCTTACTGGTAGTCTGTTACACCCATATGCTTACCATCTGGAGGCACTGCAGGGAGTTTCTGAAGGTGGGGCAACCATACTGTACACTTGGTTACTTTGCCAGTAGCTAACTTGTTAGAGGAAAGCCTACTTTTTTCAAAGATTAGTTTTATACTTCCTTACCTTTATTTTTTTTTTAATCCATTTTTTTTTCTTAAAAAAAAATGTCTCTCTACTACTTGAAGACACTAATTTATTACTCAGACTTCTGCTTTTTCTAGGCTGCTCTGACAAGACTTGCACACCTCCCCAGTAGGCCACCAGGTATTTCAATGGTGTCTCAGACATGGCATTCCCGCTCCCGAGAAATTTCTCAGTAAAGCCCAGAGGTAAGAGATATAACTTCAGCCTGGTTTGCACTTAATACTGCTTTATGAGTGTCTTGAATTTTGGGGCATATAGGGTGACCACAGAAAGGGGTGGTTACAGTACTGTTCCCAGACCATGTTGTCTTTGGCCAAGTGAAAGCATTCCTGTAGTTGGTATCCTAGCACTCAATGCTGTTTTGACTCTTAGATGTGTATCTTCAAACAAATTGTGTGTGAGAGCTGCATCTACACTTTCAAATGATACACGGAAGTCACTACTGTGGTGACTGACTTAAACTTACAATCTGTGATCTTGCAGTAATACTTATCTGATTTTAATAAATGTACAGGGTGACACACAAAACTCAGTTACAGATAGGTATGTGCAGGCCTGCTACTTAATGATTCCTCTATAATGACTTAAATAAAATATAATACTTCAAGAGCTGCCATACATCAATGCTCAGTAGAGGGAAGAAAAGCTTTAAGCACACCTATAGCTACTTTTAGGAATCTGCCACCCAGCAGGAGTTAAATGTCTCAGGACATGCAAAGCATCCATGCAGTTGTAAATGCTGCCTGTGCTGTACAAGCCAGTGATGTGCAACAGCCAGAACAGGTCACACCACACCAGCTTCTCTTATTAATGTGCAGACCCACTCATGTCACTCTTTTCTAGATAACAGCTGATCAGCATATACAGCTGTGCTCCTTGGAACTGTGTCATCACCTACCACCACTGGAGACTTCTACCTCACTACTATGCAAGCCTTTTTAGAAAAGGCAGTTGCCAGGGATAGCAAACAGCTGGCTGCAGGACCTACTCTGTACTGTGAAGTTTTTGTATGACTAAGTGAGCTTTATGTATATAATTTTTTTAAACTACTTTAAATGGGGATTTAAGGGTGCCTAAAAGACTTATTTAAGTGTAGGTAGTTGTCAGTTTACATTTCAAAGAAAACTTATAACAGGGATAGAGTTGTCATTCACTTGTTGTCAAATGCATGGATATTTCAAATAAAACTATTTTTGAGTACTTTCTTAAAATAAACTTCAGTGACTGATACTTGCCTTTATCCTTACTTTCTTCTTAAGTATGTTTCTTAAAAGGTAGCATTATTAGCTTACCTAACAGTGCGATTGTGGATAAGGACAGTAGGAGCAAACTCTAAGCCACCATTCCTATTTGCAGACAATAAAACTTGTTAAATATTGGTTTTATATAGTAACACTTACTGGCTACCACTTGTAAATACTGTTATACTTCCTTTATTGAAGACTCATCTGTATTGTTTTTCTGAAGCAGGTGCATAACTTGATCTTAACTAAAGAAAATACCATTTTGTAAATAAAAGCAAAGCCTTGCAGCAGCAGCAAGGCCCTGAGATACAGGACAACATGCAGGTGAACAGGCCCCATGCACCTTTTTGCAAAACAGGCCTGTCTTAAAGTACAGCTTCACCCCTTCCAGAGAAACCTTGCACAGCTGGAGACAGTTGCAGAGAATGACTTTTCAAAGCTGCTGCCCCCTTTTGATTGAGACAGGCTTTGAAGTTGTTCTCAACCTTGCCCTCTCATCTACACTATTGATAGCTTCTTTATGCAGCACAGATCACTGTCATAGTTCACTGGGAGTATAAGTAACACTGACATTTTTCAGCACTGGCCTGTTACAGCTTTAGGAATGGTTTCAGGCAGTAGAAGAGACTGGCAAAAAAAAAGTCTGAAGTTTTTAATCACTAAGGTCCCTCTTAAAAGTTAACACAAAGCAGTTAAAGCACAGCTGCCATCACTGCAGGGGAATCTTGCATAATCTCCCTCTTCCAACAATTTAATAAGATACTTTTCCTCAAGAAAAAGACCTGACTGCAGGCAAGCACAATTGCCTGCTCAGCAGCTTTTGCAAGCCAGCTGCAATGTGGTAGATGGAAGAGAGCCTGCAGCAGTCCCTATTAAACAGCTGTAAGGAACAGTGGCCCTCAGAAGTTAAGTAGAGAAGGCCAGAGCAAGTAACACAAGCCACTGTAGTTTATCTAGATACAGGTACTTTATTTACAAATATTTAGATTAATAGCATTGTTACATCAAATGAGGAGTACAGCAGTCCAAACAAATCCTTTCTGTGACAGAAACAATAAGACCTACTGTAACTTATTCTGGGAATACAGGTATTGCACCTCAACAAGCTGTAGTCATTAGAACATTTACTTCCAAACTTCATGTCAGCAGCAGGTCATGGTCCCTGGGCAAACCCTTTGTGGTGCAACCTTGGTTTAAGCAGGACACATTAGCTGTAGATTTGAACATACCCATCTACTTAAGAATATTAGTTTAAGGAAAAAAAAAAGGACTACCAGACAAAACAAAGGGACAGTGCACAAATTACCCAAATCCTATTGTCTGCACATTCCAGTTTTGGCTTTTTATTTAACATCAACTGTACAATACTCTGGTACCACTGTTGACTTACAAGTCTGAACATTGTATAGTTTTAGTGTCTAGAGAGGGATTTTAAGACTACTTTGTATTTTAAACACTGCAGTAAGACTAGAAGTTGGACATTTGATCATGGCTAAACACTTACCCCCTTCCATTTTGAAATCATATTTAATGTTTTCCAAGAGAAGCTGCATGTGAAATACAGTACTGCATATAGAGCAACACATTCTAATTCTGACAACATAGTAAACCCCACATGTAGTTTAACAAAATCCACATGTGTATTGTCACCACTTGACATCTCCGCTTTATAGAAGTATTACAGGTTGTGTCACCCCAGTAAGGATGTACTCTCTTTATGAAGAAACCCAAGTCTTAAAAGAAACCCTCATACTGTACTGTTAAAATACAACAGTAGCTAAAAAATCCCTAGAGCGCACATGTTGTTCTGACTGTCCAGTTCAGTATCTGACCATTGAAAAAGTTAAAGGTATAAAAGCGTAAGATGTGCAAGAGAACCAGCCTTTGTATACAATGCAAGGCAGGTAACGAAGCCCAATAATGCAAAATGCTTACAGAAGAAAAAAGCAGGTTAGCACACTGCTGATTGCACAGAACAGGATTAATAAAATGGCATAGATATACCACAGTGCAAAGATGAAAGACAGATTCCACTACTAGTGTTAATTCTTGCATTGGGATTAGAGTTTCCCCCAGCACAATGTCCACTGTCAACACCAAGGAGTTAAGCCTATGTTAGTGAACTGCAGTTACACCTATATCTGTACTAATGGGGCAATGTAGTCACATATAGGTCATACTGTACAAACTGATACTTTCTTATATACTGTTCTAATGCCAGTAATCATTTTCTTCATTAAAATCATATACACAGGATGTATTTAACTGTTAGCTCAGTTCCTTCAAATTTTATACATATTTACGTTCTGTTAACAAAAGTAAAGGATAAAAGTGGCAAAAAAATGATGTAAAGCTATGAGCACAAGAATGAATGGTTTGTTTCCCTGTGCAAGTTGTACACTCCTGCGCCAGCCCACCCCCTGCCCCCAACATGCACACCACAGGGAATTCTTTCAACAAAGCACATCATTACAGAGCCCCTTTCTACCATCAGAAGTCATTTCACAGCAAAAAACTTATCCTTTACTATGGACAGCTCTACACAGTTAGAGGTGGGGAAGAAAGGCTGAAGAACCATAAAATTAAACCGTACAAGACAAAGCCCTGCAAAAGTGTAAAGTCATGAGTCCAGCATCAGTGCTCAGTTTAAATTATGTATCTGTGACACTATCACAAGGACAATCAAGGAAAAAAAAACTTCTAGATTTACCATGCAGGAGAGGTTTTATTACTCTACTTGCCTTTGATAACCTGATTACATCTAAAGTTGTTTAGCAGTTTAGTACTGTGTTAAACTTGTTTCAGTTTTAATTAAACCCAGTAAGATGTACAGAAGACAGGGAAGCAATCAAAAGCACTGCTCCCAATAGACAGAGGTGAAAGGTCAGAAATGAAGCCATGAAACAGAGGTCACTAGCAGCCACAGCCTTCTCTCTGGGGCTGGGGTTCGCTGGTTAGTCGCCCCCCCTGTGGAGCTGACGGTTTGTGCTGTACACCCGATTCTGCAGCATTCAGATCCAGGCTTCCATCTTGGATATTCTGGTAGATTTTCTTGGCAGCCTCCAGGAATGCATCCTCAACATTCTCTCCACTACAAAGAGAGCAGCAGGAGTTACTTAGGTTACACTTCAGCAAAGCAGCACAGGTTATGGAGGCAACTGGCTAGACACCCTTGCTGGGATTTGACAGGTCACCAAGTATAAGCTGTTGCTACCCTGGTCCTCCTTCCTTAAAGAAGAAAAGCTTACAGTATTTAAAGCACATACCATGAAGTCTAACAGCTCATTTGCAGGACAGTTTCTGATATGGCAATTCACTCCCTAGCCTTTACATCTGTTAGAAGTAGCCTTGAATACCACTCCATACCAAAACACTGAATATCAAGAATAAGTTAAGGCATTGAACCACATGCACAGAACAATTTTTAAAGAGGCTAAAAGACAGTGGAGCTATTGTTATCAAAACCTTTTGATAAGAGGTTCCATTAAAACAGGTGCCACTTGGAACCACATTTATTAGCATCACTGGAGATCCTATCCCTTGCATTCTGTCAGGCTATCCACCCAACACAGCCTACAGCAAGTACACTGCAGCGATTCTTCTCTCAGAGAGGCTGGGAACTGCACATTCACTGGAGAGCTTGCTTACAGCTCGAAACATCCAAGGGAAGTAACGTCTACTTGGGAACCTCTGTTAGCCACACATGCACATCCCCATTCTAGGCTGAAACGAGGTCTTGAACTACAATAAACTGATTTAATTGAAGTCTTTGCCTGAAATGCAGCACCAGATCTAATTTCCAAATTACCTACAAGTCAAAGCTGACATGAAACTACTAGTCATACCTTAACACTAAGAAAACCCAAATGTGTTTCCACTTGTAAAACCCTACTATACCTGAACCTTATGACTATATTTAGTCATAACCTATATATTCCTCTTAAACAGATCACATCTGATACATTACACTAGACAGAAGTAACTTACGTTTTTGCACTTGCTTCAAGGAACAATAAACCTGTTTAGAAACAGAAGTTTAACTGTCAATGCATAATACACTTCAAATAGTCTCAAGTCAGTCCTGTTATGACCTTCACATTACATGCAGGAAACTACTTAGTACTAAGTGACATTTTATGACTAAGTTAAGGCATCAATACACAAGCCGATTTCTAAAGCTAAGCACAGTTAGGGTTAAGCCAGGCTGAGGCACAGTAGAAGTTCGTACATATAACTACATTACTTTGGAAGTTCAAGTTTCCATCTATCAAGGGTGAGGATTTACTTAATACTGCTATCCTGTAGGAAACATAACAGCTCAAGAGAAAAAACACACCATTTTCTTCAGCAAATTGTTTGGCTTCTTCATATGTAACATCTCTCTGTGCTTCCAGATCTGCTTTATTTCCTATGAGGATTATCACCTAGTTCAGAAGAGAGAAAATTAGTCAGAAAAGGCTCATCTTTTTCACTACTACCCCCTTTATTATAAGAAGATAAAAAAAGAAAAAGGAAGCATTCAGAAAAGTGTAACTGCAAAACCCATGCATCTTCAGGAAAACACTGCTCTAGCAGTGCCCCCTCTATGTAGTCAGGAATAGCGTCCAGCTGCCACTCTCAAATTCTTTAGGCTGTTCTCATGAGATGAGGTCCTAAAAAAGCAGTAGTCTTACTCTTTATTCATGAAAGTTGTACTCTGAACCACTTCTTGTGTTTATTTAGTCATCTGCTAATCCAGCCAGAATCTTTACAAGTTTTCTTTCACCACAGTAGAGAGTCTTCCCATGAGCTTGGTTCTAAAGTATTTTAGTCATTCACAAAAAGACTGAAGGACAACAATTTTTTTGTTTAGTCAGAGACACACAAGAACCTTCTTCCCCACCCCTCCAGAGACCTGGACAGCTTTTGCTTGAGATTCAATTTACATTCCAGTCTAAGAAGATGAGTTAGCATTCACCTCATTACCACCATAAGGCAAGACGAAGTAGTAACAGAAGTTAAGGTTTGTTCAGAGGCGACCATAATTTTGGTCTCTAACTACTGAAAATAGGCCCCTGGAAAGCAACTAAAGCACAGCAAGATTTTTGGAAGAAACCATCATTTTCCTGCACAGGAGCAGACACTTTTACACCAATTGCAGTTAACGGAAGAGTTACCAGTATACCTTCTGTCCCCACCCTGCAGTAACTCAGAACTAAGTAGTTGAGAAACACAGGCAGCTTCCTTTAAAGAACACTGCCACCACTGCAGATGCTTTGGCCTAAGCCTTCCACCTCTTGCTTTGAGATAAGCAATCTTGCTTTCAAGCTAAATAGAGTCCAACTTACAGTATTTGGATTGGTGAGATTCCTTGCATCTGTCAGCCAGCTGCTTAAGTGATTATACGTACTTCTTCTGCAAAGAATCAAGCGAGTACAGGTTTTAGCTACAGAATTTTTAAAATACTGAAGTGCCAACAGTATAGTTAGCATCCATTAACCACACTAACACATCATACCTCTTCTTCCCACCTCAAGAAAGAGGAAGTGGCAGCATCTTGTTTGGACTTGCACCAAGATTTCAACAAGTCATCTTTTAAACCACAGAGCAACTTGCAACACAAACACAAGGTGGAAAGACAGACCGATTCACACTTCCAGTGCGTAGTATTACTGTCTTCACAAGGACAACATTCATATCGTGTTGTATAAAACATTAATGATTTCCTGTCAGATACTCTTACAGAGCTCTGTACAGTGGTAGAGCTTTGATAACAAACAGTACATAAGGTTATTTGCTTTTTACTCAAGATTTAAGCAAACAGGCGATACACCTATATCTACAGAAAACAAGAGGTGCTTGAAGAATATCAAGAACAGCCTCAAAGGAAGATGGGAGACATGTGAAGGCAAAAGTATTTCGTGTTGCACATCTAATTATTCTTTTAGCAGTATCTTTAATCTTCATTTGTAAAATGAAAAGTGGATAGCTTCTATGCGGTCTCCTTTTGTTGGAGTCTGATTTCTGGGCCTCTTCACAGGCTAGTCCTCCAATTCTCACGTATACAGAGTCTGTTAAGCATGTTTACACAGCCCACTGCAATAGAAGTAATATTCTGTTCTATGCCTACTTTAAGAATATTCCTCCCAGGTATGGAGCAGTATCCATTGCCTCCCTCCATCACAAGGAAGAGAAAAATCCATACACTGAGGGTAAGTTCCAAGGGAAAGCCAGTTCTTTCACCAGCTTCAACACAGGCAGTCAAGACCTGAAACTGCAAGATCCTTAGGTCTGTCAGCAGTGAAGTTTTCCAAGAAAAGTAGCTCACTTAGTTCCCTACGTTTCATTTTCAGCTTTTTAAATACTTAAAGTATTCACAAAAATGTGGTAAACTTCACACAACATGACATCCCAACACAAAGTCCTTTAAACAAAGTCAAGAGGACAGACAAGGCAGTACATGGAAGGCTGCAGAACCCAAAGAGCTTCTCAAGCACACAGCTACGATACAAGACAACAGTCAGCAGCATCTTACCTGGTAATGTCATAGACCATGAGAGCTCCTGCTGCTCCTCTGTAGTAGCTCCGTGTGACAGCCCTGAATCGCTCTTGTCCTGCTGTATCCCAGATCTGTAGTTTAATTTTCTGGCCGCTAACTTCAATTATTCTTGTGCCAAATTCAACACCAATTGTGTGGGGACAGTCCGCCATAACTGTCATGAGAAAGAAGAGGGAAGATCAGATCTTTCTAGTATAAGCTCTCCTTGCTACAGAGATCTTATTACCATCAGTTTTCTGTTATGTTGGCTAGATTTTCAGTTTCTAAGACTTTTTACAGCTACAGTAACCAAACTATCACTTAACCAGGAATAAAATGATTTCCTGAATTGCTCTTAGTTTTAAAAAGTTTAAAAAAAAGTATGCCTTCTCTAACGAATCTATTACTGATGCCATTTGGCCATATGCATCAGAAGATATGAAGTCAGTTGATTCTCAGTCCTATCCTTGCAGAAATTGTTAGCTATTTTAATGCAGTAGGAAAAGATAGCTTTAGAGAATTACCAAGATACAGTTAAAAGCCTGTAACACTTGAGAAGCAAATATCCAAGTTGTTTCAGATGGAGTAACAGCATGACCATCCCCAGGAAAAAAGCCAGTTTCACAAGTAGCTATCATATGGCAAATCAAAACCAAAACCAGGCATCTTTCTAATTATAATTGAACTCATCTTAAGAAGGTCATCTTTAAGAGAGATCAAGAAAATTGCAAGAGGATGAATACCTATTCAAGCCGTCTAGAACGAGTCCTGTAGTAGAGGTGTTTGACATGTTAGCTTGTTTGGTTGTACCACTTCTACTTAATGCTGGTATTTTTCAAGAATTTTAAAGAACAAGGCATTGCCTGTTCATGAATTTAACCATATGCAAAGTAGCATTTAAACAACTGGGTGATCTGGAATTAAAAGCAGCAGTTAAAAAATCCACTTTCTACTAGAAAACAGGAATATTTAAACTGCAGCTCGTACACTTATTGCCACATCTAGAGTGGTGCAGGATAAAGACTAACTTTGTATTAAATAGATACCTGCGGACTTATCCATTGAGTGTGAGCTACATGGAAAGTCGTAAGAGTTCAAGAGCCACTGCAAGCTCCGATGCAGTGCACATTAGTAAGAAGAGTTGAAGCTAATTCTTAATTAGCTATGGTAGCATACATGAGGAAACATTACAGGTGAGACGGAATGCAGTAAGCCTTAGACACCATCGCGCAGGGCAGTCCTAGTGTCATAAGTCAGCAACTACAGAGAAGGACAATGCTACTTAAGCCTGCAAACAAAGAAAAATGAACCCCCCCCCCATTTAAGTACTTAATCTTTAAAAACTACAACTCTGTGTTCAAGCTATATCAATATTAAATCCATGCAAATTTTAAATAAATCTCACTTTGTTTCATATCACAATTCCCTGCAGAAGCTATAAAAATGGATATGGTCTTCCCACTCATCAGTTAGGACTGAAGCATCACTCTTGCTATTACTACATCAGCGTTTTGTTTCCATGTTTGCAGGAGTCAAAAACAAAATCTGACCAAGCACTGTACAAACCTACACAGGTTAAGAAAGACACTGCATCAAGCTCATGCATGACAGAAGCAGAAAGGCAGGAAAGAAGGATGAAGTATACAAGTTTGAGTAAATATTGTGAATTTATACTCACATTTCTTTTCTGTGAATTGATGAAGCAAACAGGACTTTCCTACACCCATGTCCCCTGTTACAGAAAGAACAGTTAAGGCTGACACCATATCTTTGTTGCAACAAGTCCATTTTGTTCATTCCACACAACAAATGCTACAGAGACAGGCAGCTACTCCTTTCTCAGGTCTAGTATGCAACATTCTATACCTGGCTACAGTCCTTAAAGTTTATAAACTTTTGTACTGTAATTTTGGTTACAAGTGCAGGGTTGCAAGCAAGGGTGGAGCAGAAAACACACAACAGAAGATAATCTGCATTACTGACTTCACAATTGTGTTTCAGTAGATCACGATAAATTGACCTGCAAGAAACAGAAGCATAACATACATTTCAAGTGCTTGCCCTCCTCCTGTGTTACCTTCAGTTGCTGTTAAGTACATCAAAAATGCTGACAACCAACCAGAACACACCAAGAAATTGGCTCACTTCCACTGATCCACTTACACAACGCCAATAGTGAGAAATAGCAAGATCTTTTAAGTACCACTTTTTCCACAGGCTGATGCTGTCACAGCAACCCGACTTAACACACCATTACAACAAGACTGAAGATCACTGACAGCTACACAAGATCATTAAGATTTAAACAATTAACAGCAATACCAGTTCTTCCAGTATAGTAATAAACACAATCAAGTCCCTGACTCTAAACAGCCAAGGAAACTGCAGCTAAACGCAGCCTTTTGAATACAAAAATATAGCCTAACAGAGGCTTATAAGCCTGTCTCAGGCAATGAATTTCAGTTAGCACTTGTCTTCAACATAAGATTTAAGACCTTTGAGACCAGCGATGGAAAAGCAGTAACAGCGCCATAGCAAACCTGAATCAACACATCTGAGAAGCCATCAATAAAGTTCTTCCCATTTCCAACAGATTTAGTGATTTTCCCAAATATAAGCCCAATTTAGGGAAAGAGGGACCACATGCACAAGTTTTTAGCATACCTTTTTTCCTAGCGCTATGCAAGGGGCTAAGCGTTATAGACCTAACAGGGAAAATGTTCAAGAACACCGAAGCATGTCAAGAAGAACAGTGTTTTGCTGAGCAACCCAGCAATGAAGTGACTTCTATAGAGTATTCTTTGGTACTGGCCCCACTCACACCAGCACACAAAAGCATTTCCCTTTATATTGTCAGTGGCTAAAGCTTTAGAGCAAGCGTGGCGATTTGTGAGGGACTGAGGCTGGACAAGTAACTACTGGAGGAATTAAGGCCTTACAGCAGGTAACATGGAACAGAAGTCAACAACAGTCAGCCAGAGGGTTTGCCGGCAGGCTGTCACAGATATAAGCATTGATGCAAATAGGTAAATGCCCGCTTCATACTTACCAATAATGATGTACTTAAAGATGTAGGAATAGTTGTAAGGTGCAGTTGCCATTGTGGCACTAAAAAAAACAAACAAGAACATATCAGAATGGCTACTTATTCACTGAACTCAATCCAATTCATCCAATTTAGCTTATATAAGCAGAGAAAAGAAAACTCTTCCTCTTTCCCCCCAACTATCTTTCCATTTGCAGTTCAAGTGTTCTTGTACCTCCCCAGTCACTGAATAGTACCAGAGATATTACAGCAAAGATATTACAGCAAAACTCCCGTATCATCCGCTCTGAACCTCCATCAGTAAGAACTCAGTAGAAACATGCTCTTAGTACTGGTACTCATTCAGTCTTATCAGGAAAAACTTCAAGCTGTTGAAAAGCTCCAGTAGCTTCTTGATTTGTACAGAGTCGCTGAGTAGACC
Source organism: Anseranas semipalmata (assembly GCA_013399115.1). Lineage (NCBI taxonomy): Eukaryota > Metazoa > Chordata > Aves > Anseriformes > Anseranatidae > Anseranas > Anseranas semipalmata. The sequence goes on from VXAA01000259.1 coordinate 464,375, forward strand.
AGCACTCACTAACTAAACAGCTGATGTAAACTGAAAATAAAGTCTGACTCCAAAAGAAAAATCTGAAGAGGTTTAACAAAACCAGCGATTTGGACCTATTACCACACACTTTTGAGACTTGCAACAGAACCAAAGGAACCAGCGCACTTTGCATCAAGCAGTTAAGAATTACTTATTAAGACAGCACAGGAATGCTGCAGTAGCCTTAACTGGAGTCTGGACTTCTCCACGCCCATGTCAGAAAAGTAGCACAAGCTGTAAGTCAGATATTCAGGAAGTTAGTCAACAGACCTGTGGCTTTCTTAGCATAGTAGCATTACATTACAGCAAGGCTTAGCAACTTTTTCTTTTTCTTGCCTTTTTTTAAAAATAGTATAGCTCACTGATCCTGTAAGATTTATTCACTAGTCTGTGTTCTACAGTGGATGTGATGTTGTTAAAATTAGATCAGGGTAAGTACTTCCAATATGCCAGAATTCTCCTATATGTAGAAGGAATTGGCTTCAGCTATATAAACTGACTTACCAACCAATATATCAGTTAAGCAGAACTGCAAGTCTATACTGCTCTGATTCACCTTTTTTGTCATTTTGGAGTGAAATGCCTGCTTTTGTCCCAGGTTTTAACTTAAGAGATACAGGTGTGATCAGTTAAGCAAATGGAAAGTTTCTACTAGGAATTCACCATTTCCTTTCCTGCTCCTGCGTGGCAGATAGCCAGCCATTAGCAAAACTACTTTTAATAAGGAACATGGCTTCAGCCTAGAGAGATTTCCATTCAGTCATGTGTCATCCACATGACAAATTGAACCAGCATTGTAAAGAAATGAAAACACAGGACAGCTTAGGAGCCTGTACCTATTTCAAAAGCAAACTAGTGTTTCCTCAGCCAAGATTAACCCATAACAGCAAACTGCAGTCATAAGGAAGGTGACCAACAACAAATCCATTCACAGCACACAGCCAACAGCCACTGCTTCACACAGCAGAGGTTTAAAGCAAACACTCTTATCTAGACCTTGGAGGAGAAACAGCAGCAGCAGGTAGGTAGGAAGGGTTTATACCATGTGCCAGTTACTGACCTGCACCTTTCCTTCCCTTCAAGCTTTACTCAAAATATGGAAATTCAAGGCCTTCTATCCCAAGCAGTAACTAAAGCATCTACACTAAGTCTTAAATACACACACACACTATCCTATTAAACAAAGTTTAATCCACGATAGTAAACACAAGACTGTTTTGGAGAGTAATTCCTGTCCGTGTTGGTAAGAACAGAATTCCAGATGAAGTGCTGCGCTGGCTCCAAGAACAGTCACTTCAATCACGAAAAGTTTCAGAGGAAATTCCTCCACAGCAGTAGAGCGAGGTCGCACACAGCCATCCCACACAACCTGTCACCCCCAGTTCTCAGACAGAGGAGTAGCAGCTACTCGGAGTGCTTTCACTGCTACCCTGAGCAAGAATTCACACTTGTGAGTGAAAATGCACTGCCCTTTACCTGCTATGGAGCAAGCCAGCAACTTTAGTGCCACGTTTCCAAGAAGTGAAAATTCCAGAGTTACGGTATCAGCTTCAATACATGCACTGATTACTTCCAACACTGGCAAATAAAGACAAGCAACTGCTTGTTAGAATTCAACAGGATACTTTTAACTTACCACTTGCTTTCTAAATAAAGCTAGGAGGACTGTGTTCATGTCTCAATTCGCTTTGATGGCAGACAAGGTTAGACTGGAAGATTATGAGGTACATACGTGGAAGTACAAAAGAGCTTGAACAGGCCAATTTATATTTGCAAGTCCTTCAGGAAGATAGCATGAACTGTACTATTTTTCAAAGAAAACAAGTGCTACAGCCACAACATAGAAAGAAAGCTGAAGAGATCAGAAGCACCAGTATGTATCTAGTTTGAAAGACCTGCCTTGTTTGAGTAGTATCTACTGGTAGTATATACACAGTACCATCTACTGACTTACACCGGTTTTCAGAAATATGGTACTGTGAATTCCAAGGTAGGAACTACCCATGCAGTGATTAAATTTGTCCTGCAAAAACCCCACTGTCCTCCCTCTTCCCTCACAATACCAGTTGGCTAAGGAATGCTAAGTACTCAGAAATACTCCAAGTTTAGTGTTTTTGAACACCTGGCTTTACAATAATGAAATATATAACAAGTGAAGGGAACATGTCTTACTACCCAAGCTTTCAAAAATCACTGCTGGAAGTTGGGAAAGACTTTTTTAAAAAGAATGGACAAACTGGGAACTCGGTGCAGGCTATATCACAAACAATTGGAAACAAGTCTCTAACTAGAATTTTACTGCCAAATACACAGTTCTGTTTACTTGACACTGTTTTTGCTTGCTGAGGTATGCCAGTTTTCATTATACTCTTAAGTAAAGAAGTCTGTAACTATGCTATTTCAATATAAGAAACCATCACTGCTTTGCAGCATATGCACCAAAATCAGTTCCCACTTCAAACTGAAAGTTAGAAAACCAAATGCTGCGCTTGGCAACAGTCAGTTGCCCCTTCCCACCCATTTCTTGACAGACTTCAAGCCACATCACACTGAAAACTTCACCCTCATTCCAATGAGGACAGCAGGCTCCTCCCAGGGGGGAGATGCACCACAGACCCCACTGTGTGCAGCCAGAGCTAGTGCGTTCTTTCCACAGCTTAAAGAAACAGATTAGTAGCAGTACTGAGAAATGCGCTGATACGATGAGCCTGGAGCTCTTCTCAAGTCCTAGATAGTTCCTGTGTATGTCAGACATATTGAAAGCTTACAGGGACGGATACTAAGTTTAAACACAGTTTCTGGAGTTAAACTGAGAAATAAAGCAATGCTTTGGTACAAAATCTATTCCAAGGGTCATGCTACAGAAAAGATTCTGACATTCTCCAAATTATTACTAAAGGTCAGTAATCTTTTCTGGAGATAGATGACCTCTTTAAAAAGGCTTTTAACATTCAAATTCCAATAAGGATAAGGAGGAATCCAAACTACACTCAAATCTTGGAATAAAATTGATATCCCAGTTTTTGCCCTGTTTAAAGATGAGTCATGCAGCAGAAATGAACATATTAAGTGAGAGTTCTAGACATTAAGCAAGTCATCTGGGATTAAACTATTCTACCTTGCAGCTAACAGCATTCTAATCTCCTTAACAGCGCAGAACCTTGCTAGTAGTAACACATTTCAAGCTTTTCATGATTTTATATCACTTCATTCTTTCACTAAATGGCCATGCATGACAATCCCTGCTGTAAGATACTCAAGTTCTAAAAATAAAGGTGGATCAGAAATGCTCTCTGATGAAGGGGAAAAAAACAAGACAGAACACAAGACACGGCAGAAATTCAGCCTTAAAGCTTACAAGCTCAGCATTTACCGCAGACAAAAGAAGGAAGTTTAGACACGACTAGCACACAACAGAATTCAGTAACCACAAAAATATTAGCTATGTACTAATGCAAAGTGTTAATATATTGTTGATAGCATCAGCTATCCATAGAAATTGGTGCTCTATTCCCACTTCACAGCCCTCTGTTCCAGGCAAATGCAATCTTTGTATTCCCAATATAGGGGTTTAGAGTTTTCCTCGAGAGGTGGGAGCAGGGAGTGGCCGTGCTGGTAAAAAGAACTGTAGGACTGGCATGCATAACTTACCTTCAGCCACTGCTGACATTATACAATGACATCAAAGTTAACCAACCATAAATTTACTGGTAACAGAAAGCAGAAGTTTAGTCTGGAAGCTTGGTCTGCCTGCCATCTTTCTTCCAAGAAAGTCTGCCAACTCAGAACAAGTTCTGGCTCCCTTTTGCAGAGGTAAGGCTTCCCCAGAGTTTAGAGCATTATTTCAGGATGGCAACTAGCCAGAGGATCATGCTTCACTATGCACAGATTTTTGCCAGCTTCAAAACCTGTACAATTAATTTCTGTATCGCAGTCAGGACTAGAATGTTGTTGTTGTTGTTTTTTTTTGTTTTTTTTTTTTTTAAGAACAGTGAATGGTGTCACCACAATTCACTTTCCATATATCTTTTCCTTTTTTTTTTTTAAAAAAGGGGTAACCTTAATGAGCTACTAGTGACACCTGTATTTCTTCCTCTAATCAAGAAGCACTACACCAGTATTTTGACATCTCACAGACACCTTATTTCAAGCATCAGCATCCACCTGTACAAACTGAGATAAGGCAGTTCCAGGTGCACTGCCACAAAACTCATCAGATTAACCTAACTGTTGATATCATATCCATACCAGCTGTCATGAAACCCATGCAGTTCCTCAAAGCTCAGCTCAAGGACATAGTCAATTTTAAGTCTTCACTGGATATTATTTGCATAGAGAATTTTCATAGCTTTATGCTGAGCAAGAAACAGTATGTTATTAGAAGAGACTAGAACCTGTAATCACAGGTTTTATTAGACACTGCATGTGCTGAATACCATTAGCTGTCTTCAGAGGTATCATCTCTGTGTGGGTTGACCAGCTATCAGCTTCAAACTTAGGACAGTCTGAATATTACAGGTTCCCCTTAAAAACATACAACTCTGCAGCCAGAGGACCACTGTTTAGTTAGCCTGAAGCAAGAAGGTTTTATTTTTTTTTAAATTTCATCTGGCCATCCAGGTGTTCTTTTGATCATTCCTCAGGGATATGCAACAGAAGAGAAACTCACAGGGCAAGTTCGGTTCCCCTCTATAAAAGATAATGCCACCATATCATCACTTTCAAAAACAGAAACAACTTTTAAAGAGTTGTTAGTTTTTTCATTTGGAAAAAAATATTAGTCATAAGGGGAACTGTATGCAACCACTACCATTTAGAACAGATTCTAAATCTCTACACAAAATGAATGGGTGGTTATGCTCTTTCCCAGTGCATAATCCTTCTTCTCTTCCCTGCATGTTTACTTTGACATTAATTCACAATGAGAAGAGATCAATACAAGCAAGTAGAGGGTAGGGAGAGAAACCTAGGGAGAGGTGGAATTGTTTCAACTCATTATTATACTACCCCCCTGATGAAGACCTTTGTCAAACACACCCAACAACTCAGTCTAACTGGTACCTTTCTTTAGAGGGCTGCTGGAAATGCAGTCTATAATTGCATCAGTTGTGGTCTTCTGTAAAGACATACAATGCTGGAAGGTAATAACGGTTCTGTTATCAATTAATACACCCAACTGGTGAATTCCCCATGAGTCAGTTGTCCATAGCAAGCTATGAGGTACCATCACATTTCATTGTGGTTCTATTACCCTCATGCGCTAAGGACATTTAGGTCTTCCTAAACATATAAACATCTCAGCCCTCTTTAAGAGAATGGCCCCAGAGCCTCCCTTGTTTTTCTCCCCTCCTCCGTTGTTGTTTTTGTACGCTTGTCTTTAAAAAGCCCACCTTCTTCCGAGTCTGATCCCTGAGGAGCCCCATTAGCAGCCTGCTAGCAGCCCAATACTTTCTCTTTCATAAGATTATTTCTCGCTGGCCAGTTCCTTATGCGTTCTTCAGTTCTTCTAGAGTCATCCTCTCTAGTTTCCCTGATTGACTTCAGTAAGCATCTGATAAAGCACAGGACAGTAAATCTGGCTGAACTGATCTTCAGAGATAGCAGTCCAGCAAGCTTCTTATGATTTGCTTTTGAAGATCACTTTGCATTTCCTTATTACTTCCGTGTCCAGTTATTCCCTCTGAAAATGCACAAGGCCTGCACGCTACTGGGCTCAGACTAATGAGCTTGAAGCTATGCAGAGCTTTCTTTCAAGCTGTTTTTGAATAAGTGTATTTGCTATATTCTTTAATCATGTTAAACACACTAACTCAGCCTGAGGCTGAGTAAGTATTTCTAAAGAATTCACAGGTCTTGCGCTCTTCCTTTATAAAATGCCTTAGCCTTGATTTAAAATAGAGTCAATGTATCGTGCCATCTTCACTTTTTCTGCAGCAGGTGTCCAGCTGCACCCATATTGCGTTGGTTATCCTTTTAATGGTTTCACATCCTATCAAATTCCGCCATTTTGTTTCCTAATTCCTCCATTCACATGCACACACCTCATTTCTTACTAACCACACCCTAGCACCACAGCTAAATTAAATATTGCATACCTGTCCTCATCAGTAAGAGCACTTTCTCCGATGTCCATTCTCTTAGCCATAGTTGTTTATCCATTTGTATATCTTCATTTATCCTATTTTCCTCTTCCTATAAAAGAGTCTAACCTGTACCACGTGTCTGTCTTGGCAGCAGAGGAACTAAGTTCCAGAGATATCAGAAAAGCTTAGGGACAGTATACACAAAAACCAGAAGAGTTCTGTTGTCAGTCTCATAAATCAGTACAACATGCAACTGTTTGGAGTCATCACCTTGGGGGGAAAAAAAATAAAATAAAGTTTTAGAACAAAATTAATTAAGGGCCTACCCCCTTTGTTCCACAAAGATATAGCAAAAAAATGAGGAAAAAAAAAATCACAAGTAGGTTCCATTAGATGCATAAGAGTGAACAAGCAACTTTAAAAGTTATTTACATTTTGAATCCCAGTACCTCCAGTAAAACAGGTGTGCTTTCAAACTGTTGTCCTTCACAATAACTTTTGTATGATTCTTAAAATAGGAGCTTCTTCCTTCGACTCAGATTTGAGTTGTTCAAATCCCTACAGAAAACTCCTAAATTCCTTTTTAAATCATATTAAGCTACATGATATTTAGTTACTAAGTCCCCCAATGCTGGGATCTTCTTCCCATTCCTGAGTAATGCCCAAGCACAAGAGGCCCTCAATCCAAACCATGACAGAAGATCCCAAGACATACACCCCACATCATAACATCTACTAACTGTAAGAGTTAAAGTTCCGACTTGGGGTTTGAAGTGATTTAGGATATACACAACCTGAATAAGTCTTGTGCACAAAGGTGTACTTTTACATGTGAAAAAACACAGCAACACAGAGCCACTATGCTTCAAAAGCCCAGGAAGAGTTCACATCAAGTAACCTCCAGAGCAATACAGCCATAGCCTGAGATACCCCAACACAAACACTTTCTTTCCTGGCTTTACTGCAAGGAAAATTCAGTATAATTTTAATTCAGGGCAAAGCTATCCACAGATGTCATAGAAACCTTAAGAACGTAGTGCAAACAGGCAATAGACAACTAGGTGAGAGGAAGTAGCTTCTGTTTGGGCAGAAAAAGCATTAACAAAAGGAAATAGAGAACAAGCACAGAATATTTCCATTGCTTCATCAGACAGGAAGTAGCATAGATTCCACCCCTCACCCCTAAAGTTATTTTTCTATCAAAGTTCACGACAACGGCATGGGTCAGCATAAGAATCGGGAGCGCAGGTAACACTGCACATCAGCCACAGCGTGACCCACGCATACAGACACCGCCGCGATCAGTGAAGGGGCGCACACCCACACCCACACCCCGCGTGTGCCCCAGCGCTCGGCGGGGGGCGTTGCACAGGCAGTACGCGGCGCGGAATGGGAGGAGGTGGCGGCGACAGTCCGTGCGGCAGCGGCCCAGCTCCCGCCCGGGCAGCCTCCCCCTCCTCGGGCCCACACACACCGGCGACCGCGGCCCGGCGCGGCCCGAGGCCTGGGGCCGGGCTGCACGGCGCTGCAAGCGGGCGGCA
>VXAA01000259.1:481904-522610 GCA_013399115.1 Anseranas semipalmata
TGACCTGGCTCCGCGACCTGTAGTACGTGGTGGTGCCTCCGCGTAACGCTGTCCGTCCGAGTGGGTCGTGGTTCCAAACCGCCTCGTGAAACCAGCGCGTGGTAGCCTACCCGAGGAAGCGGGGCCGAGCCGCGCCGGGTGGAAGCGCGGCCGGGCNAGCAGGGGCGAGGAGCCGAGCCCCGCGGGGCAGCGCCGGCCGTGTCCGCGGTGGGACCAGTGGGGGGCTGTCGTTTTGTGCTTTGCCTGGGGAAAGAATGTTTGAAAGCTCTATGTGAACAGAAATTCCAAAAATGTAGACACTTAAAACATATTTGAAATGTTTCCTAGGAAGAGTTTTAAAAAAAAAAAGTTATGGGGATGACTTGTTTCAAGGAGGCCTCATTAGTAAGTAGATCCTCTTTGAATAAAACTGCTTTGAATGTTATTTGCTTTTGGATGTAAAAAATCCGACTTTGCTAACAAGGATGACACTAGCATCAGTTTCCCCTAAGTCTCCTTTTTTTTTCTTACTGATCATTACAATTCTTTCAATTTTCCACTACCAACTTTGCATGATGCAAGTTTATCGGCAAAAAAATTTCCTTTGCTGGATTTATGGCATGGCTCAGCTTAGGGTATTACTGCTCTGGAGTAGAACAGGTTTCTTAAGCATCTCTCGTCCTTTAGGTTTCTCAAGCTTCTTTACAAAACGCTGTGTAACATCTCTCTGGGCAAATGAAGTGTTATCTGAGTACCCATGAGTAGGTCTTGCACAACATTGGCTATTGCAAATGGTTCCCCTCATCTTGTCCATTAGATAGTTTATTCCATAGTCCATACTACAGAGTGCTGAGAGATCTGACTTTAACCCGTAAGCTAGCAGGGAGAAGCAGAAGCCAGCCTTGTTTGATGTCTGCTCCGTGGGATGGCTGCTGCTGGTGCTGCAGCCACCGCCCTGCCTGTGCCGCGCCATATGTGCGAGGTGTGGTTTCATGCTCCGGGTTGTAGTCCGCTGTGCTCCTCCAGTGCGGATAATGAGAACGCTGTCCTCTGCGCTTATGCGCCAGTCCTGGGTGTCAGCAGTAGTTTATCTGTGTCATCGACGGGCCCCATCGCGAGACTGACTTGCTGGAGCAGCAAGAAGTCAAGCTCCGTGGATGTCACTAGAATTCAGCAGGAAGATAGGGTAGGAATTGCAGTTACACCTCATCGGTGACATAGGTGGATAGTAAACTTCTTAAATGTTATGTGTTTAAATACACGGAGGGATTTTCCAGTGGATGTCTGAGTGTTTAGATACCAGTGCATTTTAGTGAGAACTGGGTGCCTTCAGTGTCCATGGGAGAATGTCTCCTGCCCTCAGAAGAATGGATGCTTTCTTCAGCCTGATGAAATTCCAGTGCTAGGGGAAAATACAAGGAAATTGAACCAGAAATCAATCTTTGGCTGCTTTTGAACGTCTAAAGGGTGACAAAGCAAAAATGCTACTGTTAGTTTCAACTTTGATTTTACAGGCACAAATCCAACCTGTTCGTGAATTTGTTCCTTTTGTCACCGAAGCAGGGATGTGAGATAGCATTCCACAATCCAGTTTCATGGTTCTGATAATGTTACCAAGGGGGATTGCTGCCAGCTCCAGCTGAAAGGCTGGCTGGCTGACATGTTCCATTACAAGGCTTTTTTTGTAGATACTTTCTATACTTTGGTGAGTGTTTCATCCACCTCTTGAGTTAGCAGTGTGGCCAGCAGTGCCACTGAGGGGGTGATGCTGCTTCTGGGAAAAAGAAAAGGTAAGAGCCTTCGTATCGTACAAGAAGCAGCAGCTAGCTGTTTTCAAAGACCCATACTGAGCCAGTGCTTCCCCAAGTTCAGATAAAATAACTTCTTGTTGTAGGCCGGGTGTTTTACAGCATCCCGGTGGGAACTAAACCTTTCTTAAAATAGCTCTGTTACTGATTTGGTGCTGGGGATTTGTATCTGCTTTTAACTTGTTTTACAAATACAAGCTTTCCATTTTAATTCCAGACTCGGACATTAGTGTTGCTTCTCAATAACATGTATATGAAAGGAGATGTTGGATAAGCATATGGAGCTCTGCAAACCATCCATTTCCCCCTTTTGCTTTGGAATCCTGACACCAAAAGAAATATTTTCAGGGTTGTTTTTTCTTCCTTTTTTTTTTTTTTTAATGTGAGCTGAAGCGATCAAGTTGCAGATTGGTTACAGTAAAGCAGAACATGGTTAAACACAGATATGAAGTAGCTTGCTCACAATGAGTAACTACTGTCTAGGAAGAAGCAGCTGTTCTTGTTTTTTGTTCACTTTCACAGCACTTAGGAATTGCCATATGAATAATCTCGTTCTGAATACGTCTCTGCCTGATTGGTATCAAATGCTTTTCATGAAGAGGCAGAAAATTCTGCAACAGGCAATTTGGCAGTAGCAAGTTGTGTATTATACTTGTTTCTGTTGATTAGTAGTTATCTGATGTTCTAAGCAAGGTATTTGATATCCTTTCTAAAAATTTAAACCAAAACCAAAATTGTATATGTTGTTATTTCGTACGTACGCTTGTAATCTCTTTTGAATCATTTTAAACTCGAGACTCAAAAGATGCCTTGTGCGGTGGCTTCAAAGGCCACGGAGGTATTACAATAAGCAAAAAAGTTATCTTTTTTATGTGTGTGCAGCTTATCACTTCATGTAGCTCTTTCATGTAGTTTATTCTGCTTCTCAGTATTAGTTAAAGTCCTTGTCTTTTCAGTCTCTTAATCATTAATTAATCACTTCAGACACTAAGAAGACTAAGGGAATTTGAAAGAAATGCTCTGGACGATTAATTCTGTTCCCATAAAAGGAATAGAGTTTCCAGAGTTCTCAGCTACAAGCTGATCTGGAGCTGTTTTGCCAGTATCAGACACAAACTCCCTAGGTGGGGATAGTGCACAGCCATGGAGCCTGCCATGTTTTGTTAGTCTGCAAAGTATTTTTCTGCAGGAGGCTCCACGAAACAGTGGTGATGTAAAAAGGTAATGCAGTCAGATACAGCCCTCAGGGCAGGAGCAGAGAAGCTGTCACACTGGTTCATCAGTGTCTCATTTCTGACGGCAGCTCGTAGCAGATGTTTCGGCAAAGAAAGAGAACGAAGCCTGCATGGGCAGATTTACTTAGGTCTATCCCTGTGGCTTTTGGCAACTGGAAACTGTCATGATTAGGGATTTCCAGAACTGAAGGTTGCATTCAGATTATCATGTTTAATAGTCACTAATCATCCTATCCCTTGTGAATTTATCTCATCTTTTTGCTCCCACTTGTAGTTTTATCTCCTGAGCAATGATTTCAATTTTGTGTCTGCAGAGAAGTACTCCTTTTGTTTCCTTCCAAATTGCTACGCAGCAATTAGGTTGTCCATGTAGAAACAATGCCTTAATGCAAATACAAACATTTAGAGGCTTTTTGGTTTTAGCCTGCACTGCTGCCTGTGTCACTATCATGCCCCAAGTGAAGTCCAGAGCTGGGTTTTCTTCAGAGCCCGGTCTATCAAGAATTTGTCTCCTAAGAGCAACTGTGGGGATTTACCATGAAGAGCACCGTCACTGTAGATATAAGTCACAGCTGGTTGTCTTCTGCCCCTGCATCCAAACAGGAGTAACTGGGATGCTGCTAAACCACGAGGCAGACTGCAAAACCTTTGCAGGTTTATGTAGTTAAAGGTCTTCTGTCTTGCTATGGTTTTGGTTTTTAATAAGGAAATAAAAATAAATGAACTTGTGGTAGAAGCGTCTGAACAGACTGCATACACAGCAGGCCTGGATTTCACAGGGTATGCTTCTGCCTTGTCTGCTTCCGAAGAAGTCCTGGAGGTTGGCACGCTTCCAGTGTTTACACTACATCCTACAGTCTTCAGCTCTCTGATAGCAAAAGTTCTCCAATTGCCAGAGTAGATTGATCAGGCCTTTTATGAGCCCTTTGGCACGCAGCTAGGTGATTCTGTCCTGTGTACACAGACCAGTATGTCCATACCCTCCAGGTACAGCTACTGGTACTCGCCTGATGACAGCACTGAGTGTTTTTCTTGCAGTATCACAAGTCCATCACTGTACGGACACTCCACGTACGTAGTCTGCTGATCCAGGTGTGTATCTAGGGCACTGGCAGAGAACTGGTTTGTTAATATGTCACTGTTAAATCCTGTCATAGGTGAAATGAGATCAGACAGCGTTCATAAGCTGTCAGCTTTCAGTACTTCGCAACTGCTCAGTGAAGAAAGGTGTGGTCAGAAAAATTGGGAGAGGAAGTAGGAGCCTTTCACAGTAAGTGCTTGAACTAGCAGCAGGGTTGCCAGGTATTTATCCCTGATTATCCACTGATGATGTGTTTGCAAGGTTAAATAGAGCTCAGACATTCGTGGAGTTGAACGGAGCTCCAGCAGCTTTTTCCTGGGGTGCTTTCAGTGCTTGGCTCAGTAGAGCCATATAAGGTGACGTGAAAATGCCAGACCAGAATAGCCGTGCTGGGTCAGTGCTGCTCCTGCGAGCCGAGCCTGGCGCTGGCGCTGACACTGGGGTGCTCGATCTGCTGTGGTGTTCTGCAGAGTTCTGCCCCTTCATGCTTCCCTCTGGAGAATAACCTTTTTTNTTTGGGGTGAACTGGGATGTAGCTAGTAACTGCATCCTCAATCAGGATATTCAAACCACGTTGTCGGGTTTTTTTGGTCAAAGTTGGGGAAGTAATGGTGACTGGGTAGAAGGGTTAGATGGTTTGGGCTCTGAAGATTATTTTTTTTTCCTTTTACCCATTTCAGAGTGTTCTTTTCTGACTACAGGCGGTGTTTTTGATCTTTCCATTCCTCTTCTCTTTTGCCCCTCATTCACCTCCCACTGAGAACCTGAAGAACTGGAACTGCTCTCAACTGGTGTCCCAGTGCAACTGGGAGAGGGAGAAACAACCCTTTGTCTGTGTTAGGAACCAGTCAGTCCATGGGATGCCATCCAAAAACAAAGTTTAAACATATGTTATTTACTGAATGTTTCCACACGCAGTAAAAATACAGCTACAATTCAAAACAGCGTCTTTAAAACTCTGGAGGAAATGAATCATCCCCGAATCTTTCAGGCTGGATGAAGGCCGCCGTGCTGAGAGCCGTCGCCGTTAGGACTTTCCCTTCTTTCAGGCTGCCCGTCTTGAGAACGCTTGTGGTTCCTCAACACCAAAAGCCTGAATCCTGTTAAAAATAAAGTAAAAAAAACGCTGTTAATCGCCAGAGGGAGAGTAGTAAACATTTTCCTGTGAGGAAGAGGGGAGTATTTTGGCGTGCCTGTTTATAGCATTGCCCTCTTGTGGCTGCGTGCCGCGGCGATGGATGTGCAGTGCTGCTGAGGCTGTGGTGCTCGCAGGGGTTGTGGCTTTGGGGACGAAAACAGCTTTTGTGAGAAGTTCTGTCTCTTCAAGCCACAGTCATTAATGCAGTGACCACATCTGCTTGTGTTAGGAGAACTGATAGCAAAATCGAAAGGGGAACTCTTAATAGGTTTACATTGATTTACTCGGAAGTGGGTGTTTGTGAGGAAAACCGCTGCGTGTGAAATGGGGGAGTCCTGTCTGCTGGCGCTCCTGAGGAGGAGGGTGGTGGAGACGTGCCGGACTGCAGGAAACTTGTGATTGTAGCAGTAGGTCTGTTTGTTGTGCCCGTCAGCAGGTAAATGCCGGTACCGCATACCTGCAGCAGCTCTAAGTCTCGGACGCGTCTCATGTTCCGATCAACATCCCTGAATCCGAAGCAGCATGTTGGTTTGGAATGCCCCTGTTGGGTGAACTAGCTTCTGCTAGCTCTGGGTGCTGCGCGGCTGCGCAGCGCTCCTGCGCGGTGCCCCCGGGCTCCCGCTGCCCCACAGCAGCCAGGCCCCCTGTGGGCTGGTGGTGGGGCTCGGACGTGCTGTGCTGCACCGGCAGGGCATAACACAGCATTTTCTCTCGGCGCTTTTTAATCACATCTGCTTTATACTCAGCCCTGGTATTTGCATGTACTTCTCCTTCTCCTTGTCATACGCGTAGCGGTGGCTTAGTGCAAGTCTTTTCACCTAGTCACCTGTGCCTGGTGCTACACTTGGATGCAAGGCCATGCTTCATGCTCCCTTTTGGATTCGTTTTAGGCCGTCTCTTCTGGTTTCCATCCCATTTTCTCCAGTAACAATGTATTACTCTGTGCTTCTTTGGGTTAATGATAATAGATTGAGCAGACTTCTGTGCTACTGAGGAATGTATTGGCTCATTCGCAGGGGGAAAATGGCTTGCATGAAGTTGCAGATCACTTCCTCTGTACACAGCTGGGAGCTGGTGGCTGGAGGGAGAACATGTGCATCATGTCCCTGCAGCTGACCACGAGCATTTCCTCACTGCCTCCACGCGTGTGCTTTGGTTGTCACCACCAGATCCATCTATCGGACATCATATGGGGTTGTAATCCTATTTTAATGTACTGGGTTGTGTCTTATGGGCTATATAAGCACTCTTTTAAGACATGTTTTCAGCACTGAACAATGATTTGTGTTTGAGTACAATTCAGGATTCATTTTTGCTCGCAACAGAAGGAAAGTGGCCAGCAGTTTCCACTGATCCATACTTATCTATGCTGTGTGTATTTAAGTGCATGATTCAGCTCTCACGTGTGCTCTTAAGGTAGGGCTTTTAAACAGTTGATTGTATCAGCAGATTTTCTCTGGGTGTGTTTCAATCAGATGGGAGACCTGTATATTCTCCAAGAGTTTCTCCCATGTAAGTAATATTGTTCCTGATTTATATCACTGTAACTGAGAAGAAACTCAGGCTTTTGTGCTTCTGCAGTTTCAGTATTTTTCAATGCACCAAGTTTTCAGCCTTGGTGCATTGGACCGAACCCTCTGTGTTTACTGAGTGGATCATTTTCAAAAGGTAGAGAGACCAGAATAGAGCTGACATGACTCATAAGGCAAGCAAACAGCTGGAAAAAGTGAATAATACGTAAATCATCTGGGTGTTCTAGTTTGCTAAAGTGGTTTAGTAGGAATTTTAACTTTTGAATGCAAAAACCTACTTTACCATTTGTACGGATAATGCTGTACTTTGTGTCCCAGACTGTTGATTTGAGTTCTTCTTGGAGTCAGATGCATATTTTAAATCAATGAGGAAGCTGCTGAAGGGACAATGCCAGTTTGAACTTTTTGGATCTGTGACTGGCTGCATCTATTAACATGTAACTGCTAAGAATACCATTAACCATGCTGCTCCTCCTATAGAGGATTGAAATAGTTTATGGAGGCACTGTGGTTAGAGTAGGAGGAGGCTCTTCCATGCCAATTTTTCTTGTCCCACAGAAGCTTTATTTACTAGCTGCTTCCAGGGATGGGAGGAAGGGGGTTGTTCTTAGTATTATGTGTATATGAATTTAGGGCTGTCAGGAGACTGAAAACTGATCTCATCTCTCATTTTAGATATTTTTCAATGCCTGTCACCTTGGCAACAAAGCTGAAGTCCCACTAGATTTATTTTCAGCGACTTACTGAAAAATTAGTCATATTATATACTATTTTGGCAAGGAGGCTATAAAGAGAATAGAGAAGTATTTCCGTTTTCAATATGTACTGTCATCAGCTGTTAATGCTGTGCTGAGCTGTCTTCCCTTCTCTATTTCATGCAATGGCATGTCTTGAATTTCTAATTGTCAGAACTTGAATGATTCTGTAGTATTCAATCTGACAATCTTTGTAAATTCATCAGAGTTTTTATGGGTTTGCAAAGGATCAGAGAGAAAAGAAATGGCTGCGTGGGTACCCAGAAAGTGTAGACTCTCTTCAAAGTGTAGAAACAGCTAAACCTGAAGCAAGCAAATAATGTGATTTTTGGTGTCTTTGCTCTATTCAGTGACATTCTCAGACAGTGATCTGCACTATGCAGCTCTTGCTCTGGCAGTGTTACCGTCGCACGTACGACCTGCTGATTTTGTTGGGATTGATCATACTAGTAGTACAACTTGCTCCTTGCAAAACACCGAGACTCACAGTTCTCCTGTTGTTGCAGCAGAAATATGGTGGTGATTTCCTTCTCGATATAGGAGGTGTGGAATGCTATGAGACAAGGGAGTCTTTCTTTTCCTGAGGAGATATATTATTATTTCATTGGAGCAATCCATAGTCTCCAGGCAATTTTTGACAAATAAGTAGAGGGAAAGAAAAAATTATCTGGGTGGAAATGCAACCTTTTGCCTCCCAGGTACAGTGAGGATTGGTGCACAAGAAGCATTTTTGAAGCATGAATGCTGTGTGGGTACAAACTCTACGAATATTTACCGTTCTCCCCATATTTTAGAAATTCAGACTGTACTTGACAGTTATTTTGATGCTTTGTAAGTATTATTCATCAAAATAAAAAATACTGCCTTTGCCATCTAGAAATGCAGAAATTGTTCCAGAAGTACACAGCAGGTGTTTTACATACTCCGTGTTGTAATGTTATGTTGGCTGCAGACCTTCCTGCGTGGGCCTTGTTTATGCATCAAGTTTAAACAAATTAACTGAATCTATCATGAACTAGACACTGGAGCTGTAAATGGGAACAACCACATGGTGATCTGGCCCGCCACCACTCAGTTCACAGTCTCATTTAATTCAGCCAGGCTTTCCTGAGCAGCCCTGTGTGGGTAAGTCCTAGCTGTATTTGTGGATATATACCTGTGTGAATTGCCACAATTTAACTGTAGTCCCCCCCCCNTATTCTCAAAGAAAATGTATGTTTGTTTTTCTCTTGTAAGTGGTCAGTTACTGGATAAAAATTACAAGGAGAGCAAACTATTGAATGGTGGTTTTTTTTGAAGGTAAGTCTGAGTTCTCTCTCTGGTGCATTATCAGATGAACAAAAACAAGCACCCTCACGAGCACTGTTTCTGTTAAACCAGGATGCTATGAATGTAGCGATCAGACCTCTGGGTCTCTGTGTTTCATGTAAATACTTAAAATATCTCTTTCCTTTGCAACACATAGACCTCTTTACAGCTGAAGCTATTTAAATGAACCATTGCACTTATTTCTTTTTTCATCCACTATTTTACCATCAATTTTCCACCTCTTTTTTTTTTTCCAACTGCCCATGTTCAGTAAGTATCCAGAAAAAAGCCTCCAGAAGCTTCACTGAATGGCTTCAAAATATGTGTGCTCTTTGCAGTCTTAGAAGTGTCGGAGTGACAAGGGTCGTGAGGAAAGCCCTGTATGCTAATATTTGCTATGTTATGCAGAGGAACTGGCTACTAAACATTTGTACCTGGTCCTGTGTATTTAATCTTGCTTTAGTAAATTTTTAATTAAGAAATTTAAAACATTACTGTTACTGCCTTGCACATTTTGTGGTCTGAAGTACTCTGGCAATACCAGAAATAAGAGAATGTTTTGTTTCAGTGTGTGCATTCCTTCAGCTGTGGTAAGCTGCTCTGAATGTTTGAGGTAGAGTAGGAGTCAGACCGGAGCCTAACAGAATAAAGATTTTTCTCCTCTTTTTTATTCTGTGAGATTGAATGATATTGTCTCCCAGAGAGATGCTTTAGGTAGCGTCATTACATGCTTTAAATGGTGGTAGGTGTGAAGATGTGACAGTATACTTGATGTAGAGGAGCTAGGCATTAATTGTTCCCTCTAATTGGTGTTGCTGTGTGATGGGACAAAGAATAAGGGATTCTGGGCTCTGTGTTCACAGGTACGTCTTGAAACGGAACAGGGTGTTCCTTTCTGCGTAGTGCTGGGCCACACTGCGGAACTGGCACCTTCGGATTGTCGGGAGCCAATTCAGAACGGAGTAAAGACACATGGTGAAAGTGCTGATAGCATCAGTTTATGAGGGCATAGAGCCACTGACAGAAGAGTGGGAGGCACAGCCACAGAGATGAGTGGAGGAGCATACATGGGAGTATTTAGGGAGGGAGGCAAAGAGAACTGTTTCTTACAAGTTCCAGGGTGGAAATAAGAAAGGTATTTTGGTTTGGATATCAGGAAAGACTGCTGAGACCCAGAGCGGAGGTGGTGGAAGCACTGGCTGTCAGGGCCTCTAACAGTGCGGCGACAGAGAGGGTGCACGCCAGGGCGAGAACGTCACATTTGCTGGGCAGAGACCAGAGCGTGTCTCTGGCTTTTCTGGCCTCTCTTTTGAAACAAGCAGCTTCCAGCCTCTGGAAAAATCATTTAAAAATTTCTGGAAGAAACAGTCTCTAAATTCTGCCATTGGTCTCTGAGACGCACACAGACTTTTGCACAGCGTCTGCTTGCCTGATGTACCAAGTCTCACATGTTGTGTGTGGCAAATAGGGGGTGCATCCCTGTAGTTATTTCTGTGGGCCAGACTCCATTATAAGGCATTCTCATATAGACCTGTCATGATCGTGTTAACTGCACATCTGGATACCATAACAAGTTGTTGTCTTCCACTGTTTGCTAAGAACATTGGACTTCTTTTCTTAAGTTCTTGTTTTTATTACTGTGTAGCCAAGTGTCATTTAGATCATCCATCTGCACTGAAATCCTGTATTTCAAGCCCTTTCCTTGTTTTCCTTAAATAACTTTCCTTTGCATAAGATGCTGGCTCTGCATAGCACCATTTCTGTGACTAAGCTGGACAGTTTTATTAACATCAGCTTGAGATTTGCCTTTTTTCCCATGTCTCCAACAAGACATCCTTTTTGGTATGGTCCTGGCAACCTCATCTGGCGTACGCCATCAATAACACATCCAGAGCAGAGATTTCTGTGGCTTGATTTAACAATGCAACATTTGCTGACAGCAGTAATAAACCGTACCAGCTGTTGGAGTATGTTACCCTTACTGCCTTCTGAGATGCTTCAGCTGAATCTTTACCAAAGAATATTATAATATACAATTTATTCAGCATAGCCCTCTTTCCTTCTTCTGCCTGCATTTACATTCTGCAACTAATTGACAACGCAAGCTCGGACTCAGGGCAAAACTTACAAAATGCCAAGTTAATTAGAAGACCAACCCCCCCCCCCAGTATTGTCTATCCTTATGAGCATATATCTGGGGATTTGAATTTACCCTAAAATGGGATGCTAACAATGAAGATTATCCTAGGTCTCTCTGCCTTCAGCCTGTGAAGTTTATCAAAGTGTGATACTATACAGACACTTATTAAGAAAAGTCCAAAGTATTTTTCCATTTGGAAGGGACTCATCTCTTTCTAATGTTATGCAATCCGGTCATCTTGGTTTGGGAATGCTGCAGCTGCAGAAGCCCTTCACAGCTGACTTCCCTGGAGCGCTAGAGCTGGCCCAGTACACAGTTAGGCTTCCAGAATTTCTTCACTGGTTTTCGGACCTCTGACACTCTGAACTTCCTTCACAGAGATCAGAAATACCAGCAGGACTAAGACATTGTTTTTATTATCTATTTCAGTTTGAGAATTTGCAGTGAAACTTTCAAAGGTACGTTAACTAAAACAGAGTTTGCCAACTTGAAATTTCAGAACAAAATGCATTAGCTTGGACAACAGAGAGAGAGAAAAAGAAGGAAAGAATTCTCATGGAGACAGGGGGAAGCACATACAAAGTGGGGTCTGATCTTTCCATCATGGAAGGCTTGTTGTGGACTTAAGCAGGTTTGGCCCCTTATTTAAGCATCTTTTGAGAGCTTTTGAAAGTGGGAACCTCAGACTGCCAGTAATTCCTCTGTGGGTGCGTTAAGAGCAAAGGAATAACTGGCAACATAACCATGCATAGGCATTAGTTACATTCCTCCTAGCTTTCTTGTTTGACCTTCCAGGATATATGTGGGCACGCAGCACAGAGCGCGTCTGAAGCGGGTCTGTGTCCCACAGACACCTGCTCGCACCTCCGGGAGCAGTCCCTCACCTGGGAAGGGCATGGGGCTGCTCTGCGTCTGGGGTGCCACAGCTGGGAGCGGGATACGAGCCGCTCTGCACAGCCTGCGTACTGCAGGCACCTGGGAAACGTGATGGATTGACTCACTGAGTGTGCAACGGCTGGAAGAACGAGCTCTGCTGTCTGTCCCTGGTGGCAGATCATCGGCATGCTGCGCTCAACCACGCCGTGTTGTACCTCCATTGAACTGAATGGGTTTGGCGGCTGTTACATTCCTGTCATGGGGCTCTCCCTACACCCTCAGTAGTATTTGGTTGTGGAATTACTGAATTAGCTCTTGTTCTCTCACCTACCAGACCACTAATGCCCTTTTGCCAACACATGAGCTGAAATACAGTGGTCCATCTCAAACCCCTCTGGCATGCATTACTCTGATAGAGGCTTGTGTAGACGTTGCATTCAGGTGCAAGACACACTACACATGTGCTGAATTTTGCTTCTTTCTCCTCTGGCAAGTTCAGAGAGATGAAGGCATATTCCCTCCATCCTCGGGTTATTCAGACGTATACGTTTAGTGCTTCTCTGTTCTTTTTCTCATTTTCAAAATCTCTTTCTCTGCAGCCCTTGCCATCTGGAACAGCTTTTCTGTTCCTCTGCATCTCATCAACTTTCCATTTATTTGCAGTTTTCAGCAGACAAAATGTTGCCTTTGTTGTTGATGTCTCTTAATTTCTTCCTCTCTTATTGGCCTTACAACTAGGTATTTGGCTTGTTTGAACATAATTGCACTGTCGGCTGTAATGGATAGCATATTGTCTTGAGTTATTGCCTGCTGGGATTAAGCATCTCTAAGTGGCTGAAGGAACCTCTGAGATTTCCAAGGGGACTGTGTGCACAAACACGTTACGCCCCTACGTTGCTGAGGGGGTGGGTGTGTTTGTCTGTGATAAAAGATTGGCTTCTGCAGTGCGTCTTCAATTGCGGGAGGAGGGAGCTGGGACTCCCTGCAGCTTCTGCAGGAGAAGGGAGAAGCCCATTTGCTGTTAGAAATGGGCAAACAGGACTTCAGTTATATTTTTCTCACCGTTTTTTGCACAATGGCTCTGAAGCTGAACTGTGTTAGCTCCATGTCTGTTGCAGGGCTTGGATATGTTGTTACAGCAGCTGTTGTGCTTTCAGCTGTGGTAAGTGCCTAACACCACAATTAAACATTGAAAAACTTTTGTTTTTCGATTACTTGTAAGAGTCACACTGTTTTCTATCTCTTTATAAGGAGTTTGTCCAATTTTACAGTGGGAATTTGGGAGCAATTGTCAGGCTGACTGGCATCATACCATTGAAAGTTCACCGTTTTCCATCTTTATCTGTTTGATATCTGATTTCAGCTTAGGAATCACTTTGGTAGCTAACTTGCTATTTTGCTTTCTAGTTTGTAACATTCTGTATTTCTGCCTTGGAAGCTGAGCATATTGTACTCTTGTCCGTCAGCTACTGTGAACTATCTTCTTTATCAAAATACTGGATGCTTGTAATGTAACATTTTAATTTTTTCTTCCCTGTTATCTGATACCACTTAAAGGCATGCTGTAATATACAGAAAAACTTCCTTTGCCAATACTACAGAAATGTTCTATTTCCTTTCAGTATTACCAAAGTAAATTGTTTTAAAATATAGCTGTATGAAAGTGTTCATTATGTTTTTTTTAAAAGAATGGATTGCATATGGCTAATAGATTATATTAGTGTGACAATATACATATCAAAACAATTGCAATGTCCTTAGGACAGGATGTTATGTATAATAATTCCTAAAATGGAACAGTTGCACAGAAATACTGAAGTAATGTGTCCCACAATTATAAATGGAAGGTATATAAGAAACTTGTTAATTATCTAACTCTTTGATATTCACAAGATTTTCCAGTGAGAGCTGTTTAAGATTACACAATAATAATAAGTGCCGGATAAGATTATGCAAACTGTAAATAACGATAAATAATTGTGCAAGATATACAATGTATAGTTAAGTGGTATGTTTATTTCCTACGGTCTTGGACCTCATGCAACATTTGTAGAAAAGAATAGTTAGCTAGGGGACTTGACTTTCACTTATGTGCCATATTGAAAAGCTATAAATTAGTGTAGAAAATATATAAAGTAAAATCAGGAAAGGTAGACAAAAAAAAAAAAAGAAAGAAAAGAGAATCTAGGAAAGATAAGTGAGGGATAAGCCAGAAAGTAGAGTGGATTGGAAGTGAAAAGTAACAGTGATCAATTGAGAAAGATTTTATTTATTTATTCACAAAATTCAGTGCAAGAGAAAAAAAAAAAAAAAAAGAAACTCTCTACTTGTTGCCTGGAACAATAGTTAAGAGATCAGGAGCAATATAATTTAAACAAGGGCTTCCGTGTATTATGTGTATTGAATAACATTCTCTGTCCTGCCCCTAGCCTGTCAGCATGGTGGAACACGCTGAGTTTTCCAAGGCTGGGAAGGAGCCTGGCCTTCAGATTTGGAGAATTGAGAAATTTGATTTGGTACCAGTGCCAAAAAATCTGTATGGAGACTTCTTCACGGGAGATTCCTATCTAGTGCTAAACACCATCAGACAGCGGAATGGGAACTTCCAGTACGACTTGCACTTCTGGTTAGGTAAGTCTGATGGGAGTGCCCCTGCTGAACTGGGAGCCCACAGTGAACGCTGTTCCTCTCACTACTCCAGCATTGTCCGGTAAGTGTTACCCAAGGAAACAAGGAACAGAACTTTTGGCACACTGAAAATGCAACTTTGGACGCATATAGTGTTATTCAACTTAAATATTTGAAATGGTTTCTGCAATAGTGAGTACAGCCATCTCTGTACCTAGAAATAGAATTGTGTGACCAAAAGAATGGCTTATCTGATCAAGATGACAGAAGTCCTAGTTCTCCAAGGTCTCTTGTCAGGTCCACAGAGAAGACAAGATCTCACATGAAAGAGGCTGCTGAAATCCTTTCTGTTTGGAGGGATAGAAGTCAGTTGTTAATCCTCCTCACTCAATGAGTGTTCTTTTTCCCCGTGAAGTTTAGATCTCCTAACTGGCCTTCTGCAGTAAATGTCACCAACTAACATGACAAGGCTTCTCCACATCCTGCAAAGCTAAGACTCTTTGGCAATATTGTAGTTAAAGCTATGTAGGAAACTTCCATGGTGGTTTGTCCTTTTTGCTATCTGTCAATAGCTTTTCCACACTAAAGAGCTCCTGAAAGGCAAACTGCTGGGGAACTGGTGCCCTGCGAGTCTCTGCAGCCTTCATAAACTGTGACAATGTCTCCCTGCAGATTCATCTGCTCATGAATTTGGTCCATAGCAAGCTTCCTTCCAGGACAAGGCAAAATAGCAAAGGGAAAGTATATGATATTTATCAAAGACACAGCTGTGAAGCAGTGGGGCTGCAGCAGTTACAGTGGTATCATAAGCCTGACAGAAAAATAAGTTTTTTAATGCTGTTCGGGGTCATTATTAGAAAAGTTTGGAAATGGCTATTCTGCAGACCTTCCTGGAAGCTAAACTTTCCAGGAATCTCCTTTCTCCCTGGTGCTTATGCAGTCCAATGTGGAGGCAGAAACCCTGCATTCTCTCCAAGTTGTTGCCTTTTCATTTCTTAGGAGATGAAAGCTCTCAAGATGAGCGCGGCGCAGCTGCCATATTCACTGTTCAGATGGATGACTACCTTCAAGGAAAGGCTGTCCAGCATCGTGAAGTGCAAGGCCATGAGTCCTCAACTTTCCTGGGATACTTCAAATCTGGCATCAAGTACAAGGTAGGTTATGACTGGATCTTTATCCTGCTGGTCTGAACAAGTCTGCAAGAAATGGCATCCTGCCCATTTCTCAGAAGAACGAGAATTGCCTTTTTGCCGGTTGCTTAAAAAACATTCTCAACCAGATGTTTTCAATGAGGTAGAACTGACAGGGTGGAGAACAGCAGATCCCAGTGGGAGACCTTTGGCTGAATTAATAATGCACAAGCAAAGCCCCAAGAAATTTTAGGAATCAGGGTTTTGTTTTTCTTCAAGAAGCAGAGGAAAAAATAGTCCCAGGATGTCTGGAATGAGTTTAAGAAACAGCAATCCTAGTTAATGGGAAACACCTACTCAGTAGACTTAATTTCTCCCCAGTTACTTAAGAGAGCTTAACCTTGCTGGTCCCTTTTTCTGTGCTCAGTCCACCTCCTTACCGTACATAATGTTTGGGTAAAGTAGATGAATAGCAGTGGGAGTTGGTCGTCCATGCCACTGCAGTAAAGTGGAATAGAGAAGCAGAAACACATAGTCTAGAATGGTTATGCTTGTTAGGAATCCAGTGGCACAAGGAAAGTGATACCAGGTCAAATGCTTGCAAAGTGTTTGCATTTCCTCACGTCTAACTCTCCTAGTCTTTCTGTTTTGCTTATTTCCCGCTCATTTGTTGTTTTCCATTCATTTGTATTTGGTGTGGAAATACACCCTTCAACCCACCAGTCAAAATCCTATGAATACCTCAACTGATCGTGATCTCATATATTGTATCCGTGTTCCACAGACAACACAAGCATGGATAGCTGGGATGTATCGATGGATATACTGACATCCAAAAGCCCAGCCTGTGCAAACTAGCTCTCTCCACAACCTTCTGATGACCCTCTTTCCTGAGAGAGACAAAAACCGCTCACTGATAGCAAATCAGTAGTTTTTTCATTTATTTTTTTCTGAGGCAACAGCGTAAGTATGAATTGCTGTTTTTTCCTTTTGTCTTAGGCTGGTGGTGTGGCTTCTGGCTTCAGGCACGTGGTTCCCAATGAGGTAACTGTGCAGAGGCTTCTCCAGGTCAAAGGCAGAAGAACAGTCCGAGCAACGGAGGTCCCTGTGACCTGGGAGAGCTTCAACACAGGAGATTGTTTCATCCTTGACCTTGGCAGCGTAAGTACCATGCAAAAAATGGGTTTATCAGACTTCCAGGTGCAAGAGAAGTCTTATTACTTCAGCTTTTTTTTTTTTTTATTTCCATACTGCTTAAGTTATCTCAAGTGTTGAGCATTCTGAAACATTACATAGCCAGTCTTTGACATCTTTCAGTCCGAGCTGTACTGCTGTCTCCTCCAGAGAGGGTCATGTTAGGGTCTGACAAGTGGCAGCTGCATGGTTTTTCTCTTTCCCCCCAGAACATCTATCAGTGGTGTGGCTCCAACAGCAACCGTCAAGAACGGCTGAAGGCCACTGTGCTGGCCAAGGGGATTCGGGACAACGAGCGGAATGGTCGTGCCAAGGTCTTTGTTTCGGAGGAAGGATCAGAGAGGGAAGAAATGCTTCAGGTTGTTCACTTCATCTATTTCTCTGTGCTGGAATGGGAAGGGCAGTATGTGGAAGAACAGATGCAATGGGTAAAAAGGTTCAGTAGTGTGTGTCTTTACATATGAAGTGCTAGTGGTATAAATACTCTGAGTTCAGTGCAGACTCGGTCCTTTTCATTGCTGGCACATCAGGATATATTTTTCCTGTTGTTGATCTAGAAATTTCCTCTATTTGTTACTTGTGGCCAGAGTATCTGGGGAACACAGATTCTCTTGGATTGACTAGTAATGTTTTTTTCCTCTCTCTCTCAGGTCCTGGGACCAAAGCCCAGTTTACCACCAGGAGCTTCTGATGAGACCAAAACTGATACAGCCAATAGAAAGCTGGCTAAGCTGTATAAGGTAACGAGAAACAGATAGACCCTCACAATTGTGGAGAATGGATTAATCTTTGCACAATTAGATGGAGCTGGAATAGCAGAGAAGAGCTGATCTGATCTGAGTCAGAGAGCTTTTTATGAACTTTTTTAGTGTATGAACCTCGGTTGCTTACACTGCATATCTACATGCTTTTTTACTGTCTTTATCCCCACTGCTGAATCTAGTCAGCAGTGGGGATTCAGCTGGGACTTTTCAGGAATTTTTGAGGGAAAGGCAGAGTGTGAAACGAGTGGGTAAGAAAAGGGAGTCTTCCTTCGTGTTATCAGACGTTGTGTTAGGAAGATGACAGGACTGGACTAGAAACAGTGATCCTGAGAACCAGACTCTACCCTTTTCTACATCCGGTAAGCATGATGAAGCAATGATTTGGAAGGTAACATTTGCCATTAGCTAGTATGAGTGCAGAAGACTGCCAAGACTTTTTGGGAGGAATCTTCTCTACAGCAGTCTCTGCTAATGATTTAGTGAATGTCTGCCATGATGGTTTGTCATGTAGATCTTTGTTCACTGGTAAGTACGGGAACTCGGACCATTAAATCCACTTGACACAGGGAGGCCTATTCACAGTTACCAAGACAGTTCTCTCCAGTTCTTAGGTGTAGTTATTTTGCTTTAGAAGAACTTTATTGGCTGCTTTTGCACCAAAGATATTTACCATTTTGGATCAATCTTTCTTTGGTCCCAGCAATATCTGCGTTGCTACTTGAAATGTTCAGAGTAAGTGTTATGTTTTTGTCATACTGTTGCTGTGTCAAAGGTATCCTGTTTGAAAAACAGTAGTGCCTGAAGCAGCCAATGCATTCAAATTGATTTCCTTCCACTCCCTGAGTTTTGGACTATTGCCATGAAGCTGGAGGGGAACAGGGAAATGCCTTATCTAATCTCTGTGCTGTGTTATCACAGGTCTCAAATGGGGCTGGGAACATGGCAGTCTCCCTGGTGGCAGATGAGAACCCCTTCTCCCAGGCAGCACTGAACACAGATGACTGCTTCATTCTGGACCATGGCACAGATGGAAAGATCTTTGTTTGGAAAGGTACCGTAGAGATGCAGGTGAAGCAGGTTATGCATGCATAGGATTTTCATCTAGTTACTGATCCCTGTTTCCTTTGAGCCGGGTAGGAGAGTGGGCACTTGATGGTGGTGGTGTTTTTCAGGGCAAGTTCAGATAGCACGAACAATCTCAGAAGAGCACTCTCATCTGAAATGTCAGGTGCTGAGGTACACGGTCTTTAGTGCACAGAATTAAATTAAGGATTCTTGGAACCAGGAAGAAAAAAAAGTCATAAGTAGAAAGGCATTTGTGCTCTCAGTCATCACAGAAAAGCATAAAAGAAATCAAACAATTTTCATTTGCTCTCTGGCATCATCTTCTAGCTGGAAGGCTGAGCCCTTCAGCTGTTGCAAAAGGTTGAAGTGCCTGGGACAGTTTTTTCTCTGGGTACACAAAACTTTTTAAAAGTTGACCCCTCTTCTCTCCATTTTCATTAAAGGCAAGAGTGCCAACTCTGAAGAGAGGAAGGCAGCCCTGAAAACAGCTTCTGAGTTCATTGATAAGATGGGTTATCCGAAACATACCCAGGTAAGGATGTGCACCCCGCTTATGGTCACGCCCCCAGATACCACTGGGGGATAGTTTTGTACCACACAGGCCACTGACTCCAGAGCATGGCTCATGTGAAGTGTCAGTAGCAGTCTTTCAAGTAGCTCCTATTTTGGGTGATATGCTCTCCAGCAGGGAAATATTGCAGTATTGCTGCTAGGCTAACACTGTCCTTAAAATAGCATTTACCACTGTACAGCTAGTATGTAACATTTCTTCCTCTCAGATACATTTTTATTAATTTTTTTGCTTATTTATTTATTTATTTTACCTTTTCCATGATGTCTCAAAATGGTGAAAAAGAGAAGGTATAGGTAAACCTGCCCTTCTTGTTCTTAAAGTGATGATTCTAAGGTTTTACATCACTTCAGTCTTCCTCAAAACTCAACTTATACCGAGTCTGTATCCCATAGCATATTCTGAAACCCAGGCATAGTTACACAAAGGCTTAATGATTGGATAACACTGGCTTGGAAAAAATCAATTCTTTCAAACTAATGGTCGCAAGCAGCAGAAAGCAGATGGTTTGTGATATGTCTTTACTCTTGGTAAAGATCTCTCCGCTATGGTAATAACTGGAGGTTCTGATTGCTGTGTCTCGGGCATCAGTAAGACTTGACATGGCCCTTAGTACTGCTTCTTGGCACCAAGCACCTCCCGGCTGTAGTCTCAGAAGAGTTGTACCAGGCAATTCTGCCAGCTTGAAACCAGGGCTCCTATGAAGCAAGGAGTAGCCAGAGCTAGAGCTATGTGGGGTAGGGCTGCTCGTGATGGGCTGGCTCATTTGTTTCAGGTCCAAGTCCTCCCTGAGAGTGGTGAGACACCTCTGTTTAAGCAATTCTTCAAGAACTGGAGGGACAAGGACCAGACAGAAGGACTGGGACAGGCTTACATTTCTGGTCACGTTGCCAAGATTGAGAAGGTACCTTTTGATGCTGCCACTCTTCATACCTCCAAGGCCATGGCTGCCCAGCACGGAATGGAGGATGATGGCTCTGGCAGGAAACAGGTGAGCTGTGTCAGAATCCTTGTGGAAGATTTCCAGAATTGTCTTTGCTACTTGATGCATTCCTGCAAGAACAGTGAAACAGATGGGAGCCTGAGACTCATTGACACTGCAGTTTCGTAAATGCTGGGGGAATTTTTAACATCAGAAATATCTGCAAGGTCTTGAGAGCACTACAACCATATGGTGTAGATGAGCTGTTATTTTCACTCCAGGATTGCCCTGGGGGCGATGCTTCACCCAACAATGTGGACCCAGACTTTTTTCTCATTCCTCCTCCTCCCTGTTATTCTAGCTGTTGCCATCATACATGTGATGGGTGATTGTCTCAGAACACCCATCTGGCACATCTGGATGTGTTTGTGCATAGAAGCAGTGGTGAAGATGGACTTCAAAGGGCTG
Source organism: Anseranas semipalmata (assembly GCA_013399115.1). Classification (NCBI taxonomy): domain Eukaryota; kingdom Metazoa; phylum Chordata; class Aves; order Anseriformes; family Anseranatidae; genus Anseranas; species Anseranas semipalmata. The sequence continues at coordinate 502,499 of VXAA01000259.1, forward strand.
CATGGTGGTTCTCATGCCCTGTCCAAACCTCACAGAGGTCCTAGCCAACCTTAGACTTTTCAAAAGCCCCCAGTAAAGCTAAAAGCTCTATTCTTTCCTGTCCAACTGAGAAAAATTGAAATGATTATGTCAGGTACAAAATGGGCACCAGTGGTGGCAGTGCTAGTAGTCTGACTGGCTTTTGCTCCAGTGTTTTTCACCCTTCTGATGAATCTGAGCGTGGTTTGAGAGCTCACGATAGGGTAAGCTAGATGTGCCCTGCTTCCAGGCCTGGCTGCAGGCTGCGGCGGGTGGGAATGCTAGGTTTTTAGTTGCTTTCCCCAGCAGGTGGGGCTGCAGGACTGCAAGTTTTAGGAGGCTGAATTAGGGGAGAAAACGGAACACAAGCTCTGTTTAGGAAAGTCTGCTTATTACTGTCATGTTTCACTCGATATTTCTGCTTCTCTCCCTTTCTGCATTTTTTCTAGATTTGGAGAATAGAAGGCTCAGAGAAAGTGCCAGTGGATCCTTCAACATATGGCCAGTTCTACGGAGGGGACAGCTATATTATCTTGTACAATTACCAGCATGCTGGAAAGCAGGGACAGATCATTTACACTTGGTATGAAAGTTTTCCTGGTGCAAATCAGGAAACACAGGGGCTATGTGGGGCTGTGAGTCTACTTCTTTGAAAATGGATCACTGCTGGTTCACATTTATAGAGGATTCTTAGGGAATAAGATTTCACCCAGTATAGTATTCCCTTCCAAAACACTACCAGAAGGCTTGAAAGTTTTGTTTGAATGGGGGGAGTTATTGTGCTAGCATCTCTCTTTTTTTTTTTTNCTGGTTGTAGTTACTCCCTTCTTTGGATCGCGCTCTAGACTTTTTGCAGTTTTTACATCTGAGACCACTGTAACTAACTTTTGTTATTTTGCCACCTTGGTTGGTGTTTCCAGACCATGCCCTTAAAGAGGATTTTTTCAATAGTCAGTCTCACAAGGGTGATGTTCTTGCTTATCAGCAAGCAGAGAGGGCACAGGCAAGCTTTGTAACTGAAACCAAAAAGAGTGGAGTCTGTGTAGGTGCTGCATGTGTAGTTCCTGCTAACAGTATCAACAGGCATGTTTTTCAGCCAGCTGCTAGAAGGCTAACGGGAGATAGGCATGAAGGTACTAAAGAATCTGTGCTTATTATCTAGAAAACATCCCCATCTCCTTCTGTAATCAGTGTTATAATATAAGATAGTGAATTTCTTCTTCATGTTGAATGAAGTATTGCAGAGGTTTGGTAACAAAAGTTTTCCTTACATCTCGATCTCTGTAAGGTGCATGTGTAGGGGGGAAAAAGGCTAAAAATAAAATTCAAATTTTGCCTTGTCTTTCAGGCAGGGTGCTCATTCCACACAAGATGAAATTGCGACCTCTGCATTCCTTACAGTACAGCTGGATGAGGAGCTGGGAGGCAGCCCTGTGCAGGTAAAAACAAAAAAACAAACAAAAAAAACTGGACAAACAAAAAACCAACAAAACAGAAAAATAAACATTGTGGGAATAAATAAGATATAATTGGTTTTCTTATACCTTGCAAGTGGCGGTAAGCATTCTGCTTTCTTGTTTTAGTAATGCTCAGGAATTAACAATCTGCATTTCATACCAGTTAGTGCAACATGTTGACAGCCAACAGAGCTTGCTAGGAGAAGCAGGAAACACCTTGGATATATTTAGTTACCTTTTTGCAAAAGCAGCTGGATCAATGAAGATGGCAAACTCCTGGAGATACCTTCTTGTCTTCTTAATTTAAAATTAAAGTGAGAAGAAAAGCATGTGACAGAGGAAAGCCCTTGGCATTTGAGAGAGGAGTGAGAAGCAAACAAATAGTTCATGAGAATGAAGTATTTCAGTTAGATTTTTCTAAAGTGAATCTGGAAGGAGTTAAAAGAGTTAAAGGGCTGAGAAACAGTGAGAAAGCCCCTTACACTTTGGCAAATGAAAGAGAACACATTTGTATTTCTTAGGAAAAGTGTAACTTACCAAAATGTGTGGTCTGTTCCGATATCCATCCTATCAGAAGGAAAGGACATTTGGAATCTTCTCTGTACACTATATGATACCAAATGTCAGTGGAGAAACCCAGTCACATAGTGGGAGCCTCCAGCTGTGGTGCAGGTGTTACGGAGAGGCTGTGTGCCTTGCCTACACTCAAGCTATTTAGGCAAGAAAATTTTGCAGGTGGCCTAAGATGGGAGGTTTTCCATGGCTGTTACTTGTTGCCTCTATGCCAGTGGATCACCCATCAATTAAAATGATACAGTAATTGTGAGAGCTCAGTTTAAATGCTGGTCTGTTTTTGTGTGGAAGTTAATAGCTAAGCTTCTGTGACCAGCCAGGTGCTATCGGAAGATTCCAGCTGGAAATAGGGTGACAAAAGCCAATTCTAGCATACTTGATGCTCCTTTTCATCAGCAGCTTAAAACTGACAGCAAGTTTTTTTTTTTTTCTCTAGAAACGAGTAGTGCAAGGAAAAGAGCCACCTCATCTGATGAGTATGTTTGGTGGAAAGCCTTTGATTGTTTACAAGGGTGGAACCTCTAGGGAAGGAGGCCAGACCACACCTGCAGAAACACGGCTATTCCAAGTCCGATCCAGCACTTCAGGAGCTACCAGAGCGGTAGAGGTATGTGAAAAGAGAGTCAACCTCTGTGTTGCATGCATAGGCTGTGATGGGGACATGATCCCTTTGAACAGAACAAAGGTCAGATTGAGCTTTCAACTGTAACATACTTTGAAACCTTGATAAACTGTTGAAAGATTTCTCTTTTCCCATGGATAAATAGTAATAATCATTATGTTCTAATTAGTTTATAAATAACACCTTGAATAGGCTGAAGCTGTTTTCTCTGAAGTCCACAACAGATGTTATACCCTGCATACAACGATGCTTTTCCAACACTGTTGAAAACCATTAGGGTTTGGTGCTGGACACCCTGTTGAAAACCATTTGGATTTGGTACTGGATGTTGTGACTTGTTCTAAACCTGTGTGACCATGCTGCTATCAGCGGAAGACAGAAAGTGCTAAATATCCTATATGCAAATAGAACCTGTGCCAGGACACAGGTTAAGAGCCCTACTCCTTTGAAAGAAAATGCACACACAAAAAAAACACGCAACAACAAAAAAAGAGAATGAATCCTGGTCAACAGCTATATGTGAGGCAAGAGCACTGTTCTATGTCTGCAGTAACTTCCTAAGTTTCTAGCGTCACAATGGCACGTCCTTGTTGACATAGGGGAAATTATGGCAATGATTCATCAGCCTCAGCAACAGGGATGGTGCTTTATGACAGTCTCCCCAGAAAGTTCTTAAATCTCCTGTCATAACCATAAAGACTGGCAAAAGAATGCTCCAAGCATTCTTGCCATAGGTCATATGTATCTGTAGATTACACAGAGAAACACACATTTGTTTACTCTTCTCACATGACTAAGTAACTCATTACTGAGATAGAGGCAAATATACAACGTATCTTGTAACCTTACATGCTTGCATGGAATATCTTGTTTGAAGTTTATTTCAGGATAGATACTGATTTTTATTTTGAAATAATGGGCTCTGCGTAGAGGATGATTATACCTGACACATGCAATATTCTTTCTTTTCAGCTGGATCCAGCTGCCAGTCAACTGAACTCCAATGATGCCTTTGTCCTGAAAACTCCCTCTGCTGCTTACCTTTGGGTTGGCCAAGGAGCCAGCAATGCTGAGAAATCGGGGGCACAAGAGTTGTTGAAGGTTCTGGGAGCTCGCCCAGTACAGGTTTCCGAGGGTAGAGAGCCAGGTGAGGGAGACACGTGAAGTCTGAGATCATTTCTGTGTAGCTGCACTTTCTCAGTAATTATTTCATGGATATTTTGTTTTGTCTCCCAGAACAAGGAAATGTGGACATAGACACAGAGTGGCTTCTCCAAACTAGTTTCTTCATTGTGTTTAACAGTACACTTATGTTTGTAGGCCTTCAGGAATTTCTGACATAGACAGAAGAGTGCTTCAAGTCCTAGCCAAGCCATACTGCTACTGTGTTTTCCATGAATAGTTGAAGCGTCAGTATATCATTCTCTTTTTCAGATAATTTCTGGGCTGCTTTGGGTGGAAAAGCTCCTTACCGTACCTCTCCCCGGCTGAAGGACAAGAAGATGGATGCTCACCCCCCTCGTCTTTTTGCATGCTCCAACAAGAGTGGACGCTTCACTGTGAGTGTCTGGGAAGACAGTCAACTAATTCAACATTCATCTGACAAAGCTGGGGGAAACTTCATCTCAGTCTGCTCTGAGTCAACCAATAGGCTGTTTTACCTTATCTTCCTTCCTTTGCAGTGTAGCCTCCAGAAGGAAAGCATCAGCACCATTTTTTCTGCAGAGACAGCAGCTAGTTCTATAGCACTGTTGTCAGTGCAGCAACTTTCTGAACCATTAAACTGGTCCTCCCCTGGTTAACAACCAGCATTCAAACTGCTCAGATTTTAACTCACGAATCTTTCAGTTAACAAGAGGCAGAATTAAAAGTCTTGTGCATGAATGAAAGACTGTTTTACTAGTTGGGCAGAGACTGATTTTGTGTTCTGTGGTGTAAGAACACTTCTGTAACATAGCCTGAGCTGCATGGTCAAATACCATGCCAATGGTATGCATCTCATTGACAAGAGGTGAAACTAGAGCCCACATAAACTGCATCTCTCCTGTAAAGTGATGCGTGAAGTTTATTCTCATCTTTTAAACTTCTGTTTTTCAGATTGAAGAAGTTCCTGGAGATCTGACTCAGGATGATCTTGCTACAGATGATGTTATGATCCTTGACACATGGGATCAGGTATGTCATATTTACCTAATGAGGAGGGAAGCAAAGAATATGCACAATGCGGCTCTAGATTAAGAGACCCAAATTACAAGAGCTAGCAGAGTTGTTATATTGTAGAGTCCTTCCACCTTCAGGCCTGAGAACAAATCACCTCACTAGTGACGCTGAAGAGAACTGAGACCCAGAACCTGAGAAAAAAGTTGGTGTCTTGCCACTTTGTTAGCTTATGGGCTGAAGAAGACAGGCCGTTGTGTATCGTATGTACTCCCTGGGGCTGTAAACTTCTTGAGGGCAGTGTCCTTGTCCTGGCTGGAGATGACTGAACCATGGTTAGGATTCAGCAGTTTAAGATAACGGACACATTTTCCGTTACTGAAAACAGAGGGCTTGTGTTAGTTACTGTGCATGAATCAGCCAAAAGTGAACTTAAGAGATGAATTTTGTGTCTGTTTTATATAAGGATGTTCAAATGTCAGCAATTTTTCCTGATGTTAAGCTAGTGTATAATTTGTTCATGTATCTAGAATTTACTGCAGTCAAAAAGCTTCTTGTCATCAACCAGTAACTTTAGCCAAGTAGGTCAATAATCCATGCACACCAGGAGGAATGTGTTCTTGTTCTGTGTCATACTCTGGTCACTGAGCCCTTATCCTCTCTTTCATAAAGAGATTGACTGTTGCTGAAACAATTCATGTGATTTATTTATTTTTTTTAATCTATAGGTCTTTGTATGGATTGGAAAAGATGCCCAGGAAGAAGAAAAGACTGAAGCTTTGAAATCTGGTAATGTCATGACATTTTCCTCTCTGAAATTAATGTTTCTTGTTTTCCCACCATCTGATTTTAAGGCGGGCAATTTAATATACTGAGAAACATATCTTAATCCTGACAATAACATTCAGTGTTGCAGTCAAGGAGATTGCATAGATCGAGAAAGGAGGATTCTAAAGATCAGCATAAAGAGGTGCAGTGTTTAGACACACTGCTCAAACCCCAACAGTGAAAAGATATTCTTGTGTGGTAAGTGGGTATAGACTGTCACTATATTGGAGCATTTTATAATCCTAATAATGTATGCTTTCTACCTACAAATGCCACTCTTCTAACAGGTGTAGATAAACAGGTGTAGATAAAACTACACCTGTTACTACAGGTGTAGATAAAACTAGTGAAAGCTTATTCTTTTAACGAATGATCTGAAATTGTATCTCTAGCATCCATTTATAATTAATGGTTCATCTGTTGCTCCCTAAGATTTGTACTCTATGTGATTTTCTTCTTGTGCCTTTACAGCTAAACGGTACATTGAAACTGATCCAGCCAGCCGAGATAAGAGAACTCCAGTCACACTCATTAAGCAAGGGTTTGAGCCTCCAACCTTCTCTGGCTGGTTCCTGGGCTGGGATGACGACTACTGGGCTGTTGATCCTCTACAGAGAGCAATGGCAGATGTGGATGTCTAAGGAACAGGTTTCTTCTCTTTTTAAATGGAGCAAGTATAGTGCCTTCAATGCCTTCAAGAGCTACTTCCTCCTGCAGGCAATGATGTTAATAGCCAATTAGCTGTGCAATAAGTACCAAAACCAATCATGACCAGTCATATTGCTCTACTCCTTGCTTTGATTATATTTAATACAATAATGCTTGTATGGAATAGAAGAATAAAATGGGTGGGCTTTGTTACTAAGAGGAAAATATTAAACAGACCCTGTAGATCCCACATTTGAACTTAACTTGAAACAAATACACCTTAGAAAACCAAACTTTCTTTGTGCCCTTTTTTGTGAATGCACTTTTTGCTATACGTTTACAGAAAGGATTTGGGGGGGTTGAAGATGGTTTGCTTTCCCTTCCCTGGAATTTTTAGCACTTAATACCCTGATAAATTCACAGTATTCTTCTCTTTTAGAAAGTCACGCAATAATAAATAGCATTTTTTTAACTCAGGAAGAGAGGAAAAAGCATGTCCCTCTTGTCAACAAGAATTCACAGGGGTGGCCAGCTATATCAGCAGCAGTGAAAGTTATAGATTCACTCATCCTCCCCAAGGATTTATGTCAAGCTCTGCAGTAGCTTTGTTCCTGACTGCAAGTGTGTGAGCACAATGATGCTAATTATTACATCTTTGTTAACCATATTTACTCCCCTGCAAAAAGTCAAGCTCAGCCTATACTAACTGAAATACTGACCAACACCTGCAAATTGGTATATTGATTTTATAATGCAGAGGGGAAAAGAAAAGTTCACAGAAACAGGCAGACAAGAAACAGTACTAATTGGCTTAAGCCCTTGTAAGTGCTTGGGCATCTTAAATGTGACAAAATGACCCCAGATGTATTAAGATAGTTAAACAGACCTTACCATTACTAAAAGTAATAATAGCTGTAAACACAGAACTGATCATAGCAGGAAGGCGATTTAAAAAAAAAAAAAGTTACAAACGTTACAAACTTTATGCTGGCTAGTGTGAGAACAAGGGCATTTAAATAATTGATCTTGGCTTTTTGTTTTCATTCTCATCTCCCAGTAATTAAGGATCAGATGCCAAACTGGGTGATAGTGGTAGCCTAAAGAACCTCCTTCCCCTGCAGACTAATTCTCATTTTAATCTTTAATTACATTTACTGAACAGGTGCAAAATATGAATACAGTTTAACAGACTTGTACCTCAAGACTACACGAACTGAAGATTATGTTTTTGGTATGAAGTATAAGCCTTTGCATCACAACTAATAGTAAAAGTCTGCTCAGATCAGCATCGACAGGCAAACCACTAATTTCTTAGATATAGAAACAGTATAGAATCTTCTGTTAAACACCCCCCCCCTAATTACAGATATCGTATTTGCAAGGGAAGCAGCTTTTAGATGTGGATAAAATGCAGTGTTTCAAACATGTTTAAAATTAGGTCAAGAAATTAAGTCTGTTTACAAACAGGAGTCAGGATTATGGCTTTTTTTTCTTTTAATCATTTTTTGAGAAGATGTACAGATAGAGCACTTAAAAGTCACTGTGTCTGCCTTTAAAAGTTATAAGTCTATAGAAGTGCAACAGCATAACAACAGAACTGCCCATCCGTGACTGCAAGCATATTGTATCCTTAACTACAGCACATCTATACCATTCCTGTGTGGCAGAACAGAGAGGGAAAGTTCAATTTCAGTAACATTGGCTAATAACTGTTTCTCACAAATGAGGGACTATTTTAGGGGGTCTGAGCCTGATTTTCAGAAGTACCCAGTATTATCACTCCTACATCAACTTCCGTTATTTTTCCTAGTGTAAGCTAGAGAACAAATCCATATGACAGCAATCAGATGACTTCATCACATATAGCTACACTCTAAGAGAGTGCAGTTAGGGCTGTTTCACTTCCCTTACAGGACTACACATCCTTTTATTAAAAGGAATACTTCTCATTCCAAATGTTGGATCATTTCCCCATCTTCACCACTAATGGTTTTATACGCTTTTTGAGAATAGGAGATTATAAGATACAGGTTTCTCATCTAGTATGGTATGGATACATGCTTATTTAAGATCACAACCTGCTTTTAATAATTTGAAGAGATTTTCAATTTCAAGTATTTTGATTGTGCCTAAGCAGAAACATTACATATGTATTTTATCACACAGTATAACAACAACAACAAAAGGGTAACTCAGCAAATCCACTTTGCTAACATTGCCTTAAGCTACTGTACGCAGGCAATTCAGTGCTGCAGACATTCACTGTAGCAAAAGAAAAAAAAATTCCCTCTTCCCACTGTACCTAGCCTTTTGCACCTAAGATGCCCTGCAGCATGTCTATGGGCAATGGAAAGATGATGGTGGAGTTCTTTTCTGCAGCAATGGTGGTCAAGGTCTGCAAGTAACGAAGCTGAAGAGCAGCAGGTGACTCTGTGATGACCATGGATGCCTCTTTCAGGGCCCTGGAAGCATTCATTTCACCCTCAGCTGCAATTACCTGGGGAAGCAAAATGAGTGAAATGGAATTCTAACACAATGATAAACTGTAAGTTTGTCAGATGACTTCAGCCTTAAGTCATAAATCAAAGACAATGCTCATCACTTTGATCACGTGACCTCCCCTTACTGTCTTCTTTTACTGGTTCTGCCTTTTCTCTCCCTTGGATATAAGCTACTTCTTTTTGCCTTCAAGGCCCTGTATGCCTGTTTTCCATTCAGTATCAGGATACCAGCTTACAAAAACTGGCATTGTAAGTCTTGAAAATGCAACAAGTGAATTTGTTCTATTTTCAGAAAATCCCTGCTTTTGTGCTTCTTTCAGCACTGCGTCCTAAAAACAGAAGGTACTTCCCATATATATCTCCAAAAAGGGCTTGACAGATGAATGGCATGTTTCTTACTGGGGAAATACCTTTTTACAGATTTGTGGTCGTGCATTTCTTTACAAGCAAGGCTCTTCTGCATTGGGACAATATATTGAGTATTTGTAAAGGACAGCTAGATAGGTGGATAGCACTTTTAACAGGTAAGTTATTGAAATTATTGGTGCATGTCAGCATAGACAAGTGCTCAAAATTGTTCTGTTTATGATTTGGTCTTGCAGTGTAGTAAAAAATTGGAATTCTGCATTTTTGAATGAAATCTCAACTGCATAGTTAAAGATGAAACAGCACAAGCACCTAGACACAAATCCAGAGAAATCCTAACCTGCATTCCTATTTGCCACAATCCAATCTGGCAGAGAATCTTCACCCTCCAATCCACCACATTAAGTCATTTGTGAAGGAAAAAAAATATATATATTTGTATCAATTATTATAGAAAGGTTTCATNTCTCTCTCTCTCTCTCTCTCTCTCTCTCTCTCTCTCTCTCTCTCTCTCTCTCTCTCTCTCAAAGAAATCTAAACCCAGATATTGATGTTATTACCTTAGCTCTCGCCTCCCGGGCAGCTTCTGCTTCTGCAGCCATTGCTCTCTGCAGCTGTACAGGTAATTTCACATCCTTGATCTCCACACGTTCCACCTTAATGCCCCAGTGATCTGTTGCCTCATCAAGTGTAGTCTATTTAAAGTAGGACAGTTAAGTTAAGCCATCTCCCTGGCTGCAAACAAATATCCAAATTTGAAGGAAGACTATCAAACCAAATGAATTGTCTGAGAATTCCTGGACTATTTAACCGTTTTAGTATTTATGGTATGCTTTGATAATTATAAAAGTGTAACTGTTGTAAACAAACACTTAAAACAGAGCTTGATTAGTATGTGAAAGGAATTCTGTGGTATAAGTTCCTTCAACAGCAGAGCATAACAATCCAGGAAACTCCTCCTCTCATGAAGAGCTGGGCCTGTTTAGCTTGGAGAAGAGAAGACTGAGAGGGGACCTTATCAATGCGTACAAATATCTGAAGGGAGGGTGTCAAGAGGATGGGGCCGGACTCTTTTCAGTGGTGCCCAGCAACAGAACAAGAGGCAACGGGCACAAACCGAAGCATAGGAAGTTCTGGCTGAATATGAGAAAGCACTTCTTTACTGTGAGGGGGACAGAGCACTGGAACAGGTTGCTCAGAGAGGTTGTGGAGTCTCCTTCTTTGGAGATATTCAAAACCCGCCTGGATGCGATCCTGTGCAACGTGCTCTAGGTGACCCTGCTTGGCAGGGGGGTTGGACTAGATGATCTCCAGAGGTCCCTTCCAACTTGAACCATTCTGTCATTTCTATTTGCTAGCCCCACTGGTCCATTATTCTTTTACTCTCTCATTTTTATTAGACTGAATGCCATCCCAATAGCTCCTAATAGAGTTTTGCCTAAAGTTCCAAATCAAAACTTGGCTCATCCTTTATCTTTACCCTACTTATAAGGTAAAATAATCCTGACCTGTAAGTTATCCATGGGATTGCTGCATACCTGATTGTGTAATGCATTGCTTAGATAAAGTTGCTCATACCTGCATGCTGTGTGCAATTTCTTCACGATCAGAGAGAATCTGAGAGAGGTTTTTGGTCCCCAGAACATTCCTCAAAGTAGTCTGTGCTAAAAGACGTGTGGCTGAGTCAGCATTTGTGATATTTGCTACAGCGAGAGTAGCATTCTGAACTCTGTAATAAACCACTCCGTCTACATTAACTGTCACAGAGTCCTTGGTCAAGATCTAAAAAGCAATGAGAGAAGCATATAATAATTAAGCATATACTTATTGAACATAATGATAATTACGTATTTGTTTTACTGGACGAATGCCTAGTTTTCCCAGGGTAAAGCAACTGTCATGCAAACCATAGGTCTTATACATGTATGCTACATATGAACTTGTCTACATACAGATGCACAAACCTTCCAGCATAGCCCTGTCAAGCTAAGACTAAATATGGTAATAGAACATTCCTCATTGAAAAATGAATTCCATTAACTTTGCCATGATATTATTTCAAACTCAGTTCTTCAAACTCACAGAGGGCTTTGCAATTTGTAAGTGACAAAAAAAAAAAAAAATCAGAAATAATTTACATCAAAACACATGTGCTTTCACCTGGGAAACTTTAGCCTGTTACGCTGAAACTAACGATCTATCCTATCTGGGTAGCAGAAACCAGAAAGAAACAAAAAACAAAAAAACAAAACAAAACAACTGTAAACAAACAAAAAACCCACAACCAAAAAACACCACATATTTCAGTGAGGCTTATAATATCAAATGTATAAAAGCAGCTGATTGACGGTACAGGAACACGAGAGGTATGTATAATGAAGGACCACGCTAACAGAAAGGCTCCAAGAACATTAGTAATCCAAAAGTTATTTTGTTTAAATGCAGAGATAGAAATATGGGTCCATTCCATTCAAAATGTGTTAAAGCACTCTAAGAGCACACACTGGAAACATTTTTGAGAGGGGCTCATTTTATATTTCTGTACAGGGGAAAAAAAGGCTAATAATGAGTATCATTTCAAATATAGGATACATGAGCTTTTCACTTGTATTTAACTTCAGTCACAAGACTGAAGATTTGGCAGGACACAGCTGTGCAGGTGTGTCAGTTCATAAAACAAGGGCAAAACAGGCAACCTGTTTAAAAAGCAGGTGAGGAAAGAGGAAGTGTATTTCAGCTGCACTTTTGAAGAAACATCAAATGAGAGTTTCCCATTCTGCAGGTGTGACCATAGCTGAAGGCAATTCTCAGAAGTATGTCTAACTACTTACAGAATTGGTTTTGCCTGCCCAAAGGCAACACATCTCAGCTGCATGGCTGTCAGCCTAACTTCTACATTTCATTAGAAATGTTTTTATCTAGCAGTTCATTGTCCTTCTTGGAGGTGCTTCTGATTGAAATGCCACCTTATATTACTAAATGATATGTGGTGATTACTGGAAAAGTAGCAGAGGAAATCGAGCCTGTGAACGGCCTCAGAACTAGATTCAAGTGATTTACTGAACTTTACACCTGTATATTAAACAAAAGATGTACTTGCAAAGATAAAGACAGATATTCTTGACAGTTTAAAAGAGGGTACCTGAGAAAGAAGCTATCATTAATTATACTTTAAAATTTAGTTATAAAGATATTGAAATAATGCACATGACCACGAGAAGAGGTGTTCTAATCCCATGTTGGAAGACTAGGATGTTATTTGACAAGAGAGAGGGGAGTGAGCTACTTAACCTTCAAGAGTCACCAGCTTTGTGCTTCCACAATCTATTTTAGCAGGCTTTTCATAATAGCATAAACAAAGAATGAGTAGCATGCACAGAACTCTTGTTGTACAAATAAAAATACATTTTTGGCTTTACCTACTGAAAACAAGCAAACCTAAACCCACAAGCATAATTTAATCAACTCAAAAGAAAAACTGCAGAACTTCACTAATGGTGCATCAGCAGCTGCAAGCACATTATGCCTGCCATTGATTAGGTTTCCACCAATTACCCTTTAGAGTATGCTATGACAGCTGCCATCTGTCTAAATCTGCAACTAATGATGAGCAATAAACTGGCTGGCAAACATGACAGGAAACAGACCACCAGACAGGTTACGTCAAGTATCTTTGTCTTGCAAAATACACCAGATACGCAGAGGATACAGTTGTAATCAGCAGCATACAATTGTTCAGTAACAGTTTTAGAAGGCTAGTTTTTTATTCTTTTGCTATCTGTTGCCATCACTTAGTTCAGCTAGCTTAATGCTGTTGAGACATTCTGCTAAGAAATTAAGATGTCCAAGTAACAACAGACAAGAAATTAAAGAATTTTTTTGTACTTTAGAAGCGCTAAACTCAAAGATATCAGATGACATTAGGTGTAGTACACCTTCATACGTTCCTGTACGTGGTAGGACACAGAAGCAGCGTGTACACAAAACCCATGTAAGAGAGTTACCTTAAGTTTCTATTATTAGCATTTGCTAGTAATTTCATGCTGTTATTTTAGCTACTTCATACATCTAGATTAATTGGCATAGAAAAGATCACTGCTTCTTCTGGAAATCTTTCAAATTTCACAGAAACGACTAGAGGATGCTGCATGAAGTCTGGCAGTCCTGATTCTAAGCCTCCCCCATTCTAGCTCTTACGCAGTATTAAGTTATCTTATTTGCTCCTTAGAGGACAACATAATTTGTTTTCTTTCAGGGATCTTCTCTTATTGAATGGTATTATTGAAGTTTACATGTATTCTTCACATTACATTTTATGTGTACAAATAGAAGCAAGAAATCTACATTAAAACTACATGCTACCCAATACTGAGAGGGGGAAAGGAAAAACAAAGTGCAAAAAATTCTGCAAACACTTTAGCAGATACAAAGGCAAGTGCAAACTCACCTCCTGGGGAGGAATATCAAAAGAGATAGTCCTCATATCAACTTTGATGAAGCTGTCTGTGCAGGGCAGGACAAAAAACAAACCTGTAGAAAAAGATCCATCCAAGAGGATGCGAAAATGGCTCATTAAAATAGATGGCACTAGCTTCGGAACTAAGCTTAAATCCAACCACTGTGGCTGTATAGCTCTCTTTGTAATGAGCTCAGCAGCATGTTCACTAGTGGCTTTCATGCCAGGATAAGATTTTAAGAAACAGATGCTGAGAAGGTTTGATTTATTCAGCTCTAACTTATTTAGAGAGCTTTAACATTTTGGAAAAATAAATAAATAAATAAATAAATAAATAAACGAAAAGAAACAACCACCAAAACAAAACAAAAACCAAACAAAAAACAACAGAGCTGTTAACAGCGACTTTTCGAACCTTGTCCCACATAGTTACTTGTGGGGCCTAATTCTGGCAGGCAGAAACTATCAGCCTCCTTTTGTTCTGGGGGATCACTGTAATTCTTCAACATTACAGCAATATGGAAATAGCCCAAAATCTAGATTAAAATGAAGGAAGAAGTTATTGCCCCTTTCAATCACTTTGAGCATCAGGAGCAACAGCTGAAAAACATATTCTTTCTCATCAGAATTTCTAATACAGCAAAGTTTTCAAAACTATCCCATAATTTAATTGCTTCTTGTGCTTTTGAAGAACACCGGCTTTCAAACCATTTGGGCTTTAAGTGAAATTGAAAACTTTTTTTAAAATGGCACACTTGATGCCATTATTTCTTCCTCGACATTCTGTGCTTTTGATTCTACCTGAAGACCATGCATTAACTAAGGAGATCTGGGTAAGGCTCAGAGGTAATTAGTTTACTACTTTCTCCCTATAAATAACATATCTTGTTACTGAAGTTACAAAATTCTTGAGAAACCCATTCACCAGTCTAACTTGATGTCTCTAGACAGCTATTATTTTCCCAATGACTTAATTAGAACAAATATTAAGAATGCTCTCCAGGACATACCTGGTCCCTTTGCTCCCCCTTTTAAGATGCGTCCAAGTCTGAAGATGATGGCTCGCTCGTATTCCTTTATAATCTGTAATAAATAGTTGGATGTCATGCAAGGGTTGCCAGAAGCCATACCATGGATTACAAACTAGATATACACTAGCCTAAGGCAGTCTTAAGTCTCATATCTAATATGCCTTACATTTCATTTCTATACTGGCTGCTTTTGAGAATTTTAACCTAAACGTTACTGTCAAAAAGCAAACAGGAAAAGGAACAATAAGGAAAATGTTCCAGAAGAAATATTCTTCAGACTATAGCACCATCTGTCAACAGCAGAAGCAACAAGACTTCACCTGGGCAAGACCAAGCACTGAAAGCAGCCATCAGGGATATCCTGGCAACAAGAAAACAAAGCGCCGTAGGTGTGACCCGGCAGAGATTTTCCAGTTCTAATTCTGGTGGGGTATATTAGCCAAAACAAAGCAGGAGTTATTTCCTCAGGTCTGGAAACATCAAGCTCAAGGTGATCACAAGGACGCATTCTCTAAGAATCTGTCGCATACACATGCATATATATGGACATACACATTTATATTTGCATACTTCATATGTACACACATACATATACAGAGATCTCCTTAGAAATAAAAATAAATAAAAAAAGCAATCCTCCAAGAGTAATTATGAGTCCCTACAATTTTCTGATATTCCAAACTGGCTTATATACGAATGACAACTGGGTAGACATAGGAAAGATACCAATGCAAAAATCATTTTGACCAAACACTGTAATAGCGCTTTCCTTTTTGGTTTGAAGATTGATGAATGTTGGGGTCTGCCACATACCGTCTGCTATGATCCAAGAAAATAGATTTGTGTTCAAATAAATATAATACTGAACAATAATAACCACTGGGAAGCACCTGTATTGTTTAAAGTTTTAATCCAATTTAGCAGTGAAAAATCTCACCTTTATGCACATCCAGATCGATACAGGAAATGTAATAACAGTGAAAAAAAAAGAAATTATCACCAGAATCCATCCACACAAACCAAGGCCAGTATCAGAGTCATCTGCAAGAAAAGAGCAGAAATTTTCAGATTTTTAAAACAAAGAGTGCTTGTTAAGGAGAGCACCTACAATGGAATATTTACTTTGAACAGTCCTTGAAATAAGTCACTGTTAACACTACTCCTGTGGCCAAACTCATTAGGTTTCGATCACGTCAAATTAAAAGCCAAATTCTGCTTTCACTAGTCTCAAGTTGCACAAGATAGCTGGGGCAGGACGTGGTTCAAGTAACATTTATGCAGAATTAAGTATGCGCTTTCATATCCACACCTGTAGCTACCAGATTTAAACACAGACTCTCAAATGCCTCCTTCTCCCCCAGTTTTCTCCAGCAGAATGCCCTACGGGCAGCAGTAGAATCCTCTTCCTTCACTGGCTAAGGAAGTCAGAGCAACACTCGCTTCATAGTGAGACGGAAACAACCCACGGTCCGTGTAGTGACAGGACATTTAAAATTTGGTTTGTGTTCCAACTGTCATAGGTGCAGGTCTGAGAAAACCATCGTTCTCAGAATTGTTTTATCAGGGAAGGAGGATAAGAGGCAGTGCAAGATTAATTAAGTCATTTCTTGGCCCAAGTCTCCTAATGCTTAGAAAACAAACATGCTAGTTCTCTGTCATGAATGGCACCAACTGAAGTTATTTCTAGCAGCACCAAGGAACAAGAGCCAGTGGTATCAAAAACCATACAGCTAAAAAAAGCCAGGCGCTGTAACTTGCACAGAACTACAGGAAGTTTCCCTTCCTGCCAGTAAGGCTCCACACGGGCTGCCAGGAGCCCACTGCCAGGAGGGGACTTCCCAGGGTGAAACACTGCAATGACCGCGTTCCTGCTGCGGAGATGCTGAAATCTGTCTCTCACTCCGGCTGCTAAAACCCCACAGGTACCAAGTGCCAAGAAATACCTGCAAAGCTTAGAAAAACACAATTCTCACATTTAGATGAAAGGGTGCTGCTTTGGGGCCACACTTCCCAATTTTGCTGAACTGTAAATACACCCTCACAGTGCTGCACATATGTAAGCATTATCCTAACGTGATCAACACCACACATACTTAAAGGACTGGCGTCTCGTTATCAGCTGCACTGCATTCAGCAGCTTGCTCAGCACACAAATTGCTTTAAAGAATCTGCAGGTTTCAGTTTAGTTCTACCTGGAATTATAAAATAAATTCTGTCCTCTATTCACCAGAAACAGTTACAATTCCATTTTTACAACAAAACTGGCCAATTATAAGAAATAAGTCTCCAAGTCTCCACCTTAACAGCTATTCTAAGTAGAATTCATTTTGTTATAAAACAAAATCTTGATTCTGAAAAAAATTAACAACTCCAAGTACCTGCATAAACATTTTGTGGTGCCCACAATTGAATTCAGCCTTGGATAAAGAGGGAAGTGAGACAGATGAGTCATTAGATATTGCTAACCCTGAAAGCAAATAGCAAATTCAGATCCACGGTATTTGACTGAAGTCACAAAAGTCATCCGACTAGCTGGGAACCGATATCAAAGTTTCCATTCCTCTTTTCCACAGACTGGGAGCCTTTCTGTCATTGAGCCTTTCAAGTAAGACAGAATATGGAGGTGGTGGAGAGCAAGTTTTGTCTCTCACGGTATCTTGAACTTGACAAAGTTCCTCGAAACTTCTGAAGGCCATTGGTATCTTATCTATTATTTGTATCCCTTTCACATGCCAGTGTAACAGCCCTCAACAAGACATGTCATATCGTGTCTCATTCTAAAGTTCCTCTATAGAACGCTACCTAAAGATTCTGCCCCACAATTTACTATTAGGGAGTGGAAATGCCAGATTAAAGGAGTCATTTCGAGGTCTTCTGTGAAAGTCACGGAAATGTACTGAGTAGCTGCCAGCATTGAGCAACATCTGTAAGCTCATTACCGAAGGGAAAATTACCTCTCATTTTGCAACAAGGTATTGGCTAACCTAAAACCATAGAAAGTATTCACAATCTACACTGATAAGGAGGAAAAGTTTCCCTCTGTCT
The DNA here is from genome assembly GCA_013399115.1 of Anseranas semipalmata. Taxonomy (NCBI): domain Eukaryota; kingdom Metazoa; phylum Chordata; class Aves; order Anseriformes; family Anseranatidae; genus Anseranas; species Anseranas semipalmata. Next base: position 520,201 of record VXAA01000259.1, read on the forward strand.
TTCACTGACTAACTTTTGTAAACCTAAAGGAGCTGAGGATCCTGCTTCAGTTCTACTCTACAGTTTAACATCAAGGCTTCACCACCACCAATTTATCTGCTCTTAGTAAAACTACACCATTAAAAAAAAAAAAAAGCATTTGTACACTTGCTTCCCTGATGAACCCAAAGGTAGAAGTTACAACTCAAATAATGTACAATTTCAAGATCTCAAGTAAGTGCACACTTTATTGAGCAAAAATAATTGTCCAATCATCCGGTGTATTTCACAACACATGAAACGCTGTCTTGTGAAAAACCATATGCAATACAAGAAGCATGTCTGGAATCTATGAAATGAGCCTTCTTATTACTGCAATTTTTGAACAACTCATTCACAGGATCTGGGTAACTTCAGCAACCGGCCCCTTGTTGGACATTCTCAGTCAGGCTCATCGACATCGCACTCTAAATAGCGGCAAGTTCAACAGCACTGAAACAAGACTGATGAAGATGGTTCAGGTGTAACGCGCAGCCGCATCTCTTGCGGATGATGCATATCCCTGCCCACCCGACCTGCTGAAAAAAAAGATTTTGCACAACACAAAGTGCTGGCTACCGCAGACCTCCCAGCCCTCTTTCTCTTCTTGCTTTCACCCATTCCATAGGTACACCTTTCAGCGGAGATAAAACATCTCTGTTCTTGGCAGGCAGTGACAAGGAGCAGCTCGAGGAGATGCTCTTTTCATTAAATGCCTGTAAAACAACTAGAGAACTACTAAAGACAGACTTGCAGTGTATTTTGTGATCCTGAGGCAAAGCAAGAATAAAAAGGCCTGTCTTTAACTTCTTAGCTGCATCTGGAGAATTCAAGATCAGTTAAAGAGAGCTAGAATGAGAAATACAGAAAACTGGTTTTGTAGCGAGAGTTCTGCTTGGGGACTCCAGAGAACTGGGTTTTGCTTCTCACCAGACTCCCCACATGAGATTTCTGATATCCCCCTGCAATAATTTCTGATGAATTGGCCCTGGACCCCTTTAAGGCTGACTAGAACAGTTACTGCTACTTCAGCAAGGAATTATCACTTGGCTCATCAAACAATATTAGCAATTTATAACAGTGCCAGGAACTGAGACAAAAGGGAGAAGTTCTCTTATTACTGCTTTAGGTGTGGCATACCCTTCATTGGAGATCTGCTTTCTTCTGCAAAGACTACACAAACTGAACAAAGACATCACAGTGAAATAGCAAAAATGCGTTCGACTCCCAGACAGCATGATGGGAAAGGACCTGCCTCCACACCCGCACAAACAAGCCACCAGCCTTCAAACAAAATGCACGTGGGAAATGACCTGGGCTGAATCCAAGGCCAGCAATACTAGTAGGGACCTCCACTTCCATGCTGCTAGTTGAAATCCAGGATAGCATGAGAGTGACTCAATACCGTTATTATAGCACAGTTATTCAAAGGTTTGCTAATTAGCAAACAATGACTACTACTTTCAATGACAACTAAACGTTTTTTTCAGAGCATCTGAAAGCATTTCACATGGGAAACAGCCAAAATTATTATGCCTCATCAATCAAAATTATGTCTATTGCCTACTTACTCTGTAGATATTTTATCATGACAAAAATAATTGCTAGCCAGCCTTAGCCTCCGAAACAACACATCGCACAACACTGCAGAAGAAACATCAGTAGCACGCAAAGTGAAAGGCTCACAGAGCACAGATGAGGTTAGGATCAGAGCAACCACTGTTCGATATTAATAACTTACATACCTACAGAATGAAATGTAGATCCTCTCCAAGGATACAAGAACTAAGCATCTGCCATTAGGCACAGGGCCCAAACAGATCTACAGTTATTTATACAACTGAGAGTACCGAGCCAAAGCCTTTGTATATAGTGGGGTCTCATACACGCACTTTCTTCTCCAGTTGCAGCTGACAAAATGCACAATAAATCATGACTTTTCAGTAGTCCCTTTCTGGACATCAGGCACGTAACAGGAAAACGCTCCAGCTTTCGGTGAGAGAAACCACCAGTTGCATTATTTTAGCGCATCACCCGTGAGACTTCCTGACCAAAACACTCACACCTAACCAAAAGCCATAAAAACGCCAGGGTAACCCTAGCAAGAAGCAAAATTTAAGTACAGCTTCACTGCCCAGCCTGAGGAAACACAATTAATTGCAATAATTTCCTCCAGTCACACCTGTCTAACGTTACCCTCGAGTCAAAAGCACTGGTGGTGCACACGCCCGATTCCTTTTGTTCTCATTTACAGGTACGGTTCCTGGGGGATTCCTTCTGTTGGCTCAGCCCCTGATTGTTTGTTTCGCTCCGTGGCTTAGCGATCCGAGGCGCCTTGCCGGGAAACGACCCCGCGTTGCGCAAGCGGGGCAAGCCCCGGGCGCTGCGGGCG
>VXAA01000259.1:523200-563729 GCA_013399115.1 Anseranas semipalmata
GGCTCCGCTCGAGTGGCGAGGGACGGGCGGCAGCTGGAAAGCGGCCCCGGGGGGCAGGCAGGCAGGGAGGGGAGTCCGTGAAGCGCTGGGCCGCCGGAGCGGTGCCTGGAGGGGGGCAGGAGCGCGGGGCAGCGAGGGCAGAGAAGGCCCAGCAGGTGTGAGAGACGTGAGGTAAGCAGGCGCCTGGTGGTCCCTTCGTGTGGGGGGCAGAAAGAAACGCTCGAACCTGGCCTCACGTTCAGATTAACGTAGAAATGAGAGTTGATGGTTTTTAATAAGTAAAGGTTGGTCTCACGTGGAAGAATGAATTTGGAGTAGCCTTCAATCCGATGGGTTTTTACTTTTAACAGCCCCATTTAAGGAGTAATATACTGGTGCATTCTATATTTCTTTCTGTGACCCTGCTAAAGTATGTGTCCAAAATGAGGAGAGAATTAAAACAATCCCGAAGAAAATAACAGTTTTTGAGAAATCCACCTCAAGTTTCAGGTTTTACTGCAGTTCTTCCTGACCTTTTGCAGGACACTGGTGGAGACTTTGGAGCTTGCATCCCCTTTTTGAAGATAGCAAAGCTGTGATCCCTGCTGCTTTCCAGCAAGGTTCAGCCCACAGAAACAAGGTGTGTGTAGAAGCACAGAGTTACACGTACGGTCTTACATACCAGCTCTCACAAGGACTGTCACATGTGAAAAAAGGTCCAAGGTGGAGTCCTGTATTAGGCTGGATAAGGAGCTAATACAGGACTATGGATGATTCAGGGCCATTCTATAATCTTTATTCAGGTTATATTCAGAGGTCAGGGAGGGGCACATGTGAACACATTTATTCCATTACTGTACTGATAGCGTGTAATTGCTAGCTTCTTTGTAAAATGCTTTGCAACTTCTGAGTGAAAAACTGTTAGACTACTAGAGTATACAAAGATGTATTTTAAGTGGTGATACAATTCTGTGGTTAGACTTCCTTTTGGAGGTATCTTGGATCTTGCTTTACATCTTGTAATTCTTAAAACCCAGAGAAACAAAGTTTCTTGGTTAGACAACATCATTGATTGAGTAGAATGCGTGCACCAATGGAGCACTGAATGCTGAAATGTTCATCTTGTTTCCTGAAATCTCCAAGTGGTATGAACAGCATGAGTGAAAAAGCAATACTTTTTCCCCATAAGAATAAGATACCTAGTGAACAGTCCTGTCGCTGGCATGACATTATTACCATGCTTTTGCTAGTTAATTTGACTGATCCAGGTTAACAATATATGATACTGAAGACTCTGTCTCAATATGCTTGAGTGCTTATGACTTCTGAAAAATCCCTTTCTGTGTCTAATTTTCATTTGCGTGCTTGTGGTCATTTGATATTAATGTGTTTTTGAGTGCTGACACCTTTCGTTCTGATATTAGTAATTCCTCAGCATTTTCTTCTATTGTTTACAATTTTGTGTGAATTTAACTATTTTCTTGCAAAAGTAAGTTAAACAACTTTGTAGGCTATGTCTTTCTTTAGCCAGTGAGTAGGTACAGTGGATAAACCACTATGGATGAAAGTGGCTCCACCAGCAGCAGTTTTACTGACCTGCTAAAGTGTCTAACCATGAGCAGTGCGATTGCGAGATGATGTGTAAGGTGACTTGACTGAGATGCTTCTCTGAAATTCATCATGTCTCTTTCCATTTCCCCACCAAGCAAACCATCCATAAGAAAGATGGAAGAAAATGCTAAAATGTCCGAAACTGCTGGGTGTATTTTAGCATGGAAGGCTGTGCTTTGAAATATGTAGATGGAAGAGAGAACCTTTGAGCTGTCCCACTGAGAACTGCTAAAGAATTGTTCTTATTCCTATGTAGGCTCAAGTTGTCATCTCCGTGTAGCTCTCATATACCATGAACCAGCTTGCATTCAATGTGGTATGGTATTTGACTGTGAGTAGTAAATATCATGGTTATAATTAATTAGTTTGAATGGGATTCCATGAGCTAGTGTCTCATTGTGTGAAAACACTTCAGTCCTCATCCACAGAGACCAGATCTAAGGACAACAGTATCACCCAGTTCTTTGCCATGTTTCTTAGAGAATGAATTACAAAGTGTCTTGTGGGATATATTTTTTTCTTTGTTAGTATCTAAGGAAACATTCACAAAAGTTCTTTTATATAAACAATTGAAAAGTCATCAGCTGAAAAATGTTGATTACTATCAGTCTGGACTCTTTGGATCCTCTTCCTCATACTGTAGAAGTCCTTGCTACTACATGTAAAAATGTGGTTAATTTTTTTCATTAAAAATCCCATAAAGTAGTATGGAAGATGGCATGTATGCTAACAGCAGACCCAAGCCACATTTTCTCATCTTCCTTTTCAAAACAAAAGCAATACATTTAGAGTAAGCGTGTGAGAAACAGGAGGCACACAGTCTGTCACCCAGTTACCATAATCATACAACAAAGACGTGTATTCCCATCCTTTAACAGAAGAGTTCAAAGAATAGATCACATATGAAAGCATCACATTGAACTGTCCATGGGAGCACCTTGCAGGAATAACAGCATGTGAAGTAATCAGATGCATAGTCTTGTAAAAGCAGGGAATGCCATGATGCAGACAGGCGGCTGGTCAGAGCACACGTAGCTCCATTTTGATCAGAACACATTTACAGTAAAATGGAACATAATAGAATATATAGTGTTGGGGCTCGTAATATTATAAGGAAGGTGAGCATCAGCATTTTTCTCTCTCTTTTTTTGCTGACCTTAGGGTCTTCTGGCAAATGGACTGCTTAGGATATCTCGACATGATTAAGAAGGAAGGAAGGATGTGCTTCAAATGGGAGGAAAAAGTTCTGTGAAATCATAGGGTAGATGAGCTATGGTGAACCCTTGTCACCAATACCAAATTCAGCATTAGAAAAGTCTAAGCTAGTGCCAATAATAAGTTACAGTGCTTTTAAAATTAATATGAATTGAGCATTAAAAAATGTATCGTTATTGATTTACATTATTTCAGCAAAGAAGAGGAAGCATTTGTTAATTTGCCCAATCATTAAACTCAGAAGTCTGCACATAAAAGACCTTTTATCCTACATGAAGCTGGCAACCTTACTTCATTTAAAGCTCTAATATCTCAGCAACATGTTGTGTACTTATGTACAAATTTATGCTGGCATTTTGCTCAAAGAAGGGAAAGCCTTCTGTCTAATTTTAAATGGGCCCTCATTCCATTTCTTTTGCTGTTTTAAGGTGTTTGCCAGTAAAGTTGGAAAAAACACAGGGTGGTGGTGGGCCATGATACTGTTCTGTGGTTTATTACTGCCATCTGCTGTTTTCTGTTATGTGCTTCATACAAGTATTTAGTACAATTTAATTAGCCTTTCCTTAAATATTGAAGTGAAGAAAAGCATACCGGATTAATGACAGATAGGTAGTAACTCAGAAGCACACACAGCAGTGAGATGACTCCGTGGATCAGTGTTAGAGTTAAATCAGATGCATTCTGCAGGCAATGAAGACTTAGGAAATGCTATCAGACAAAGCATGAGAAGAAAAAAAAGAAAAAATGGAACCTTTACTGAATAATAATGTCTGAATGTCTTCTCTCCTCATTGTAATTTTTGTTTCAATAAATAAAGGAATTAAAGGATTTGATTTTTGTTTGGCTAGAAGACAACAGTGGAGTTGAAAATGGATTTATTAATCTTTAGGCCTTATAAAGAGAAAAATTTCATTGGATTTTGCCTTTATCATTTATGTAAGTCAGTTTGATTTCAAACGTGGAAGTTCCTGTCAACAATAATTCCTCAGTGTCATTCTGTAGTAAAGCCTTTGTTTATGTAATCTTTCCTTGAATTCTAATGTGTCTGTAGGCAGTTAATTAGAAAGAGCTTTTGTGTGAGGTGTGTCAGCTTTGGAAACTCCTGTTCTTTTTGTCTTGTGTGGGCAGTAGCTGCAGCTTTCTATTATCCCTCAAAAGGGAAATAGCCTACAGTCAGTATGCTTATATACCATATGTTGCTTGTAAGTATGTGACTTTTGTTTTCTTCAGTTGAAAAAACTGAGAGCAGAATATAAAGCGACCATTAGATGTCAGCAAGATACTAACCACAACCACTACCACCGGCAGGCTTTTTGAAGCATGTATTGTGTTGATTTTTGTCGTCCCAGTCTTTTTTTAAAAAAACTTTCTTATACTAAGGCTGTAGTCCATAATGATTATGGAATAATATCAGAGGCTATTCCCTTAACTGTCATTGGCTCTTACCTTAAAAAGATGCTGGATGTGGAATGTTTAGCTTACAAACCCTATTTGTAGCTGCTTGTACTACACAGAATTTTATGTGAAAATTCAGTTAACTATTCGCTCTTCTAAGCTCATGAAGTGTTGTGTTGTCAGCTTCCCACAGGGATTACACATAGCAATTTGGTAATGAGGTATGTTATTGTGCTTTTTTACTGTGTTTTTCCCAGTCTGCAGTACATTTTAAGGGACTCTTCCAGGCACTGTTTTCCATTGCTGTTTACCATTCAGAGTTTTTAGGGGTGAGCTGAACTTTACGTATGTTTGGACATTTACTATATTCTTAACTATCTATATGTGTTTAAATATTTTGCTGAATTTTGAATTGGAGCTAGGTCTCTGGAGAACTTCTATTTTACTTCACATACTATGTTTGCAGTAGGCCTGTCTACATGTGCTGTAGTTTTATTCTGAAGAACATTAGTTTGAATCAGTTCCTCCTAAAACATCTAAAACTAAACAAAACCAGAATGCTAATTCAACAAACATTTCCCACGTTGTTGAAGTCTGCATTTCATTTAGTTGCCTATTCTTATATTGTGGGATTAATTGTTTTCAGTGGAAATAGAACATGTATATGTTGGAATCAATAATCCCAAAATAGTAATGTGTTAAAATCAGATCTCTTTAAACAGAATAATTTCTCCCACATTAAAAGGTGCATTGTTTAAAGTATCTTTGAGTGTGGGAGGTTAATTATTATTACACTGTTTACACTTAGAGAATACATGTAAAAGACCAGTCCGAGCAAAACTTGTCCTGAGGGAAGGGTGAGTCTTTGTGATTGGTGTAAATGTATTGTAACAGGAAAGAGCAGGGTCTCCAGCAGTCTCTCTCCGCTTGTTTGCTACTGCTGGCGACATCTGAGCTTTGAATCAAAATAATATGTAAGATAATATGCATAATATTTTTTCTGATGTAGTATGCTTTCATTATTAAAATATAAAGAAAATCTGATCAGCAAATTATTTAACTGCCAAACTGTCTATAAGCGTTATAAGTATTTCAGAAATCTAGCAAATTCTACGAAAATAATCCCTTTAAATTCTCATATACATCCCATTAAGGGGTATTTGGATCCACAAATACAAATCAAAAAAAGTCAAATTGTCTTTGCTGATGATATTTGTGTTAAGAGAATATATTGGATTATTTTATTTTATTTTATTTTCTGGAGTATTTCTTATGGTTCAGAGAGGTTGAGAGCTGAGTTTTCATGACTTGCTAGCAGTCTCAGATCTCCTGTCACGGCCTGGAGCCAGGTTAGAGCAATCTGTTGCTCCTCACACCTCACTTCTCTCATCCTTTGGCTGGATGCTGTGTGCAAAGGGATGTAGGAGCCAGCTTTGTTGGCGTTGTGTTGAACTTCCCTTTCAGAAGGAACTGTCAGCAGGAGAAAAAAAAAGCCATGTAACAGTTGTTTCTAACATTTCAAAAAATCCAGCTCTACATTGTATTATTGTACTGAATGAATATATTTTAAAGCAAGTAAGAGACACGGAAATTTCCGAGTGCTCTCAGATAAGTTTCTTGTGAATCCTTTTTCCTATTCCCTCTGCCGTTTCATATGCTAGTCATGTGTGCAAAAGGTTTTACTTGTCATTTCTGGTTCTACCCAGAATTCAGCTGGCCAGCCAGTGCTCTTTTTGATTTTTCAGTATAATGATTTCTTTGCTTTTGTAGGTTTGGCAAAAGAGAAAGTTTGTGTTTAACAAAACAGAAAAAGCCTTAGGTAATAGGGGAAAAAAAAAAGTAGACCACTAGAACAAGTTGAAGTCATCAAGGTGCCCTTAAAGCAGCAATGGAATGTCACTTTAGTCTTCAAGAAACCCAGTCTCAGAAGAAATCCTCTTGTAGTATGTCACTGAAATTACAAGTTTGTCTCACAGTTAGATGGCCTGGAGGTTTTGGCACTGTTAGCTACTGCATCACTAGAATTTAGGAGCAGAGCTGCATTTCCAACCACTGGCATGCTTGAAAGAGTTACCTGCCGAATAAGAGAAGATGGTATTACTGAGTAAAAAGGATATGAGTGTTGCACACCTCAGTCTATTTAATATATATTTAATAGCTCTATATTTTAAAATAGAATAACTGTGTAAGATACTGAAAGGATTTCAGGACAAGTCTTAATCTGCTGACAAAAGCAGTAAAGCCTCTGAGGACTTTTTTCTGTTGCAAATACATTTCTGACAGCAGTGATTCAACTGTATTGGATTCATAAATGAACTGACAGAAACAAACGTTAGCATTACTTCTCTTGTTATTCACACCAAAAGTGACTCTGAGCAGAGGGTCAGTGGCAGTAGAATTTGGTGATCGGTATTAGCCAGGTTGATAGACTGCAAGACAGTGCACATGGTGATGCTTGTTTTATGTACACAAGCCGCACTGCTTACACAGGCAAAATGTGAGGTCAGTTGTGGAGAATGTATAACCTCATCATGGACACTAGTTTGTAATCCTGTGGCCTATCAGAAGGCGGTCTGTGAAATGGCTGTAAATTGTCCATGGATATGTAAAATGGGAGAAATATCATGAGCCTAAACAAGGTTTCCATAATATTTGTGTGCTTTTGTAGAAGGAAACACATGTGGCAACAGCATGCAATATGGAGTTTTAGGAAAGCTTAGGTAATCGATTAGGTTTACGTCTTTTTTTAAACACAGCATCATTCTTTAAAATAAATAAATGTTTTTATACAGAGTAAGCTTGTGTCAGAATGTTCACAAAATGTCCCATACCTGTGTTCAACATGTGCACGGCATCATTTTTTCCATTGCCAGGGTTCATATGAGGCTCAAGTATCTATAACAACCTTTGATAGGAGATTTTAAGTCAAGTGGGACTTGACTGACATTCAGAGATTTCAGTAGATTACCAAAAAATATTATTTTTCCGGTTGTTCCCTTGTCCCTGGCAGCTGTTGTTTTTCCTCTTGCTTTTTTTCTTTTCTTTTACCAGTCTGTTGCATTTAGAGAGGCAGATCTGTGCCTCAGATTCGCACTGCAATTACAAATAGTCATACAGGTTTCCACAAATAAAAGCTTGTTATCTCCCTGGTACAATGATGACATAGTTCAGATACTATCCTTAGACTCTGGGGAACGTTGATTTTGATGTATCAGTCTGTGTGTGGGCGAATGAAGTCACTGCCCTTATTCCCTTTCTGTACTACTTTTCCACCTCAGACACGCACTGTAATGTTAAAGTTGAAAGCGAGACACTCAATGTAACAGAGTGGTGGTTCAGCTCTGTCTAGCTGTACTTCCTTTACTTAAGTAAGCACAAAGGACTGGAAGAGCATTAAATATGAAAGATCTAATTGGTATTTTTGAAAGCGTAGCATTAAGTAAAGCTGAAAGTTTATGAACGGGTTTGATAGAGAACCATGAGACCCAGGATGTGTTTCTATGGAAACTACAGTTTAAGGTTTTTATCTGATGAGATTCTAAAAAGAGAACAATCTGTCTCTTTTCTGATTTGGGTAGACAGAGTATAAATACAGCAAAATCAATTGCTAAGTGGTCTTTGGAAAGATAGCTAATGAAGTGCTTCAGGATGAAAACTGCTGTATAAATGTAAGGTGACATTTCTGTCTTAATCCTTGCCATTAATTATGTGATTTTTAGGACAGATTGCTGATGAGAAGCTGCAGCTTAGCAGTCAAAATATTTGTGCATGTTTCCATTCAGTTGCTGTTGTTGTTGAATTATTTAATTATTTGTACTTGGTCTGAATATGAGAGCATAACACCTTGCTCACAGTTGGTCATGGGTTGTGGAAATCTCCTGCGCGCATCTGTGCTGATTTCCAGTCCTGTCTCACCGCATTTCTGCTTTCTGCATTCTGCCCCGTCACCTCTGCTGGTGGGTGCCGGCCCTGCCCTGCCCTGCCCTGCCCCGTGGAGCCACCGGAGAGCCCCGCGGCCCCCCGGCAGCCTGCAGAGCCCACCTCTGGCTGTGCTGCGCCCTCCTGCCAGCGCTGCACCACGGACTGTAGTGCAGTGAGGACTGCTGAGACCTACCTTTTAGTTGTCGAAGCGTGAGTGAAACATGCTGGTCAGAGAGGAAGGCTATGATTCACTAAGCCATTGTGCTATTTCTGTCCATGCTTCTTTTATGCACTTTGATTTCACTTTCTTAATCAGCATAGATCAGTTCACAGCCTTAGAATTCATTATGTCCAATCTATTCATCCTCTCTTTCTACCAGATCTTTCAGTAATTCACAACAGAGACTGATCCTCACTTAATCAAGTTTTTGCCCAAAGTCGGTGGCACCTTGTGCTAGCTGTGATTAATTCCTTCACAATTCCACAGGCCATACAAATAGGTTCATTATGAAAATAGCATATGGTCATGTTTAGAATTGGCTGAAGCTGAGACATTTCCGTCTTTGGTAGTCTTCTAATATTGACTGTCACAGCAAATGAAATAATATACATATTTGTACTTTCATTCTACTGACGAAAAATACTGAATTGAGGATATCTGAATACTAATATATACGGTCTCTCTTCTCTAACACAAAAGGAATCGTACCCTTCTGCGTGGTGATGGTTTCCTACAAAGCAACAGATGGCTCTAGCAGCTCAGAACAAAAGCCCTGGGACTTGACTCTTACCTTTTGTATCTGTTGCTCCTTCTGCAAGTATTGTAAACTCTCAGTACAGCTGAGGTGTTTGTAGAGATTATATTAGTGGAATAACTAATTTTGGAATACAATGTAGGTATGCAGAAAATATCCTATTTTACTCTCTCATACAAGTGTGAGTAAATTATTAAACAACCTGACCCAAAATGTAAGAGAATTTAAAAAAAAAAAAAAGTGTAAATGAACTTATATTGTTTTTTAGTCTCAAATTAAAGGAGGAAATAACATATTATACCAAAAAAAAAAAAAGTTTCCTACAAGCAAATGGAGTACTTGGAAGTTTAGAAGAACCCTTGGGATTTGAAGACCATTGTTACAAATCTAGAATGATGTAGATAGTTTTGGAAGGCACATTAAAAATCTTTGTGCCCGTGATTTGTCATTGTTTTTAGTGAGATAATTAAAGATAATTGAAGTGTTGTATTCACACTTCAGTTCAGGAACTGCTTAGCTTGATTAGGAACTGAAGTTATTAGTTTTACAATAAATATAGATTCTTCTCTGAATTGATGCTTTAAATCTAAGAGTAATATGGAAAATGATGGGAATTGGTTTCCAGTTTAAGGAATTATTTTTTCCCACCTCTTCATAAAACTCAGAGGTGCCTGTGTTTTCTTTGCTCTTGCTTTGGCTCTTTATCTTTTATTGAACTGCATTTCACGTTTGCTGCTATTTTCCTGTGGGCGATATATGCGATATTGTTTCACAAATATGTGGAAAATGATGCAGAGAGTATTGTTTCCTACAGCAGCTGCCAGGCAACCCTGAAGTTCAAGATTTTTTATTCTGACACAACTTCTTGATATTGGAAGTGAAATGTTTATGTTTTGACTAGTCTGATTTGCTACTGTAAATATATTGAGTAGAATACACCAGGCATTTGGAGCTGTAGAACAAAATAAGAGGATTAATTCATTTGACTTTTAGATAATTTTAAAGATAATGACAATGGTTTATTGGGAGAAAAAATTACTGTTTCCATTGTATAAAACCAAACAGAAGTAGGCTGGTGCCAATAGTTAAATGATGTAAAATCATGACATCGTGCTAGCTCTATAAGACTATTTAAGCTAACTGACTGAAGTTATCCCTGTGACAGATCCACAGTTCGAAAGAAAGAAGCAAACCCACATGAGTATCGTGCATTTTTGGCTTTCATAATTCCACCCTCAGTTCACTTCTGTGTGCTTTCTCCCCAGAATTTAGGATACAAATCTGTATTCTAGAAAGCTAAATTGATGGCAGGGGCCTTGAAAAGGATTAATTATCACAATAATAAAATAGAAGAGATTTTTTTTTTTCTTCCCTGATTTACAGCCTGGTTGCAGATACAGAGAGTTTAACCAGTACAACATCCCATACATTCGTGAAGCTACCGAGGACTTCAAGTAATTCTCGGGAAAGAAGAAAGCAAGGAGCTGAAGTAGAGAGTATGCACGAGCTCATAAACATTCATCTGTCCAGAGCTGTCTGCTAAACCTTTCTCTGACATGTTAAGACAGAGGGAGAAATCTACCAAGTGAGGCAGTTGCTTTTCAAAAGTAATTTGCTCAATTATTTTTGCCAAATCAGATAAGAAACTCAATAGACCAGCAGTGGAGGTCATGAATTATTTCATGGGCACAGGAGGAAGCACATGGCCTTCAGCAAATGTAAAGGTGCAGCAAAGGGTGGAGTGGATGGCTGAGGTACAGCGTGTTGTGTTTCATTACCGTACAGAGAGAAAGAAACCTCCTTAATCCAGCTTTATCTAGGCTACGTGAGGATACATCCTGAATCTCAGGATGCAAATCTGTTGATAGAAGACAAGCAGGATTCCTGAAATTTGTAGGAATACTCATGTTTTAATGAGAGTTTTGGAAAGGGAGGAGAATGTGCCCGTCCATCCTGGTGGGAGCAGTTTTCTCCCACACAGGGCTGGCCGGCAAGGCAGCGGGACAACGTTCTTTTCGGTCAGGGAGCCATGCTGCATGCATCACGCAGGGTGTGCCAGGATTGCTGCTGCTGAGTGAAGTCGCCTGCATCCCCAGGGAGGTCAGCTTTATTGTGCCCGTATGCAGGCGGTTAAAGAAGGAATTTACGTTGATTTCAGACACATACTACAAATTACTAACAAGGTTGTATTAAGCATGTGGTCACCGGTTTTAACAATCAGCCATGCTTTACACCTCGCAGCTCAGACTCTGCCTTTCAATGGAGCGTATAGTTCCTTAGCAGCTAAATCTTCTGTGTTGACCTCAGTATGTTGTAAGAATTGTATCCACAGCATCAGTATGGTTAACTAAAGTCCTGAGTGAGCTGAAGTTGTGACAGTAATTCCAAATATATTGTGTGCAGTATTTTATAGTAGAACAGGAGAGTTGTAGCAAAATGTTTATCCCGTAGGGCCAGCAAAAACATTATTTAGAAAGAAAATAGAAATAATTAAACTGTTATGACTATCTAACTTGGCTGACAAGATCTAGTTGGCTAGAAGGTTAGATAAGTTTGACTATGTTTAAATTACTAGATATGATGATAAAGAAACTTTTTAAGGGGATGTTGATGTACACCGTAAATCTCACTAATAAAGCAATGCTTCTGGAAGCTTTTACTCGAGCTTTCTTTAGAGCTGTCAAGACAGCTCTTTAGTCAATGACTTTTATTGCTTGCCTCTATGCAATGTTTGTTGAACAGCTGATTATCTGATAATAGAACAGTTTCCAGGATGCTATGTGAAAGAAATATTTTATTCTTATTTCTACTGCTTCAGCAGGATAATTTATTATTGAGTACATCTGTTCTTATTAGTCATAGCTATAGTAACATGAGGAAGCCCCAAGAAGCTATTCAATAGTGAGATTTTGTCTTGAAGTTTTGTGAAAGATGTATTGCTTTATGATTCCCCACTGGCCTGATTTTTGCCATTTTTTGAAACTTATTTAGCAGGAAGCTTTTTTATGATTATTAGTGTTAATTATTTTACTTACAGTAATAAAAGATGTTTTTTTCATTTACAATGTGAGAGATATTCAGTGTATACATAAACCGAATGATCTGACTTGAATGCTATTTTGGCATCTCATTTTTATTTTTGTGTCGAACTAGATGAATTGGGAGCAATTATTTTGTCCACAATATGCAGTGCAGATGTTCCTGGAAAATGGCTGTTTTTCTATGTATGATCTCTTTCCTTGCATTTAGCTTACATCATTCCCATATACTGGGTGGGGCTTGATTTTAGCAAGAACTCTAAGGACCACCACAGGCCAGGAGGGAATGCTGGTGTGATTTCAGTTACTGGTAGTTAATATAGAGCCACAGTTAAAAAAAATCATAGTGGAGGCGTAAGACAATTCCTGATTTCTTCTGTTCCATTTAAGATCCTGTGGCATCTCCCTCTAAGCCTTTGCCTTGTCCGAATTATAATCATGACTAGTGTCACTGTGCCTTACAAAACTGCCTTGCTGCGTCAAAGGATTGATCTGTCTGTGCTCTGGGTAGGAGCATGACTGGCGGTCACGTGCCTGTGACCATATCACAGGACCTTGAGTTAATAGTGAGCTATATCAAATGAACGTGGTTAATAGGGGCAGTAGAGCCCTCTTAATCCCTTCTGGTTTATCTGTGCCTCATGTCCCTTGGATACAGTAATTTTACTACCCTCAGTTACTTCCTACTAAGCAGTTGCTGCAATGCACCCCAGCGGTGGATGAAATTATTCCACTATAGCTCATATGTTGCATTAAATCTGCAAAGTACTGTCAATTTATCTGGATGGCAAACAGTGTGCTAATCGTGTTGTATTTTTACTTCTGTAGGTGTATACCTGCTGGCCTGGTGGTGTCATTAGCAGTATGGCGTGTGGCCAGCTCACTGCCTCTCTCAGTGCTGTACACAGAGAGCTCCATACCCCTAGTGATATTCCCAAGTAGCCAAGGTATGTTTTGTCTGACTGTCTTCTTCAATTAAAGACAAGTATTATACACTCCTGAATTAAGTGTTCACAAAATACTTCTTAGGACATAAAGTCAGCTTTTCCCAGGTTTCCCAGAACAGAAACATAGGCAGTTTCTGTTCTGAATTTTTATTCTGAATTCAGCCACAATTTTTTCTTCAATGTAACTTTCTGATACATCTGAAAGTTTTGGGGAGTATCTTCATTACTTAGAAAATAGTTTATGAAATATACGAAAAAAGATTACTGCAATTTTTTTATTAAGTTCTGCATAATGCAGCAGAATGTTCCACAGTTGGTTAGGATTTTGTTAGAAGTTAAACTTTTAAATAAATGAGGCTGGAAAAATGTTCAGTCATTTTGGAATGATTGTTGGTTGTTGTTTTTTTCCTGACTAAATTGTGTATTCAGGAGGCAGCTTTCAAAATTCTGATGCTGCCTTTTGTTGATCTGGAGAGGCCACCAGTTTAAAAGTGACATTCAGGCATGATCTTGCATTCTTTTTCCCAGAGGCTGGATCTTACTAAGGACCTTCTGTACTCAGAGATTTCCGTATCAACCCTCAGTCTTTAACCTGATCAGGATTAATTTTATTTACTTTCTGTTTGGGTGAAAAAGCTTTGACTTTCAGTAACTAAAAAGTGAACATAATGCATTTGGAAGTCTTTTTATTCTCCATCTTTGTCACGTGGATGGGTGTGCTAATTGAATTTAAACGTTTCAAAAATTAAATAAGCAATCTGTAAGGCAGTCTTTCATGCACACTCCAGTTCAGGAACTACTGCTGCTCAAGGCCTCTGTGCGCACTTCTAGTAGCTGTATTCAAATATGGTTTGTAGTTTTTTTTTCCTGATAAGCATTTCTTAGCCTACCATTTAAAATGTAAAGCTTGTAATTTTTAATGGAGAGGGTAAAAGGCTACTGAAACTATAGAAATGGGAAACTGAGGCGATGATAAGTCCATTACATTTCTAATTGTTTGGACCTTACTGATATTCCACATCTTTTTGTTCTGTTCTGATGCGTTGTATGTGGGGAGTGGACATTGGTTTGCATGTCTCTTCTTATATGGCAGCTGGAGATGTATTTCCTCCTAAGCCTGCAATCTATTTCCTAAATGACTATTTTTGTTCATGGAGCCAATTTCTGAAAGACTTTAGGTCTTGTTCCTTATTAAGTCGTTAGTAAAACTCCCTCTGACTGGTTAGAGTGGAGTCAGCACTGACAATGGGTGAAATACCACTGCTTGCCTCTCCTTTCTTCTAAGGGACTGTGTCTTTCTAATGGGTTGCAAGCTTTCTCAGCAGACATTGTCTTGCGTTTGGAAGGGATTTATGTTTCCATTTCTTGTTGCATAGATTTCTTCTTTGACTTTTTCATGTAGGTTAAAAATACGCTGGAACTCCGTGCACAGAGATGCCTGTTACACTGAAGTAATTAAAGTTGTGCCAGTGTTTCCACTATAAACCCTATTTCTCAAAGTTTTATTACCCAGCTTCAGTAGTCCATTCTTGTAAACAAGATGTACACTCAGACACAAATTGTTTGGAAATGTATTTTAAATGTGCATTTGCACATTTTCGAGCTATATAGGAACTGGGGAGAGAGACCTGAACACTCAGCTGACTTTCAGTTGTAATAAATCGCAGAGAAATGTGAAATGGTGCAGCTTGTACCTAATGAGCCTCACTGCTAACAGGGATGTTAGGCTTAATATTTGTTTCTGTTGTGATTGCAGAGAAACATAAAAATGAGGAACGTTTCAGATAGACTTTCAGCCTTTGTGCCTCTTCTGGCAATATGTGTACTAAGATGTACTTTAAAGTAACCTATGGCTTTCTGTCCCCAGACTCCATGTTTGATATATATTTTCCAGTTCAGACTTTACAACTGATATTTTTTGCTTTGCTTATAGTGTATCCGAATCATGGGTGTGCACAATCAAATTTTCAAACTACTTCAAGCAATCTGCAGAAAGCCTAGTGATCCTCACCCAGGATTAAATTTACCAAATTCCTAGATAGTATAGTGCTTATAAGCAACATGTTCATACTGCTGTGAGAAGCTCTCTTTGCTCAGGATGCCTCTGCAGTGAGCTGTTTTGCCCAGTTCTCTTGGCCCAGGAGTCCTATTTAGCACTGGCTACACACGTCTGTGCTCAGATTTTTACTGGTAGCCTCCTCGTCCTGTTTTTTCAAATACTCTTGCCTACAATAAGAAAGTACTGTGCACTTATTTCTACTGTAAGAGGAACAGATGTTAATATATTAACGGGAGAAGGAATCAAAACATGGGACAGAATTCTAACCTAAACTTTCAGTGCATGTTAGAAAAGAGGAAGAAGAGATTTCAGTCTACTATATACACATGCACACGTATACATAAATACTTTTGTCATGATATCCCATAGTTTACTGGCTCCTTAATTTGAAGGTTTGTAATCTCTTTGTACTTGTGCTGTTTCTGACATAACCAGCGATTTAAGGAGAAATCAGTCAGGAATAGCAATGAATTAGAGCTTGTCAAAAAATGGAAGGATAAGTGTTTGTTAGATAACTAAAATGATGCAGTAGAAAATATCTGTTAAAAAACAATGCCCGTTTTCAGCTGGGTCATTTTGGTGTTCCAGATCCTAGCAACCCCTGAACAAGCGTGCTGGCACGGTGGAGAGGATGGGGATCTCTGGCATGGAGCAGAAAAAAAGGCTCAGGAATGAAGAACTTGAGCTGATGGCACCTTCAGAGTTGGTAAGTCATGCATTATCTGTGTTTTGTAAGCTGGCACGGGCCGGCAATAAGTGCTTTTGAAAGTCTCAGTATTACTGTAGAACAAAATATGTTGTTCTGATACACAGCAATTGTTTCTTCTACCTTCTGTAAAGCACACTGTATTAATTCTCTCTTGATATGTTCTTTCCGTTGGACCATTGCCGATATCACCAGAAACATGAACCACCATCTTTATTTTACAGTTACTGAGTTTTCCTTTCCTTAAGGGTTGATACCAACTTGGTAAGAGAAAAAGAAAGTCTAATATAGGCACTTCAAAGTAATTGTACAAATAATTGAATATGCATTCAAACTGAAAAATGTCCAAAAAAAATCAAATTCTGTTTTTTATTGAGAAACAAAAAGGTGGATTCTTTATGATTTGAAAGAAACATCTATTGTTTGTTTCTGGTTGTCTGATACTGAATGGAATGTTTCCTTGTTTTTCTTTATTTTCTTCTAAAATATTCTAAAGTGTACATAAATTTAGTCTAAGGACATTATTTAACATGTAGAAAAAAAAGTTTCATCTGGAAATAAAATTATTTTCCCCTGTGTTCCCATTCTGTGTCCAGTTTGGTCATCACAAGAAAGACCTGTATGTCAGAAAAAAAATTTGCCCCTTTATTTTCACATTCACCAATTATGAGAACCATGTTTCTCTGATTGTCATTGATAAAATTGTTTCATTAAAACATAAAAATGGGAAGGACATCCCACAGTTACTATAGAACATATTACTCTAAATTATGTCACATAATGCACTCTGGACGAGTAAGGGAGTAGAGTGCAGGGATGAGGAGGAGGAGTCTTGCCCTTTGGTATTAATGATTTTATTACTTCCTTCTCCCAATTTTATTCTGTGTCCTTTGGCTTTCTCTCTCTAATGTGGCAAAACTTGGCAATAAGCCTAATGTCAGTTCTCTCCGAGCTGGAAATGTCTAATGAGGCAGTGCATCCTTACATTAGCTACTTTCATCCCCTGTACTCCAGTCAATGCTTTCAGGGTTGGTAGAGTTCAAAATATGAGCGGCTCCGTCTTTTGATCTTCAGGGACAAACTTCTCTGGAATGTTTAATTACCAGTGAAATGATTGAAGATCTGTTGATAGGGAAAGAGAACCTCAGTTTTTCACGTAAGCTGCTGTTTATATGGGACTTCAGTCTTTGCAGTCTTATTTCTTCTTGCCTTACAGCTGCCTCTGTGCCAGCTGCTTTAGTGCTGTGCTGAAAATTCAGAGGAGGCTCAGTTGCACGCAGTGCTCAGAACAATTCTTGCACAAAGATTTCAAGAAAGGAGTCCTTTCCTCCTCCTGTTTTCAGGCACTTTCTTCTGCCACACCAGTATGTAGGTTCAATCGGAGAGAAACCTTATTGTCAGTACATTCACTGCAGATTTTTCATCCTTTTATTACCGCTGCATTTTATTTAGACTCCAAAATAACTAGGTGTAACCAAAATGTCTCAAACTGCTACTTAAGTGCAAATGACTCATTAACTCATTTTTCCTCACAAATAGAAGCCAGAAGAGAAACTCTTCACCGGATGGGGCTTCTGTCCTCCTAGATAGTTGTCAGTAGGTAGCTTCCAACTCTCAGCAGTCTTAAGGGGTGTTTGCTCTACAGACAGGACAACAGCTTCCTACTACACAGATTTGGTTTGGCACTATGAGCGACCTGCTTCCTATGGCCAAAAAAGCAGCATTTCCTTATGCCACTACATAATGTAAGCAGGTTCCTAAAGGGCAGCATGCATCCACCCTTACATTTATGTTTCAGAGTACAGTGCAGTGTGGGATCCCATGTGCTGATACACTGGTGATTTTGTTCAGTCTCAGATTTTGTTATGAACTTGGAGCCCCATCGAATTTAGCCAAAAGTAATTAAATCTGAAAAACAACAACAAAAATGACAAGTCTTTATGCGAGTGGAGATGCAAGAAAAACTTAAAAGAAAAAATGAATTTCAACAGGTAAGATGTAGACTATAATCCTAATGATAGGTATAGCCTAATTAACCCAAGTCAGACACTGTTCCAACAGATTCTATCCTGCTTAATGGCTGGGATTTGCTGTCAGCAAACTCCATCTCTTTGAGATTGATATAAATATAGACATATACCGTCAATTTTGACAAGCGCTTCACATCAGGCACTGTCTTGCTTATTGTATTCTCTAGTTACTGATTGTCCTTCAATACTAAATTCAAAACTCACCTTTTCAGTCAGTTTCAAGTCAAATGTTTTGTATTATACTGTTACGACCTTATGTTTTAGTTCTTCTTATTTTTGGTTCTTCTGAGCAAAGAATTTTCTTCATGCATAAAAACCGCACATCTCCGGATTCATGGTTGATTCTAAATATAATTTGTTGTTATGGAGATTTCTTCCAGTTTCTATTGCTCTTGGGTGCCATTATAACTTTTTGGATATGATAAATTATTTTCTTCCTTGTAATTAAAAAAAAAAATTCTAGAAATAAATTCTATGTCAGTAGATAGTTTAAACCTGTATTAAAGTTTCAGTGTAATTTAAGCATGTGCTTGCAAGAATTTGAGTTTTAAGAAGAGAGGATATCTCCAGCTAGTAAAAATTGCCGTACCTGCTTTAGATTATCAGAACACTGTAGGGGAAAACTGCCCAGTCTCTGCACGATGGAATACATGGAGAGAAATTCCATTGAAGAAATTTAATGAATTCAAAAACCTATGTGAAAAAACAGTATTCTAATTGCTGCACAAACCAAGAAAAGCTAGTGATCTTCTGTTGAGCTTAACCTCTTTCAAACTTTGTTCTGGGATCCAGGAATGGTGAAATAGAGGTGGCTGTATGTGGCTCATGTTTTACAGTAACTTCTGAAAATGTCTTGGTTCATTAAGGAAAAAGTTTGAAACATAAGCTCAAATTGCTATGCATCCCGCTGGGTTTAACCACTGTGTGGAGGACTGTGCTCTGTTAATTACCAAAGTGAGTCTTGCAAGGAGCAAGAGCTGGAGGAAATGTTTCTGGAGGTGTTTAACCTCCACTGGGACCAGCGTACCTACTGCTAGAGGTTTTATGAAAGGAGGGTCATTCCCTGGCTGCTAATGGCATGTTTCTACTGGTCAGAACTCATCAGCTGTCTGTCTTGTGCCTGACAGTATATTTGGGTGCATTATTAGTTGTCAAAAATGGCCATAACAGTACGTAATCATCAGAGCTGAAAGCGAAGTGTATTGGGTGTCCCACATCGTTATTTTCTCAGGAAGAATTTCTTACTCTCATGTGAACAGGCCAGTGTATTTAGTGTATTTCTACCATTTGCAATAACAAAGTTGTTTCTGACTGCTGTCATGCAGACTGAACGATAGGGAAACAGAAGCCCATGTTTTGAATTGTGTTTTCTGAGCAGTTCTGAAGAAGGAATAAGATCTAACATTGTCTTGCCTTAATGTTTTATGATGCAAACCTGAAACTTTTAATAGCTATTGCCTCTAATGGAAGAAAAAGACTAATAGTTTTTAAATAAATTTTTCCCCTTCAGTGTGACTAAACAAATGAGTAATGGGGTTCTATTGCTGCTTTCATCTAACTGTGCTTTTCCATTTAAGACTCACGTAAACCAGACTTGGTTATTCCTGTCCAATCAACTTACCTTTCATAGATGTTGGAAATAAAAAGGAGGAAACCTTAGAGAGTAAGACAAATACTGTTCTTTTAGGGAGTGAGGAAATTTATCAATGAAGGGAACCCAAGACAATGTAATGCAAGGCCTCTCATGGTTGAAAGGACAAACAGATGATATTAGAAGTGGGATGCTAGGCCCTTGCCTCTGAGAAAGAGTGTAAGTGCCATGAAAATGCACATTATTTACATTGGAGCTGGATTAAGTGACTAAATTGCCTTAGAAGATTTGAGAGTGTGAATGGAGTTGAACAGAAGGTCAGAGCATAATCTAGAAACTCTGCAGAGTAGAACAAGGTAAGGAAGCTGAAAAAAATAGAACTGCCAAGAGGAAACACTCAACATAACTACCATTCCACATTATATTGCCTCACTTCAGAGGATGAGGTCTACATGTAATTTATGGGTGGGATACAATCTAAAAGGATTTGGATATCTTCTGTTCTTATTTGTTCATATTGCAGAAGTTGTAAGCAAGCTTCTAGTGCCCTTTGCCCACAGTTGCAATGACTGCTGGATTGTTGAAAAAATAAATAAAAATAAATTTGAGGAAAAGCAGTTGACTCTGGTTAAAAAGATGTGCAACAAAGGAGTATGGCTGTACTGGGATAGCATTTTGACTGCCATGGCCTTGATATCTTGCTGACGGTGCTATAAAACTTCATTGTAAGAAATTACTCAAATGCTCTTTTTATTTCTTGAGCTTATTCTTATATATGGGCTTTGAATGTGAGTATTTCCTGAGTGGTAAATTCTGGTTTGTTTGCCGTTGTAGCTTCTGTATCTATCTCTGCCATCTCATAAAATGTTCATTATGTTGCATGCAAAGGAACCGGGCTGAACTTTCATTAGATGATCTGAGCTGATCTCAAAAACAAGGCATAAGATCCAGTGCACTTGCCTAATCTCATAACTTTAAGCAAACCGTTGTAACCTCTGTGGTTCTGTAGTGCTCCCGTAACTTTTCCAAAGTTCTTTGAGACTTGTGGATGTAAAACATCATGTAGATGTAGCGTTTTGTGTATTTTTAGAAAGTAAATATTTATGCTCGTAGCTACCCAAGTATTTTAAGAATTAGGCTGTGGTGAATCAAAGTTGTAATTTAGCAGTGTGTATGTCTGAGATTAACAGTTTGTGGTTACTTTGGGGTACAGATATGAGAAAAGGCTCTTGAGAAAATACTTCAGGTGCTGCTGTCTGTGTTTCAATACTATCCTGCAGGTTGTCTCAGGTGGGAAAATGATTATTTATTTATTTGTACTTCTGTTCATTATTAATCTCTCTTCATTTGGTTTGGCAGTTAGGACAGTGAAGTACATTTCTGTGTTTCCTGCAGTAATTTGCCTAAAATCTTCAACAACAGATGATGAGGTCAGCTACATTTGGAACTAATGAAATAAACAGTAGTATGGAGTTCCTAATACACCTCCATATTTTCTTCTCTTCTATAGCAGCTGTTGGGTTCTCTTTAGAATATGTTTTCTCCTTTTTGTGTGCATAGGATCAAAAGAATATAAGATCTAATTCAGGTTAGAAGGGACATCAGGGGTTCTCTGATCCAACCTCCTGCTTGAAGCAGGGTCAGCAATAAGGTTCAATGAGGTTGCCCAGGGCTTTATCTTGTCTGGTATTGAAACCCTCCAAGGATGGAGACCACACTTCTGTTTTGGAATGGTCAGGGGAGATAGTATGGGAAAAACTGAATACAGAAAAGGGAGAGATTCACTTCTTGCAAACTCTGCTGTGGTCTTTCTCTTACAAAAAGGATTTTCTCAAATTACCCACAAGAGGGAGTTTAAGCTTTTTCTATAGAGAAACAAAAGGTGGCACTACAATGTTCCATCAAGCATTGGTGCTGAAACTGTTTTCTTCAGATATCCCAGTTAAAAGGGCTTAATGCATCGATATCTGTCACCAGAAGTCACAAGCTGAGGGAGTCGATGCCTGCATCACTGATGCACATTAACCACAGGATCAGTTAAGAAAAGCTGTTTTCTTTGTTTTGTCTCCATAGCATATATTTAGGTTCTCTGTTGTAACTTAATTGTATGTGTTGCTGGTAAGTTGTACGTTAAAGAAATGCATTATGAGAGGTAAAGTCTTTTGGGGCTGGAGAGTGTTGGTCTGTAAAGGAGCCTCACCTAACATTGGTGACTTCTGAACTTTTACACTGGAGGCAGATTGCATACACCATCTGTTGTTCAGGTATGTTTTTCATCCTCTGACTAGAGGGAATGAGTCCAGAGATTTAGCTTAGTCATAAGGAAGTACAAGGGCGAGTGTCAGGTGGGTCTGTGGCCTTGAACTGACAGGCCGAGTAAATGATGCTAATTGATACTGAAAGGCTCAGCTGTGAGGAAGCCAGGAATGGTCTCACTCTTCACCCTGTAGCTGCAACTGTTCACCACTTCTGGGTGCTTCCTGAGCTCACCTTGCTTGGGAAGGTGAAAAGTGTAAGGGCAGACTTTGAAAGTTATTCTGTGCAACTGCCTATGTAGATAGGGATGCTATTCTCCTTGCAAGAATTATTTTTACAGATAGCAAGACGGAGTGCAGTTATATCATGCCATCTATCTTTTCCTGTTCTAAGCTGCAAAATGATAAAAATAAAATTAAAGAAAATAAAGAGCCTTGAAGTTTAGTGAATTTGAAAAAACTTTCCTCAGGATGAAAGTAAGGAATAAAGGAAGAAGTCTGTCTGTACTGAACTTCTAGAAGCACTAGATCCAAAAAGGGGCTTGCATTAGTAAAAGCTAACTGCTTTTAATCTATTGTAAGACTGCACTGTTATGGAAAACCTTCTGGCTGAATTATGCATTCACTTATGTTTAAGCAGAAAATCCATTAGAGGCATAGAAGCCACAGAATAGATCTTAATTTCAGATCAGATAAAAGGAAGCCAAGGCTAAGAAACCAAGAATATGTGGCAGAAGCTTAAAAAAATAAATCAAGAGAATCAAATTAAAGAATTCAAATAAATATGGAATGATTTAAAGGCCAAAGGAAAGCTGGCATGAAAACCTTGTATTTCTGATGGCAGTGAAATGACCCATACAGTGTTGTGCATTTACTAGTTTTAAATTATCAAATGTATTCTTTTCAGGTAACAAGTGTGATTTGGAGAACACAGCCCAGTGATTAGTTCTGACCTACATAAACTTTCCTGCTTTCTTTTCCAGAGAGAATATACTGCTTTCTTGGACACATTAACCCATGGGTAACAGCCCTTTCTATCTTCCTTTTTCCAGTCCAGTATCTCTGGAACTCCTGCATCACAAAGGGAGATTTATATTTTCAACACTGCATATAGTCTGTACAGTTTGATACCACTACTAGCTGTATGTTCAGGAAGGTCTCCGCAACAAACACTTCCATTTTCATATGGAGACAAACATAATTACTTTCAGCTAAGTGCCCTTCCTGCTTAAACAACCCACTTAACCATTCTCCTAAATCAACATTATTACATATCAAATGCATATTCCTTGAGATCAAAACCATGTTCCTCTTGACTGAAGATGAGTGAGGCTTACTACAATTGTACAGGGTAGATCTTGCCATTGGTACTCCTATATTTATATGAGGTTCTGCTCTGTGGGAAGGAATTGGTCCCTCTAAAGAAATATGTACTCCATGTGCTTATGCAGGGGGAGTTGTTGGCATGTCGGAAGGGTCTGGCCTGTCTGAAAGTTTTGGTTCTGTTATGTTGACTCTTTCAACAACATTATATCTTTTTTTGTCCATTTTCAGTTTTGTAGTAAGGGAAAATAATACACCAACATACACCAACAAAAATAAATGTTTCCAAACAGATTTGGGAATTCTCATTTTGAAGTATGAAGCATTACTGTATGTGAGTTTAGAGAAAAGCCAGCACAGATTCTGTGGTAAATCAGTTCATGAGATTTGTCCAAAGCATTCTGCAACCTTGCAGTCAGTGCAACTCAACATCTTTTCTCTTTGTTAAAGAGAATACTCAAATCCATTAGTTAATTCAAGCTGAATAAACTCTGTGGTGTTTTCCTGCCAAATACTATAAAAGGGAATATTGAATTGTTCCTTGGAAAGGCCCCTAGGATCTGTCATGTCTATTCAGTATTTTTTACTAAGATGCAGATTTGCTCCTGTGTCTTTATGAACCATCATAATCTGAGGCTTGTTCCATATGATGAAGTAAGAATATGTGCCTTGTGCTTCTTCAAATTACAACAATTAGTTAGAGCACGGTAAATCCAATGGTAGTGCTTATAAATGGCAAAGCATGGAGCCTGTTTAGATTCAACCTGATGGCCATGTATTTCCCGTGTACAGATTTTGTGTATTTTCTCTTTGTAGTGCTAGCATCTAGTGCAGGTTCCTGGTAGCAGCTGCTTTGCTAAGAGGGGAAGTGATGAAGAAAAAAGTTTCACTGAGTAACATTGGTGGATGACCCATGATACGGTCGTGCTTATTCCTCCATTGGCACGCTACATGAAAATGCCTGCCGTCCTTCAGCAGTAGTCTCTGGAAGAGTAGCATAACATGGCCCCTTCTTTTGGAGAGACCTCCTATTGCAGCAGTTCAGAGTATTTCATTACCGTTTGAGTTATTAATGACACTGGCACACTAGCTCATTCATTTGTCACTTGAAAACTGTGCGATGCCCTCACCAGGGAAAGGTGAACATATGAGAAACTGTGCAGAAGAGAGAGTATCATTGGAAACGCTGGAGCTTTGGAGTGTCGCAACACTAAGCAATGAAGCAGCACTCCTGTATGCTTCAATACACAGGTCTTGGCATCTGCTATGAATGTCAGAAAACAGATTACCCATGCTATTTTCTCTAGCTAGTTAAAATGTGGTGAATGGCTGGAAGATGGGCCAATGAAACATTTCAGGACATGCATGAAGGCAAATCTTGGCAGTGGCTATTATACTGAGGCTGTCAAAACTGATCAAGCAAGAGCAGACTGACACTTCTCTGTGCAAAAGGCACCAGAGAAAAAAGCAAGTGAAGTGAATACAGAGGGTGCATCTGTGATACCTGTAGCCTCTGGTATACTGTGAAGCCACAAGAGGTGAGTATTCACATATGTATCATATAATCTGTCTGTAGAACAAATCTATCTTTGCTTAGTGCTCCTTGTTTTGTGTGTATTCTGTTCGCTCTGGGTAATCAGTACATCAGAGCACAAAAGTTTTCCTCCAAAGCAAAACATCAGAACAATAAATGGTAGGTCTTCTTTATATGGTAGTAATGCAGGGACATTGGCGCATATATGGACTCAGAGCTATTCAACTGTTAGAGTAGTTACCGTACAGTACGGTATATCATTTGTAGGCATAGCTGTAATGAGATTTCACAGATACGATTTCTCCACATTTAATTTATGCTGCGTGTATTCAGAGAGTGAAAGATCATCCAGGGAGACCTTTTTGCCATTGGAATAGCAATGCCTTTTCTTTACAGCCTTCTTCTTTCCCTTTGTCCTGTTTTGAAACTTTATGCTCTTTTTCTATAACTGTATGCTATCTTTATATAACCCAGGTAATATTTCACAAGCATTTCAATGGACAATGGTTCTGTCAAGGACTGTGGTGCTGCTTCCCACATTACATTGCTAAGCAACATACAATATAGCAGCATGATACCCTGCTGTTGGTAAGAAGTCAAGCTCCAACGTTCAGTAAAATTATTCTGATCTACTTTTCCATCACACAAGAATCAATTGTTTCAGCACATAAGTAAAGATTTGTATTAATAGTAACAAAATCATACAGAAGTTGGATTTTTTTAATTCCCAAGTGCTAAGTACATATACATTAGTATTTTTTTCCTAATCGACCCCAGAGAAGTTGGTCTTTGCTGTTTTGCCAGTTAAGCAGCTTTCACTGACTTTGACAAGACTTGTTTTTATCAAAGCATCAATTAAGTAAAATGCTTCAACTTGGAAGCAAGCTTGTTTGCTCATCAGCTCAGAATTACACGTGCTTGAATACCTTGCTAAACACAGGTCAAGTTGAGAGCAGAGACCCGATGTCAAATCTATGTTCAGAAGCAACCCATATGTTTTCATAACATCTGCCTGAAATACAAACTGTAATATTTGATGAGGTGAAATCTCAGTTATCTCATTTATTCCAAACTGCTCTGTTTAAAGCCAAGTTAATTATGAATTTGAAAAAATCTAATCTGTAATCACGTTTATAAATTCACATATGACATTTCTTCCTGGAGATCAATTTTGCCAGCTGATATAATCTCTAAAGAAACAGATGCATATTTCAGTTCAATTCTTGTTCATATTTTTTAAAGAAATAATTAAATAGGATTATCACTCAAAATGTTTGCTCCTTTTCTAAAGGATAACATCTATCTAAAAGATTTCAGTAGATCATGAGAGGAGAGTTCTGTCGCTTACAGATTCAATAAATCCTTTCCTATTAGTTGTTTCTCACTGGCTTTTAAAATGCATTAATGAGTTATGCTTATTGTGTCTGAGTATGCAAAACTTCCACATTGTTGCTGTCAAGAACTGTCTCAGCATTTGACTATTAGCATTAGCCACTGATAGGGATCAAAGTAGCTATCGTATTATTAATTTTGTATCTTAAGGAGTTGGAACACAGGTCAAAATTTGTGTTATTTTCAGTAATGAAATCAACTGTGTAATACTGAGCAAGTCAGCATCAGCAAGAACAGTAATATGGAACAGTAATTATTTGGGGTGCCTTGAGGAGTTACTGTTAGAAAGGGCTAGGCTGATCCTGTGGAAAGGAGGGATTCTGGCCCACCAAGAAGCTGTTTCTCAAAAGATAGCTTGTTCAGCATACAGATGGTCTGCCCTGGCTGGGTGTGGAATCTGTTGTTGTGAATGCTGCTCTCCTGATAGCCAGAATGGTGTCAAGACCTTTCTCTTTTTTGTGTGTGCCAGCGTACCTAATGTTTTATGACTGCCTGGGAGCAAGAGAAGGCCCAAATCTGGACATCTCTCTTCTTCTCCACAGATCTCTATTACCATATCTTAATTTAAAAACAGACAAATTTTTTGGAAGATCTGTACATATGGAAGGGTGGTTACCTCTCTAGGTGGCGCATGAAAGAAAATACATGCTTTGAGGACAATAATAGTGTGTATGGGGGTGAGACAGAGCAGCTTAGTGCTTAATTTGAACAAGAGCGGAGTAAACAGATTGGCTGATAATGCAGAATATCATGAAATTTCCTTTTAAATTAGCAGATGGGGAGGGAAAGGAATATAAAAGGAAGTGAGAGAAAAAAAGCGGCTAATGTTGAACAGGAATATAATGTTGCCAAGACATCATGAGAGAATGAAGAATTGATGAAGAAAGGGAAATGAAATTGTCACTTCATACAGGAGCTCAAAGAGCTTTGAACCCCTGACTCCAGTGCCTGAGGTGCACTTTATGTAATCCTGCAGGAGTCTTGTTTCACTGACATGCCTGTTGTGCCTGGAGAATCAGAAGTGGGGAGGATTCTGTTTGATGATGATAGAGACCCGCAGCAGAAGAGAAGCCTGATAGAGGATATCACAGCCTGTGCAGACGGACAGGCATTTCCTAGAATCAGGCAAAGATAGCTTCATCTGACACTAAAATTATTCTATCAAGTGATGGGAAATGATTATAGAAATTTGTTACATCTCCTTGTCAGAATAAGAAGGCAAATCAGGACACTGCTAGATCAGATAAAGTAGACTGCCAAAAAAAAAAAGAGGAAAAAATGTTCTTTAAGTCTTCTAACCGTTCTAATAGTTTCAGTTACTCTAACAAAGCTAGAATAGTCTATTCTATAGAGTCTGAAGATGATAATATTACGCAGGGAGAGGAATATATATGTCTGCAGATGATGCTGAACAGTCAGTAGGATCAGCAGCTGAATCTTAATGCAGTTATATACTGCAGTAGGTCAGACTTGATAATTCCAGTTAGATACCTGCCAGTTAAGGCATATGTGGTATTCACAGGGTCCTGTGTTCACACAAGTAGCATAGAAAAGCTGATTGGAAGAGGTTTGCTTTTGAATATGTTTGAAAACATGCACAGATATAATAGATATTTATTAAAAGCTAGCACACCTCGAGTAGTGTTTCCTAAGCTGTGTGGTCCGTGGACTGCTCACAGTCGGTAAACTAGCTGAAAATGATGTGTGAAGTAATAACAAAAGACGAAAGTTAAAGTTACAAAAAAAGCAACATGCATCTTCTCCTGTATGCAAGTTTAGAAATGAACAAATGAGAGGGAAAATAAAGCCATAAATAAACATTGAAAGTTTAGATCAGATTTTTCTTGTTTGTAAATGAAGACCATGTTGATTGGACTACATAATCTGGTCCATAGTTTTTTCCAGAAAGGCTACATGTTCCTTAAATTTCAAACAGATTGTGAAGCACTGATCTGAGGATTACTTGCATAACTAAACATTGAAATTATTCTTTTGGCTGAAACGTTAGCAGTCTGTACTTCAATTGTCTCTGGTAACTTCTAAGGCATGTATGTGTGTGCATAAACATACATATGGCCATTATATGTGGCCAGCTCTCCGCAGTGGGAAGGTTAAACTTGTTTCCTGCAGTGCTCAAACCCAGGCACAGATATACCAGGGTGGAGAGCAGAAGAACTGTAGTAGCTCTACTTCAGCTCCACTCCGCGCATCTCAGGTACTGTGGGTGACAAGAGGCAGTGACAGTCGCAAATTTGTGGAGGTCTCTCCTCCCCGTCTGCTTTATAGCTATGCATGGCCTTACGGCACATATACTGTCCTTTGCACAGGTTTGTTATCTGTGTATGTGTTCATAGGAGGTCAGTCAAGTTTGATTAAGAGCAAAATTCTTGAAATATAAAGGGACCTAGTCTAATATGGAAAGGAATCCTAGAAACTGGAAGGATCGGAAATAAAACGAAGGCAGAGCATCAGGTAAGAGTGGTTACAAGAACCAAGAACGCTAAGTTAGAACAGAGGTGAAGTTTTGGGAAGAGACAGCTGTTCGACTCATGCGAAATGACAGTAGAAAGATCAATGGAGGGGTGACCTCTGCAGAGCGGAGAATGGTTGGCTTATTTGATTTGGCTGTGGGCAGGTTTAAGAACCTTGGAAAGGGAAAAAATGAAAGAGCATGATGCAGAGCTAACTTCTAAGTAGCAAGTTCTTCACAGTGCCTGGACAACGAATGGCAGAAGTGCTGTCCATTGCTAACAATTTGATCTTTTTTTCTTTTTTGTTCTGTTAGGCTTGATTAATGTGGAAGCTTCATTTCATGGTATCCTTAAATTAGAGGATAAAGTGTTCCTGCAGAATGGCTTCACATATGATTGAAGTCAAGAGCTAGTAAAGAACTACATGCATTTATCCCATTTAGATATTTGTAGCAAGTCTGTGTTGTTATGCAAATCTAAAATAAAAATTCCACAATTAAAATTGCACACTGATACCCTAAAGAGGAGATGGAAGTTTTACTTCTGGCTTAGGCAGGGAGTTGTTAATTTGTCAGTCAAGCATAGGCACTGACACTTGGTCTAGCAAAATGATATTTACATCTCCAAGAAAAAGAGAGAACTTAGCTTCCTTAGAGAAGCATCAAGATTATGCCCTAAGTAACCCAACAGTATGCATTTTGTGGAGAAGGAGGAAAGGAAAAGGATAATGTAGATGAAAATGAATAAGTCTGGGTGGGAAAAGATGAAAAACTATTGTACACCTCACTGGAGCTTCCAGAGGAGATTAGCTGTAAAAGAAGATTAGTTATAAAAGAATAGCACAGTCCATCAGGAAAGGGTGACTTTAATGAGTGGAACTTGAAGCGTAAGGTATGCAGAAAGAATGCTTGTACGGGAGAAAAACAATTACATCAATCATCTTCATACAGGGAGAGGGGAACTTCTGTACTTTATTTTTGTTTAAGTAAATTAAAATGTTTTTCTTTCATTTCTTGGCCAGTGACTTTCTAGCTGTGTTGCCTAAAATGCTGTAAATAGATGTTAATTCTATTTTACCTTAATCTGTGCTGACTTAAGAAATATTTCAAGGTAAGTGGAAGAAGCATTCTTCACCTGAGGGCAAATCTGTGGTGTACCTGTAAGCCAAGATAGTGGGAAACTGTAGTTTCCTCACACATTCTCTAGATAAAGCAAAGGATAACCCTCACAGAAGCAGCATGGACTGATTGGAGAAATATTGTAGGGGTCAGGAAAGGAAAAGAGTACAGATGATTGATTATTGAGGATTTTTTATTCATCACAGTAATGAATAGCAGGTTTGAACCTTGCAGTCTCTTGTCACATGCCAAGACGAGTATTTATTTTCTGCCTTTTCACCTTACTCTTCCTCTTCCCGTTGATTTCAGTGAAGTTTCTCATTTTCTGTCTGAGTCTGAAATGAGATTTGCTGTATGTACTTCATACCCACACCAATATCTCAACAATTCCATGGAAACCTTGGGTTAAAAAAATGGTTTATCTATGTCAGATGGTTAGATCTATTTCTGAAGTCTTAGCTCAGGCAAAACTAATTGAGTAGAAACAGAGACTATATTCCATACTTTTATTCTGCCTAAAGCAAGAAAGTGTATTGAAAAAGTGAATGTGAAATCAGAAGTTAGCAAACAACAAAGAGGAAGAATGACAGTAATATTCCAAAAAAGAGACATTATAGGCCTATTTTATCGGAAACAGATTAGAAACATGAGGAAAGAATAAGATGTCATTTATCTTGTGTCTCTCTTTTCGAGTGACATAGCAACAAACAAAAGTTAGTTCAAAATCTTTGCTTTTTGTTATGTGGATTTCACATAAAGCAAAAGACCATATGGAGTAATTTATCCTAAAAAGCTATTAAAGTGAAGAGGCTGCTTGATCTGGAAGGACAACAATTAGCTGAATCCCTAAACAAAAAGGGAGAGAGTGAGGAAAGGACGGGAAACAACAAGTGAAGGAAAGAAAAGAAGAGCAAGCAGGCTCAGAGCAAGCAGCCTGACAGCCTTTGAGGATTCAGAATATGTCTCTTTCTCAGTGCAGTAGCTTTTTTCAAGTGCCTTAGCATTGTCTGGAATTTTTTCTTCTTTCTAAGTAGCATGTATTTCTGTAGATGACTTGCAAACAGAAAGAAATACATATTTTGATACAGTATTTCTATGCTGTAACTATGCAAGTGTGGGAATAATCTGATTTGTGGAAACCAAGATTTCAGAGGAAAAGATGGATGTCGGTTTTCTCTTCAATTAATACTCAGTGTGACACTAGCTTTCATCTGGACAGGTCCACTTCACAAAATACAAGGCCTTATTCATGTCACTTACCTTGCTAGCATCTGTTTTGGGATCACGTAAATTAAGTAATCTAGGTGCATCTAAACCTTGTACTTTTTGTAACCTTTCTTATTTTTGTAGAATTTCACAAACTTAGAAGAATGTCTGATTTACTAAAAGCCCTAGGTAACCTGATCCAGGCTGGAGAAACAAGTAACAGTTAGTCTTTATCCCATCATGTCCAGTCAGCAATATGCACAAATAGTAGCATAATAGCCCACTTCTGGAAGAGAGAAGAAAAGATTATTTTCAGTATGTAAAAAGAGATTTATATATTATAAATGCTCAACCAGGGCTATTTTTCCAGCAGATGTTGTTAAGGTTATACTAAGTGATTTGGATTGGATGTTATTTTAGCCTGAACCTTCATAGAAAATGCAGATGAAACTTCTGTCCATGTTTCAAGAAACAGCACTTCATTTTCCCCATTTTGCTGTTTGATAAGATACACTTCAGAAGCTATAGTCATTATGAATTTTGTTTAGTGCAAGAAGGAAGTATGTGTAACTTTTCATTATCTAGTCTACTCTTGTAAGATTCTTATCCAATGCTTGGATACCCTCAAGTATCCAAAGATTCTGGTAAGTATCCAAATGTTTGTATGGGTATTTCTCTGAATTGCACTTTCCATTGCTACTTTTTGTCCAAGTTTTTATTAATGATATATCATTACGCCAGTTGCTATTGTATTACATTTACATAACACGGTATCAAAGAGCAACCCATTCTTTAGGGCAGTCCATTGATTAAGGAAATATACATTGGTTACTTGTGCATCCTGAATGTGAAGATCGCTGTTGCAGAGTTTTTTAAAAGAGCTGAGGAAACAGAGAATGCTTCTTCTTCCTGTTTCTAGGAGACAACTGCAGAAACATAGTTAGGAATCTGTAAAGTCAGCTAGGGTGGAATCTCAATAGACAGCTTGGTAAATTGTGCACAGAACTCTGCCTGTTGTAGACCTTTTGTTATTTTTTGCCAAGGAGTCAGTTTAGTTTTATTTTCCTCCATTAAACTGCCAGCAGGATTTTACTG
Organism: Anseranas semipalmata; assembly: GCA_013399115.1. Classification (NCBI taxonomy): domain Eukaryota; kingdom Metazoa; phylum Chordata; class Aves; order Anseriformes; family Anseranatidae; genus Anseranas; species Anseranas semipalmata. The sequence continues at coordinate 554,842 of VXAA01000259.1, forward strand.
AAGAAGTTCAAAGATACTTGCATCAGTTTGAAGTGGATAGTAGCAAGAGGTAATGTTATGTTCTAGTTACTCTGAAAGAATGTCCTAATAGCATTATTCATTTTTTTTGTTCTTAGAAACATTGACTATGTTAAATTGATTGTTGGCATATTTCATGGTAGAATATTCAATGAGTACTCCTTGCATAGCCATAATTGTATTTTCTAATCATGATTACTATAGAATCTGCAACTCTGAAGCATTTTGTTTGGTTTATACTTTAGAGGTTTTTTGTTGTTGTTGTTAATGAGACAAGATTTAGTAGTTTCTGGCAGAGACTTGAATATATAAAACTCAGTCTTTTCAGAATCTGAAGAACTGGCTTATTTTAAAACTCTTGAAGTCAAAGATGGTTCAGTAAGTTATATGTTTTGGGCATGTATCAGATACTGAACTGCTCTTACCCCAGAGAACATTCTTATAAACCAAACCTAATGGTTCACAAAAACACAGAGAGCACTGAAGGGAAAGGTCACAGACACAACCTCTTGCACTGAAATCCTAGGGAATGTCTTTCACAGACTCTTTTTCCAACACAGGTCTTCCAGCATTTCATGCTCCATTTCATGCTCTTAATTGTTTTTCCCTGTGGTAGGACTTTGCTTAGTTCTGGATGAAAAGTTGCCACCTTAGATGTGTGATTAGAGCATCACCTTCTTGAGAACATTAGGGTAAAAGTCTGCTGATTTAATAGTATAAATTTCCATCTCCCCAAATAAAGGATCCTTAGAGGATGTCTGTCCTATTGCTCCAGATTGTATGATGCATATTCCAAAAGAGTACCCAGGTGAGGAAAAAGGCTTCCTTCTGGCTCTGGACAACTCAGCAGACAAATCTCTCTTTTGAAAGTTCTTGAGTAATAAGCTTAAAACAGGTTATAGTCTTCTCTTAAGACTTGTGCTAGCAGGAGCGTTTGCATGGATAGAATGGCATGCATAGAATTGGCAACTGGGGCTGTCCTGCTACTGGGGCTCCTGAAGATCCCAGCTATATTCAGATTTGTTAAATTAAATGGTTAAATTGCTATCAGTTTCTGCTGAGGCAGGGAAATTCTTCCTACCAATGTGAAGTAACCAAGGATGCATCATTTTTCAATTTGCGCTTGTGTCATATTCAAGCACATTTACGACAGACATAGTTCAAGCAGCAAAACAGCACAATAGGGCTTTGGCATGAACTTTTCGAGTATGGTCATCCCTGCATTTGCTGTCCAGGGCAAGATAAGCTGCATTTCAATGTGAACAGACCCAGCCATGAAGAGTGACTTTGAAACCTTGCCAGGTAAAGCCAAAGAAACTGTGAGGCTGGTTACTTGGTATGAATTGTTATTCAGCCCTCACAAAAGAGGAGGCTTTGACAACACTGCCAGTAACCTTGGCAGACTGTTTTGTTAAGCAGGTCTGTGCTTCATTGGCTTTTCAGCTTGCATGCATTCATTGCTCCCTGCTACATATGAATTTATGTTTCAAAGGAGGACTGTGTGGTGGCAGGCAGCTGGGGCATCATGCTGATCTTTTACACTGGCTAACAACGACTGCATCAAACAGCAGGTAGAATAATGTACCACTCTTCCGTTTCTGAAGGGGAAAAGCAACTGAACCTCTTCTCAATCCTTTTTCTAGATGTGCAGCCTAAAATGTTTTCTCTGTATTTTAAATAATGGAAATCTTTCCATCTCCAGCTTGGTCCTCTCCCATAGCATGACAGACTGAGAAGGGATCCTCAGGAATTGTTTTTGCACAGATACTAGCAACTAAAGTGTAATTGCTGAAATTTTTTACCTGCTTATACTGGAACAGACTCGCTATAGGGCTATTAGAACTTTAAATAGTTAAAGCTCTTCAAGTTTTTATAGCTTTCAAACTAAGTCACAATCATGATTGCAAAGAAGGTGTCCTGCAGCTTTATGCTTCTGTGTCTCTAATTAAAATATTGGAGTAGTAATGTTTACTTGGCACAAGCAAGACCTAATCAAAGCTTATGATGTACTTTGGGGTTGTCCTTGGGCTATTAGAGATAACATTTCATTTTGCTATCATAAGGTCTATCAGGAGCAACATAAGAATTATACCAACCCTTTTTTCTGGATCTCTTTTTGAAGAATGCTATGTTATTTTCAAAATGGGCTTTGACTTTAAATATACAAGTATTTCTACTTACCTTTTCCTACAGGTCTTTAAGATACCTGTTAGAAAAGAAAGTAGACTTTTCATAGTCTTCTCAGTTGACTGTAATCCATTGTCACTATGCATAAAATATCAAAACCTGGTCCAAAAAGACTTATTAAACAAATCCTGTCCCTGGAAACAAATGCAAGATCAGTTATATCCCCACATTTCTACATCTTCAAACTTAAACTGTATAGCTTGATGCAGAAATATTAACTTACTTTATGAAGAGTACCAAACAGGTTAAATACAGATCCGTGTAGCTGATAACAGAGAGATGAGCTGATTTGCCCAGAGTTTTACATGAAGTTAATAGCAAACTAAAAGCAATCTTTCCTGTTTGTAATTTCACGTTACAGTGTGAATTAAAGGCAAATGTGAGCTAAGATTCCCATCTTTACTGAAAAGAAACAGGAGTTAAGAAGTAGTAGCTACCAATTCCTGTGACATAAAGTCTTACACATTGAACACAACTGGTGTATGGCATGTGGAAGGTGTTAAAATTAACATCACGCAGACATTAGGCAATTAGATATAACATCCTTTTTGTCTCTCTCTGGCCATCTACAGAAATGCAGAGATGCTCTGATTAGACAGAAAGAGAGTACATTTAATTTCCACTTCCTTCCAACCATTTCAAAATTCCTTCCTTGAAGAGTCAGCTTTCCCAAACTCTAAATTTTGTGTTCTACTTAACCTCATAGGTATTCCAGAGAATATGCTAGCTAGACTTCTCTTTCCACACTCATTAGTTCAGTGTGCTTGGCTCTTTTCCTAGGATTTGGTCTAGCATAGCCTCTGACCATTCGGGCCATTTGTCTGAAAATCATTTCCCTCCTCGCTTCTGCAATTTTCCATTCAGTGCCTGAGCAATTAAAATCCCTAGTGATCAAAGCCCTGGTCTTCCAACTGTCCCTTTCTCTTCAAAATCATTGCATGAGCTACTTTCCTGACTGCATGAGCTGTGCTCGAGCAAAGAATGCGTGACAATTGCTCAATTGTTAGAAATTGTAAATACTGTCTTAGCCAAAATATTGACATCATCCTGACTGGCACATTAAAGATTAATTTTTACTAGGGCTGTAACTGCAAAGGAGCAAATCATTTTGATGACATTAAAAACAAATCAGTTCTCATATACAGTCATTGAGGTCTGAATAAGTATTATTTCTCACTGTTCCTGTCTCAGTTTCTTGGTCTTGGTTGTTCTGATAGCATTCCTGGAGTATTCCTGGCTCACCACAATGAAGGATTTCACAGGTGTTTATTCTTTCCTGGTACTAAATTGTCTATGAGAAGTACATTATGTATCCTCAGTATCTATTTCATAGAAAAATACAAATTCTCTCTCTATGATTCATGTCGATTCAGATGTTCATTACAGTGCTGTGTATTGCTATACACTGATCATGGATCGCCCAGCATCTGGAGTTCATCTCCTGTGAACTAGGTAGGCCATGCTAATGAGTCGCTGTATGTGTGTATGTTGGTGTAGCTCCAGATCCTGGGATGCAGGATAGGCAGATGATGCCCATTCAGGACTCCTCACCTCCAAAATTTCTCTAAATCCCTTCTATTCCTACTGTTGTCGGCTTTTGTTACGTCAGACTGGAGGGAGGTAGTATGTGTCAGTCAAGAGTTAACACACTTTTTTCTATCATGTACTAAATCCTAGACTGTATATATGACCCAAAAGAGGTGGAGGACTGTTAGCAGGCAGAGTGCCATGTTCCTATAGTCACAGAGTAGGTGGTTTTGTGGGGAAGGTGGAAAGAGGGAGGTTTTTTGTTTTGTCAGTGAGGGGGAGAAGTAGTGAAGTTGTAAAGAACATAGGGAGCGTAGGGTGCTAGGAGAGAGAATATAGGGTTTGCAGCACTGTAATTTAGACCAAGGCAGAGATCTCAGAACATTATTTAATAGGGACTATATACTGTGCAATACTTAAAACAAATAGATGGAAATGAGTTTTTCTTCTATTAATATGGCATAATTCTCAGGAACAGCACTAAAGTGTTTTTGTAAGGTACAATTACAGTAGAGTCATATCAACCTGCTAGGTTAATTTCTTCATACAGAACTGCATGTTTTTCTCCCTTCAGCCAGCCATTCATTTGTCCGCCTACAGCTTGTAGCACCAAGCATGAATAGTCAGCTCTAAAGCACAAGTTACATGACTCTGTAAAGAGTGAGCTAGTAAGGCAGAAGCATTACCCAGGAGCCCCAAAATAGAAAAGCCTGCACTCTGTTGTCTGCCTTTGAATCCTGTATCATCAGCCATGACAAACCTGAAATGCACTAAATCTGTTGTCAATGTTTAGAGGGATCCTTGCCTTAGATTTAGACAAAATCATTCTTTTAAACAAGATAGTCTTAATGCCTTTGCTGGAATATTAAAGAAAGAGTTTGAATTACAGGTTCAAAATAAAATTGATCCTGAAAGTCCGGATTTGGAGAATTGTTCCAGGATTTTTGTAACAGCAATATACCTTTATCTTTCAGAGAGACACCTTGGTTTATAGTTGCACATTGATATCTTTTTCTGTTATTTTGTGGAGATGTCTTCAGAGAAAGTAAAATTTTGTATTTCTCAGGTGAGAAAATCTAGGTGATGGGATGGGTCGTCTTCTTCAGTCCTTGTACTGTATCATTTATCCAAGAAGTTCAAAGCACTTAAAGTTGGGAACTTTCAGCTTTTTTTTTTTTTTTTGTGAGATAAAAGACATTTCAATGTCTATATTGTAGAAAATTGAAGCACAAAGAAGAGTTCTCAGTTATACGAAGTCTCGTGGAGTTAGTGGCAGATCCAGTAGTAGAATAAAGGTGACGTGACTCCTGATACTGTGATCTAACCACCAACTAATATTGTCTCTGTTGAGAGAGTCTGCAGTTCCAGAATCTGGTATAACTTACTATATGATTCTATCAGAGCCGGTGCTTGCACCCAGCTCATTTGCAGCAGGCTTTTTAGAAAGCCGACTTAGCAGCAGCTCCTGGCTTGGCGAAGGAGGTAAATGCAGGACAAGGTACCCAGCAGAAGGCTGTTGCTGCAGCAAGTTACAGCTGCCCAGCGCAGTCACTGAGTTGCCTCCCTGTTAGTGGCTGGTCTATTCATTCTGCAAACAGCCTCTTTCCTTTCCAAGACAGCCCCAGGGACACAAGGGAATGGCAGAGTTTATTATAAACTGAGTAAAGGAACAGACTATTGCTGGAGGAGATCCAGGGTTATAAAAGATTGGAGCGGGGGGGAAGGGGAGGAGGGAACAGGACATAATTTGAGTTTGTGTGCGAGGGGGTGGGTACTGGTGGCTTCAGAAGGCATTCCCCAAGCCCTCAAGACCTTTGCTGGTTTTGGTGCGATTTTCTGCAGTGCGTACCGTTCTGTGTCAAACCCCACTTACTTTTTATTGTATCAGTCATTCTCTTTATGCAGCAACACGAATCGGAGAGTGCTTGCAGGTCCTGTTCTGAATGAGCTCCGCTCTCTGCCAGCTCAGCCTAGTTACATTGCTGTAACTTATTCTGGGGGATGGGAGAAAAAGGTTGCTGCTACTTTAAATATAATGCATTAAGAGGATGCTGGAAAAAGGCCTGCATGCTGTAATACCCAGCCATCTAGTTGGAAAAGCAGCCAGATGTAATACAAAAGAAGAAACACAGCCTCTTATGGATGCAGCACTAATTCATAAATCAGGTGAATCAGCTTAGGCAACTGCTGTGTTTTTATGCCTCTGCTGCATGGAGAACTGCATGTTGGATGCTTTTATTTGAAGTAATGGAACCAGATAATCCCTTGGACCGGGACAACTCCGATGGTAAGAAGTAGAAAACATAGAAAAGAGGAAAAAAAAGAAAGGATAGTGAAAGAGCGTCCGAGTAGCACATCCTACTTAAGGCACAGGATTAGGCATGTGTTTTTACTGTCTTCTGCATGGATCAGTAGAAATGAATGTGGTAATGTGCTTCACATTATCTTAAAAATCACTCTGTTTACAGGGTTTCAAGACAGGCATATAGTAGACGGATATATACAGCGTATTGTAAGGAGGAGTAATCCAGCAGAATTGGTGCTTTCCTCATTAACCTGTCTCCTGGACTGTCTTTGCAGAGAGGAGAGTAACCTAGTCGTTCTACGTTATTCAGTCTGGGGGTCTTTTTTGCCAGTGAGAAAAGAATGTAACTTTATGCCGTATGTGCTGTCAAACCTAGCATTTGGAAACAGTTTCTTTATCTGCAGAAAGCTTTCCTAAAGGCAGTTGCAGTGAGTAATTTACTTAGAAGGATATATTTAGCTGTGGACCACATAAATTCACCCTGGAATTAAAGTCTGTGGTTAAAACTGCAGCTATTCCCTGGATTTATAACATTCCACATGCTGATGTTCTGGTATCTGGTCTATTAGAAGGCATACAAAAGGCATAAATTGCAGTGAAAAGTTGTTTGCAATTGCAAATCTTATTTTTTTCTCTCTGTTAGTGGAGTGGATTGGCTGCATTGAGGACAACAAATTGTTTACATTTTTGAAAACAATTTAAGCTTGTGATTTTTAGAATACATTAATTCTCAGCTCTTTCATATGGATTTAGTGCTATTCTGTGTGCAGTCTGAAATCCACAAAGTGTTCCTCTTTCTGCATATATATGATTCAAGAACTACCTCTGGAATTCCCACAGCATATTTTCTGCTGATAACCTAGAGCTTCAAGTACGATGTAACTGCAGTGGTAATATCACGGTAGACCTAAAGCTGTGTGGAAGGAATGTGGTTAAGGGAATGAAGTAACATTTAAACTATGTGAACAGTTGACTGGACAGATATAAGTGGGCAGCACTGCCTTACTTTGGGCTATGTGCCATGCTGAAGTTGAATTGTATAAAATAATCAAGGACAGAATTCAGTGTTTTTCAAATGATAATATTTACATGAACAGGTTAAGTAGGTAGAATCACAGTTTTTTACTTCAGTTTCTATTCTTTTTTATGTAGTTATATTAATTTCTCTCTAGAAGAGCAGCATCTACCTCTCGTGTCTTACACCTCCTCTTATACCACTAGGACATAGAATTGAATCTTATTTTTTCTTTATAGCAGGAAGTTTTAGGATTATCAGAGAAGTGCATGCATATTTTGGGCAGGTGTTAACAAACATATAAGCAAGTATTCTTGCTTGTCCCGACATTAGAATCTGGATTTTAGGAGTCACAGAGAGAATGTCTTGATTCTTTGGGAAATATAAGAGTAACTTTGGTTTCTCAAATATGTTAAAATGGCTCACTAAATTTAGAATGTATATTTAAGATATAGAGCTTTTTCACTCTTCTCCCTACAGACATGTGAAGTATATTCTGTCACATTCTGTAGTAACTTGTGTTCCTACAGAATATTTGAATAAGTAGACAGGCACTGGAAATTTTCAAAAACTGTGAAATGAGAGAAATAAGCACTCGTGGTACCAAGTACTAGAGAAGAAATTTCTCTGGTTCCCCTTCGTAACTTTGTAAATCCCTGTATTCCTTTTAGATTTTTTTAAATTACTTTGATTTAAGCTATCCCATAGGTTTTTTTATTTTTTTTATTTTTTAAAAAATAAAGGTTGAACCATTTGTTGGTCAGAGGGTCAGTTGCATAAGGTGTTATGCTGCTGGAGCTGCAGGAGCAATATGCAGGACTGGCGGGTTAATCTATTATTATGATATACCATGCATTATTTTGCATGAATTCATTAAGTAGAAAGTTCTCAAAAATATGCCAGCAGGGTGCTGGTAAGAAAGATTTTCTCCTTTGAGAAGGTTTTCTGGTAGCTGTCATTCATGAAGCAGACCGTTTGTCCCTTTTATTATCAGACAGCAAAGGAGCTGCTCTGAACACACTGATAACTATTGTGTTTATCTTACTGTATTGCCCATGTGACAAACATAATGCCTTGGGAACAGACCATAACTTGAACTGCTTTCTGTAAAAGTGCCTTTTTGCCTTCAAGAATGTCAAATCAAATGCCTTCTGCTGGCAGAAAGAAAACTGTTATTTCATTTTTGATTTACTGGATAGTCCTTCCTGGTTTACCATATACCTTATCTTAGAATTCAGTGTCAGTTCATTCTTAGTTGGTCATGACCAGTCCAATAAATAGATCACTAATGATAGCAATATGTAGAATATGTGGCAGTAATATACTTTCGAGTTGCTCTGTTGGCCTCTTGCAGCCCTTTCATTTGCTTATAGAGATGTATGAAATCATCTAGAAGGACCTTAGTGGAATATTCAAGACTCAGAAGCTGTGGGGCCCATTTCTCCACACAGCTTTTTTTTCCTAATTGAATTAGGTTGCCAGCCTTTTGTGGAGAATACCTCATGGATTTATTATTGCTTGTGACTGGAACAGAGGACCAGCTCATTTATTTGGGGGGCCTGCAATGAGATTTCAGCTGTGTTAGTTGCCTTGACACAAAAGACCCTGGAATAAAATCATAACCTGTGGGTGAAACGGTTATTGGATTTTTTGCTATGATTCCTCATTGAGCTGTAGTACTTGTACTACTTGGAACGCAAGCTTGATAGGTTGCTATCCGGTTAGATGTTTGTGAAAGGAGACGAAGTTCTGTAACTTTTCTCCATGTGTACCTAGGATGAAGGCTCACATAAAGATACAGATTCTAGTAAGGCTTTTAAAAATCGTTACAGCCCC